>OV121124.1:6816216-7401216 GCA_921293315.2 Nemurella pictetii
TCCACTCCCTAAAGCCAGGTAGAGCAATTTGGGCTGTGATTTCCTTGTCTTCCTTTTTTATTTGGCAGAGCTAATTAATATATTTATAAAAATTAAAAACTAGTAGTAGGTCAAGTGGCTATCTGACGTCATTTTTCTCTGAGTGAAATAGGTCTATTGGCACTCGAGCTTAGACTGTTGATAAAGCAGACAGCTCAGCTTTTCGAAGTTTGAGAATAGATGCTTAGCAATCAATAATAATAATAATCTTTATTGTTGTTCCATTTCTGGGTCAATACATATTAATTAAGGCCTCTCCCTCTCTCTTGAACGTAGCCGGATGGCCAATCCTGCCGCTATTGTCTGTTCTTCTTCTATCTAGCAATCAATATCCAGTTAAATAGTTTTTCTAAAAATTAACATTCTAAGATTAGGAAAATACACGAGTCTTCATGAGTCGAAAGTTTCAATGACCTACTTCCTACGACCTTGTCTCAATACGATGCGCTGTCCACGTTACTGAGATCCATGCTCAAGCCACAGCAGTTCTACCCTTCGAGCAACTTGCTTGCCGTTAGCAATACCACCCCACCCTGCTACAAGCTCAAAACTACGTAATTGTTTGCAAACGTTCGGAGCAGATGTCTAGAAGTACTAGCGCCCCAACGGTTACGAGCAACCTGCGTTCCGTTAGCAACACCACAAACTCAACGACGCCGTCTTTCTTCTGCCGCAGGCTCTGCACACAAATCGACGTCACTCGACGGCGAAAACGCGTCCGACCCCGCCAAGCTATCCATGAGCACGATCCGTCACCTTCTCGGCGACGGCCAGATGCTTGTCGGCGACGCCCGCTGGGACGACATCGTCGACACTGACGAGTGGCGCGAAGGCGACGCGAACGACGGCCCGGCGTTCGAAGTTCGCGCAATCGGCTACGACGCCGGCCACGAGTACAGCGTCGAGGTGGACGAGTTGTTGGACGGCAACGAGTATCGAGTGGTGGCCGAGGATGACCTGGCCGGGGATCGTTACGCGGTGGAGGTCAGCGGGCAGTACCGGTGCTTGACGTCGGAAGACGGGGACATCGTATACGAGATCGTCGAGGAGGGTTTCGAGGGTTTGGACGTTGCCGACGGGGAAGTGGTGGTTAGTTAACACTCGGCCGGGTCGGGTGGTTTCTTATCGTAGGAATTGACGGAGATGCTGTGGCCGGCGTTTGAGACGTTAGCTTCGTTGGTTTGTGTCGAGATGTCTTGCTTAAGGTAGTGGTTACGTAACTGAACAAACTTATCTTTAGTGTTGGTTCGTACTTAACTGCAAATACTCGTTGCATGTAAGGTAGATATTTCTTTTAGAAACAAAATTTGTTCGTACCGGGAATGAATATCTCGTTTCTGTAAAGAGTTTCTGTAAAAATCTAATCTTTGTCGATGAAGCGGAGGTTTTCAAAGTCCATGAGCTGCGATTGATGTGTTGTCTATCCAGGATGAGGTAATTCTTAAAAATGGCCTACGATTACATTTCACCAACTCGTGAAACTAAATCCGCAAGGCGCTGTTTCAAAATATCAACATCGAACACTAGAACAGTGGCTGAACGCTTTATTTACCGGTTGCATATCTTCCAGCATTCTACTGGTAGCTTTTTTATTACCATTATCAACTGATGCAGATAGAAATAAATATGAATTGGTTACTGCAAATTTCTTTTGTATCATGTTCTAGCGCTGAGAGGACAAAGTTATTCTGAAGATAAACAGAGTTTACTACCCTTTATAATCTAATTTTTGAGTTGCATTATTGCAACGCTGTTCAGATGGAGTTAAATATGCAGTGTTTATCAGAAAAAAGGCACGAAAAGGTAGAATGAGCAAGAAAGTTCAACACAAACCAACAATAGCTATCGGTAGCTTTGGTACTTGTATTTCTAAGATTAAATTATCTTGTTTCAAACATATTCAGGGCTAATCGAACTGGTATTTTGTCGTTCATGGAGGTGCAGTACTAGCAACCCTGCAGCTGAAGCTTACCTATTTTATTCTAACCCCAGCCACAATTGATTAAATTTGTGATTGCAGGATGTTTTCATGGTATTCAACTCATATTCCATTTCAACACAGATATTGGTAACACTGTACTTGTAAGCAAGTGCTTCTACGTGATAGTTGCTAGCTGAGAGACTTAGTTTTTAAGGACGATAATTTAACCAAACATCTAAAGATATTTACAGAAAATATACTAGCGTTGTTACATTTCAATAGCTTGCCGCTAGCAATCCAGAGCGCATTTTTAATTTTATTCCTATAAAATATCAAGTTATGAAATGATGAATACAGAAACAATAAGCTAATATCTATACCTACCTATGCTACGATGGTTATACCTACAGTCAATATACGTACCGTGGGTTCTTGATTCTGATATGTGTTCCCAGCCAATAAATTCAGGTTTGTTTGTTTGTTAGTTGAATACCATGTATTATTTTTCTCTGTCCTTAAGAAGTAGGGTTGGAGATTATGTATATATACAGCAATCGAGTGATAAACTTTTGATTATTTTTATAAATTAACTTTGATGTAGGTATCTGTACTATTTGCAACTGCATGATCTGATATCTGATCAAGCCTGTTCATTGGACTGAAAACTCTGATTGCTTTCCTTCGTGCAATGGCTTTGTTCGTTTGTGTCAAACTATCTTCCTCGGTCCAGACACGGCAGAAACAGCGGAAAAATAGAGTACGCAACCTTTACGAAAGTACGGACATAGTTGCGACAAAGCAGAATAGACAACAAAGTTCGGCACAAACGAAGAAGCTCGTAATCTGACGTTGTCAAGCATAATTATGACCGCTTGCACAATTCACAGACCAGGCAAGCGTTTAGAAAACTTGATATCCATTCAACAGAAGTTAGAAGCATTACTACTTGTAGTGTAGTGCTCAATCCTGGTAAGGTGAGAGATCCGGGTTCGAATCCCAGGACGGATACAAATTGTGGAATGAATAATGTGTTTCTATAATAACAAATATCTACCTTTTTCAACGAGTATTTGCACTCAGGTTCAAATCAACACTAGCACTAACGGAGTTAAGAACTTCTTTGCTGGCAGAATTTGAATTGTGCAAATGGTCGATTACAGCAAACATCACAAATCACAAACTTCTACTGAACGTAATTTGAGCTTTAGGTCGTTAGCATGAAAACTCGTGCTCAAAATTCGCCCCGTAACGTAAACCGATGTAATAGCCTTGAAATACGCCTTATTCTAAAGTTAAAAGATTTGGAAAGAGATGGTTACGTTAGGTTAGGGAAAAACAGATGAAGCTGGTACCATACCAGTGTGAATTAAACACCCAACACCCATAACACCCAGCTCCCAAAAACCGCAGCAAAAAAGCACATACAAATAAAACTAAAAACCATTATTATTCGTCAACCCTCCGATATAGGGGTTGGGGCAAAACGCCAAAACGTTCCCCTTGACCTACCCTAACACCCCCCGGTGTCCAAAATCCATGTGCCCTGACCGTAGTCCAACTAGTAGCCCAGCACCCAAAATTTACAAGATGTTTAATTCATCAACCCTTCGATATAGGGGTTGGGGCAAAGTGCCAAAACATTCCCCTTGACCTACCCTAACACCCCCCGGTGTCCAAAATCCATGTGCCCTGACCGTAGTCCAACTAGTAGTCCAGCACCCAAAATTTACAAGACATTTAATTCATCAACCCTTCGATAAAGGGGTTGGGGCAAAATGCCAAAACATTCCCCTTGACCTACCCTAACACCCCCCGGTGTCCAAAATCCATGTGCCCTGACCGTAGTCCAACTAGTAGTCCAGCACCCAAAATTTTCAAGACGTTTAATTCATCAACCCTTCGATATAGGGGTTGGGGCAAAGTGCCAAAACATTCCCCTTGACCTACCCTAACACCCCCCGGTGTCCAAAATCCATGTGCCCTGACCGTAGTCCAACTAGTAGTCCGACACCCAAAATTTACAAGATGTTTAATTCATCAACCCTTCGATATAGGGGTTGGGGCAAAGTGCCAAAACATTCCCCTTGACCTACCCTAACACCCCCCGGTGTCCAAAATCCATGTGCCCTGACCGTAGTCCAACTAGTAGTCCAGCACCCAAAATTTACAAGACATTTAATTCATCAACCCTTCGATAAAGGGGTTGGGGCAAAATGCCAAAACATTCCCCTTGACCTACCCTAACACCCCCCGGTGTCCAAAATCCATGTGCCCTGACCGTAGTCCAACTAGTAGTCCAGCACCCAAAATTTTCAAGACGTTTAATTCATCAACCCTTCGATATAGGGGTTGGGGCAAAGTGCCAAAACATTCCCCTTGACCTACCCTAACACCCCCCGGTGTCCAAAATCCATGTGCCCTGACCGTAGTCCAACTAGTAGTCCGACACCCAAAATTTACAAGATGTTTAATTCATCAACCCTTCGATATAGGGGTTGGGGCAAAGTGCCAAAACATTCCCCTTGACCTACCCTAACACCCCCCAGTGTTCAAAATCCATGTGCCCTGACCGTAGTCCAACTAGGGCTTAAGATCGGGCTTAAAATCGAAAGGTGGACGAATTAAACATCTTGTAAATTTTGGGTGTCGGACTACTAGTTGGACTACGGTCAGGGCACATGGATTTTGGACACCGGGGGGTGCTAGGGTAGGTCAAGGGGAATGTTTTGGCATTTTGCCCCAACCCCTATATCGAAGGGTTGATGAATTAAACATCTTGTAAATTTTGGGTGCTGGACTACTAGTTGGACTACGGTCAGGGCACATGGATTTTGGACACCGGGGGGTGTTAGGGTAGGTCAAGGGGAATGTTTTGGCATTTTGCCCCAACCCCTATATCGAAGGGTTGATGAATTAAACGGCTTGTAAATTTTGGGTGCTGGACTACTAGTTGGACTACGGTCAGGGCACATGGATTTTGGACACCGGGGGGTGTTAGGGTAGGTCAAGGGGAATGTTTTGGCACTTTGCCCCAACCCCTATATCGAAGGGTTGATGAATTAAACATCTTGTAAATTTTGGGTGCTGGACTACTAGTTGGACTACGGTCAGGGCACATGGATTTTGGACACCGGGGGGTGTAAGAGTAGGTCAAGGGGAATGTTTTGGCACTTTGCCCCAACCCCTATATCGGAGGGTTGACGAATTAAACATCTTGTAAATTTTGGGTGCTGGACTACTAGTTGGACTACGGTCAGGGCACATGGATTTTGGACACCAGGGGGTGTTAGGGTAGGTCAAGGGGAATGTTTTGGCACTTTGTTCCAACCCCTATATCGAAGGGTTGATGAATTAAACATCTTGTAAATTTTGGGTGCTGGACTACTAGTTGGACTACGGTCAGGGCACATGGATTTTGGACACCGGGGGGTGTTAGGGTAGGTCAAGGGGAATGTTTTGGCACTTTGCCCCAACCCCTATATCGAAGGGTTGATGAATTAAACATCTTGTAAATTTTGGGTGCTGGACTACTAGTTGGACTACGGTCAGGGCACATGGATTTTGGACACCGGGGGGTGTAAGAGTAGGTCAAGGGGAATGTTTTGGCACTTTGTTCCAACCCCTATATCGAAGGGTTGATGAATTAAACATCTTGTAAATTTTGGGTGCTGGACTACTAGTTGGACTACGGTCGGGGCACATGGATTTTGGACACCGGGGGGTGTTAGGGTAGGTCAAGGGGAATGTTTTGGCATTTTGCCCCAACCCCTATATCGAAGGGTTGATGAATTAAACGGCTTGTAAATTTTGGGTGCTGGACTACTAGTTGGACTACGGTCAGGGCACATGGATTTTGGACACCGGGGGGTGTTAGGGTAGGTCAAGGGGAATGTTTTGGCACTTTGTTCCAACCCCTATATCGAAGGGTTGATGAATTAAACATCTTGTAAATTTTGGGTGCTGGACTACTAGTTGGACTACGGTCAGGGCACATGGATTTTGGACACCGGGGGGTGTTAGGGTAGGTCAAGGGGAATGTTTTGGCATTTTGCCCCAACCCCTATATCGAAGGGTTGATGAATTAAACATCTTGTAAATTTTGGGTGCTGGACTACTAGTTGGACTACGGTCAGGGCAAATGGATTTTGGACACCGGGGGGTGTTAGGGTAGGTCAAGGGGAATGTTTTGGCCAACCCCTATATCGAAGGGTTGATGAATTAAACATCTTGTAAATTTTGGGTGCTGGACTACTAGCTGGACTACGGTCAGGGCACATGGATTTTGGACACCGGGGGGTGTTAGAGTAGATCAAGGGGAATGTTTTGGCACTTTGCCCCAACCCCTATATCGAAGGGTTGATGAATTAAACATCTTGTAAATATTGGGTGTCGGACTACTAGTTGGACTACGGTCAGGGCACATGGATTTTGAACACTGTGGGGTGGTAGGGTAGGTCAAGGGGAACGTTTTGGCTTTTTGCCCCAACCCCTATATCGAAGGGTTGATGAATTAAACATCTTGTAAATTTTGGGTGTCGGACTACTAGTTGGACTACGGTCAGGGCACATGGATTTTGAACACTGGGGGGTGGTAGGGTAGGTCAAGGGGAACGTTTTGGCACTTTGCCCCAACCCCTATATCGAAGGGTTGATGAATTAAACATCTTGTAAATTTTGGGTGCTGGACTACTAGTTGGACTACGGTCAGGGCACATGGATTTTGGACACCAGGGGGTGTTAGGGTAGGTCAAGGGGAACGTTTTGGCGTTTTGCCCCAACCCCTATATCGGAGGGTTGACGAATAATAATGGTTTTTAGTTTTATTTGTATGTGCTTTTTTGCTGCGGCTTTTGGGAGCTGGGTGTTATGGGTGTTGGGTGTTTAATTCACACTGGTGAAACAATGGCCTTCTGTGATTCATCTTCTCAGTGGGTCATGCTGAAACTTACAAGTGCATTCCTTCCAACTGTCATCATTTAGAGAATCGAGTTGTTCCTGACCCAAATACTGTAAGCATGCAAACTTCTCTATCTTTGGAATGGAATTTCAACGTGAATTATTATATGACTTCTGGCGAGAATTGATCGATGTGTGTTTTTGGTTTTTGTGTACATATAGGATGATGAAATATTTACGATTTAAATGATTAAATTGTAATTTGAAGTAATGTTGCATTTTTTATTAGCATCTAGTTTTCCTGGAAACCAATCTATACCTTGATTATTTGATTTCTAATTTATATATTTATGTGAAGTGTTCTCATGGTGAGAGTAAAGTGAAGAAAAAAAAAGAAAAGCGGAAGAAAAATCGGCAAAGAAGTCTCTTATTTCCTTTACATTGTTCATTGTAAGACAAAGTACAGTCAAAGTTAAGGGTTTTAACAAGCTTCACGATCAAAGCGAAAGGAGCAAATTGATAATCTTACGCTTCCTACTGATCCTACTGAAAAAACACGTGTTATTCGAATATCGCGTTTCGGGGGCACTGTGCCGGGAGCACGGTCACACTGCTTCTCATCGAAATCATCTCGTGGCTTTGAAGTCTGTTAATCGTTGAGACAACCAATCAGAGATAGCGCTGTTGTCAAAATGACACCGCTATCACTTTTTTGCGATCCAACAGAAGATTTAGCAAGAGGGAGCTGAATTCTACCCGTAAGTTACAATGGCATAGCATTGAGCTCGTCAAAATGTCAAAAGCTTGGGAAGCTTAGTGCGCCGTGGACAACGTCCTCAGACTCACTGGATGCTTCGTTAGCCGAGCAGTGCTCTTATAAGACACAAGTCACGTGTAAGCATGCACATCGTGTACAAGTACGCCTGCAAGTGGAGGGGGTGAATGCAGAAATCCATCATAGTCACGAGCGAGCTTGGACATAAATGCTGAACATTTAAGCGTCGCATGGTATGAAATATTCAAGTGAAATAAAAAATATTAAAAAATTTTAGCTACATTTTAGATAATGAACCTTACTCCACGAAACATTCATCTGGCATTATGGCTTGTTGGTTAAGTCGCTAGGTTCATAATCTTCATAGCATATGAGACTGGTTCGACTCCCGTAGGATCCGACTTTTTTTTTATCATAGGAAAGATCTTTCAAAAAATATATGTAGTGAAAAATATCAGCCACAAACACATCCCTCGAATGGCCGAGTGGTTAAGTCGCTTGGTTCGTAACGCAAAGATGATGCGTTCAAATCCGAGTGGCTTTTGAGCTTTGCTCATAAATTGGGGTGGCGGGGGAACGCCAACCTCGCGAAATTTTAATAAGTACAAAAGGTAAACAAACCATTCGTAATTCATATTCCTTATAAATCTCCCTCTATGCATCGTGCCTCGCCAGCCGGGTGGTTAAGGTACGAGACTGGTAAACCGGGTAGGTACCGAAAGGTACCGGGTTCGAATCCCGGCTAGTACAGAGCGGCGTGAGTTTTTTGCATTTAATTATAAGCGAATGTTATTAAAGATAGAAGCAAAAATTCAAATCTCGGTCGCTTCGCGACCTCGTTTTGAATTTTTCTGGAAAATTAAACGTCCCGCCCTAACACCCTAAGCTTTTGCACTTCGCTTGGCCAAAATGTCTGGTCCAAACGGAAACTAGTTTGCACAAATTGGGTAGACAGCGCCATCTGGTAGATAAAATTGAACAAATCTGTGACTTAGTATATTTTTTTTATTTTTCTATAACACCTTATTACAACTTCGTGGCTTTGCACGATACTCAAGAATATTTTCAATTAAATTTTTAGTTACAAAAAGCTGGATGCTCCGGGAATCGAACCCGCGTCGCTAGTTTACTAGGCAGATGGGCTATCCAATGCACCACGCTGTCGAAGTTGTAACGACTCGAATTCTCCCTAGACATTGCACATGGTATAAGCTCGTGTGCTTTTTTTAGGCGATTGGCTTGTGTTTCTGATATTGCAGACGACCAAGTCCTATATACTTCACTGTTGTTCAGCGTGTATTCAGTATTTTGACAATGTCACACATTGCCAAAAAGTTTCTCCCCCGGCTGGGATCGAACTCGGGTCGCACAGGATCTGCATCTGAAAGCCAACGTGATAACCACTGGACCACGCTGTTGTTGGATATACGCTGACTATATTTCCTTCGCATTCAGTACGATGAAACCTAGAGGCTGTAATAAATTGAATTGAAAACTGAATAAATTCCATTAAGCAAGGGCACTCTGCTTCTCATCACGCCATTGTTGATAATTGCCAGGTCAATCACTCTGTTGTGCTGAGAGTAAGCCGTTGTGCTGTTGATGTTCATTTCGATTTTCATCAAGTGATCTTCAATGTGTTCAATAGGTCTGCACACAATAGGCACTTCTTACTCAATGCAATAGGCCAAAATGCCGCGAATGCTGCTTAAGGTTCGAATGACCCGAGAAATTACCCTAGACAATAAGCTAAAAGTCCCTGTGTTAGTGTAGGTACTATTCGCTTACAAAAATATAATTTTCAAAACAGTTATATACTTACAACATATTTAACTAAAATCTTTGAGAAAATAAAATATTACTATCTGAGAAAACTAATTCAAATCAAATTTAGAAATCTGGCCGCTTGTGTATCGATATGTAGCAAAACCGAAAATTTTCAGAATAACTCATTTACAAGAAAACTACTGATTGATAAATGTTCGGGAGTTAATGATTGACTCGGCCCGCTTAGCGCCACCCATCAATGTGATTGTGTCATGTTTGTTGTTTCAACTTGTTGAAGTGTGACAATTGGCGATGACAAGGCGAAGGTAGTGGAGGAACCAAGCTGGTAAGGCACCTCCATCTCGAAGATAACGTTGGGAAAGACACTATTTTAACGATTCAACAGGACTTCTAGGAGAAGATATTTATTTACAAGCTATTTGGTTGCCACTTGAACACAGAGCAATAAATAAAGTAACAAATCAACATTTAACATGATTATTTACAACAAACTACATTTCCCAAGGTAAAAAAAACATTGCATTTTGTTATGCAAATCATCGAGAATGAATCCTCTCCAATTTTCCCTTTGGCTCAAAAAGGACCCAGTAGCAGTGAATAGAGAGTGAAGCCAGTGAAATTACAAAACTGGGCCTGTCTTGATCAACCAATGTCTGTATTGAAGGGAAGTAGAAAAGAAGAGCGTGCTAGACTTTTGTTGCAGATAATTGTAGACATGAGCAGAGTTTATAATTAAATATGATTAAGAAATATCCATTCCAAAATTGTATCTGTACCGGGGTTTGAACCCGGATCTTTTGCCTGTCCGGGGTTAATCATTATACAGTCAACAGACTGTGGAATCGATATTAAGTTTATTTGAGTTGTTGGGCTCCATGGAGATAGAAACAGGACTACGAATGAACATAGAAGGCGGTGAATCTGGTGACGCTATGCTGCAATCACACACCAACAACTCGACTAACCCCGATTATAACGTGGCTCCATGAAGATAGAAACAGGACTATGAATGAACATAGAAGGTGGTGAATCTAGTGACGCTATGCTGCAATCACACACCAACAACTCGACTAACCCTGATTATAACGTGGCTCCATGGAGATAGAAACAGGACTACGAATGAACATAGAAGGCGGTGAATCTGGTGACGCTATGCTGCAATTAAACGCCAACAACTCGACTGACCCCGAAAACGATTTGCCGCAACGGATTTCTACCATTTCCAGCCTACGTCTTGCACTGAGCTCATTCCTCATTCCATCCAAATCATCTTCAAGCAACATCCATATCAGTGTGAATTTAATCCTAAATGCAAATACTCGTTGCATGGACGGTAGATGATGATTATTAGAAACGAAAAATCAATTCCAAAATTTGCATCCCGGTACGGATGCAAATTTTGGAATTGATATTTCGTTTCTAATAATCAACATCCATATCATTCCACTCAATATATTGGGAGGGCCTCAAGCCCAGTTAACACTCAAGAGCCACGAGTCTGCAGAGACAGTTCTTCCGTCGCCGTTTCCAACGTCGTCAACGTTTCCTCAGCGTCTTCGAGATGGCACAGGAAGCTGTCGTTCTCGTACGTTGGAAAGAAGTACCTGCAACGAAGTGCCGATCTTCACAGGGAGTGTAGCAGACAGTCAAACACATCAACAACGCACAAGGATATTCCCGAACGTTTCGGCTTTTGAGCGCTATCATAATTGCCCTGCATTTATTACGAGAAACAAAATATTCATTCCAAATTGTCCGTGTATGCTGGATAATTCAATAATGCAAGGCCCTGAATTATTAGCCCCCGTTATTTGTCACATGATTTTGCTGAGAGTTTCCCGTATTGAAACTGTGAGATATTAAGCGCAACTCACTCGGGATGGTTCCAGCGCTGTGAAGCCGGCAGTCGACAGTGGCCAGCGTCAACCAGGTGAGACGCCAGCGCCGGTGCCGACTCAAACTCTTGGCCGCAGTTGGGGCAGCCGTTGCGCAGGATTTCCCGGCGCACAAAGTTGACCGCCTTAACCTGCGCACGTCCCGAACTTGTACTCAACGGTTCAATGGAGGCTGGACTCTGTCTAAAGCCTACAAACTCAACGGTTAAACAGAGAGGCTGGACTCTGTCTAAATCTACAAACTCAACGGCTAAACACGGAGGCTGGACTCTGCCTAAACCTACAAACTCAACGGTTCAACACGGAGGCTGGACTCTGTCTAACCTACAAACTCTAAAGAAACGGAGACTTATACAACTAACCTGCTGATAGAAGTCAAGGCCCATGACTGCTTCTTGATAGACAAACGCATGTTCCGACGCCATGTGGCCGAGGATGGAGTCGTAGGATTGGTCGCTGCTCGAGCAGAACAAGCAGACGATCGGAGCTTCGGGGGCGTCGCTCTCCCAATCCGACCAATCCGTGATCGGCTCTCGATCCGGCTCGTCAACTTCCTCCTGCAAAGCAACGTTGTTGAGCGTTATCGGAAAGCTCGTAATTAGTTGGACGAGCGAGCTTCATCATTCGAAAATGTAAGGATATTTTTTTCTATTTATGTTAACGAGTAGGCCTACTTAGAAGTCACAGATCTTTATGGAACCAGGCAAGAATGTTTGTGACAGCTTAGTGTGGTGCTGTATAGTTTTTGAGCAAGATCTTTCAAGCGGTTTTGTTTGTAAAAGCAAAATACGTTGCATATTTTAGTTATTACTTAGGTTGTAGCCATAAAACTCATTAATTAATTAATATTTGACACCAAATTTCCCACCAAAATATATTCCGTAGAATTTAGCACCCAGTTTTACCAACCTGAACTGAGACCCAGCTAAGGCACCAAGTTCAATTATTGCCATTCAATGACATTTAAAAAGATTCAATGTAAAATCTAGAATGTGTTTTATTGCCAAAAATACCCAATTTCGTTTTATTACAAGCCAATATCAAGCACGTGGTCATCCATGAAAGCGCAGGGCACGACCACAGTCTGTCTGTTTCGAGCGCATGCACATGTGTTGAAACGATGCAACGTGAGGGACGCAAGGCAACGCACCTGAATCGCCGCCCAGTTCCGGCCCGGTTCCAGGTAGTTGACAATGTAGAACCGGTCGTAGCTGGCGTCGTCGGGGTTTACGCGCTTGTGCTGCTTCTTCCGCATGTGTTCCTTCAGCACCACGCGTTCCGGGATGACTTTGTCGCAGAAGATGCATCTCAGTCTGCACAATTCAACGGAAATACTTCAGAGTGACGATTTCTTCTGACTCGAGGTTTGTGGCGTTGCAAACACAACACTCCGTAATGCTCTGAACTCTCGAGAATGCCACTGCGAAAAGCTCGTAACGCTCGAACTCAGGCTGTGATTGGAGAACGCCACAGCGCAAAGCTCGCAAAGGCGAACAGTATTTAAGTACCTTTACGATCAGCAGGTGAATGCTACTTACTGATTCATCTTTTCTTGAAGCTTGTCGAGAAGTTTGTCAACGAACACAAGGTTGTTTGCGCGGCCGAGCTGCAAGTTGTGCTGAGTGGCCAGATGGTCGAGGTATTCGGCGCGCGTGCCGTTCGTTTGGTGGCGGCAAAACAGACAGCCGCGACTCCAGTCTCGTTGCTCTCGTTCGCGGGCCTGGCACTCCAAGACCAGTTCCTGGCACACAGCCAAGAAGGCAATGAGCCAACGATGCAATGGAATTAGAAAACTAGAATCTTAACTGCTAGAAATGTTTCTAGAAAATATCTTGATAGATTGCAGAATATAGAAAACTCTGCCAAAATAGCATTTTTGAGCTGATGCCCAATCGTAAGTGTCTACAAACAGTTGACATATAAAAGAGAAGTATCTTTGAAGGTGACGACTGCACTTGTTTAATTTAACTTCACCGCAGTCCGACAAGTTTGTCATGAGTGGTTTGCCACCCGGTGACGTCGAAAGATTCCTATATTCTACAGCACAGTAAGATACTTGGTTCCAGATTGCTATCAAAGAAATGAATTGGTACTAAAATAAACAATTACCAGCCTCAACTTCTGAAGACCGTCTCTCAGTTCCTTGTCTTCCGGCAGATCATCAGAAAGTAGGTAATGATTCCCGTCTTTAGCTTCCATTGTCAATGTCGTACAGAACTCTTTCATAGGCCTGCCAGCAAATCGTATCTTCCAAAACGCGAGGTAGCTTTTGAGGCTAACTATCTTCTCGGCTTCGGCAATGACCAGCCGATGTTCGTCGAAGAGATGTTGAAACAGGGCTGGGGAGTTTTCAGGAATGCAAAATTCTGCATCGCAGAGGATGCATGTGACTTGTTCCGGCTCCTCAAAGAAGTTGAAACTGTGCGGCTGCGAGATTTCGGGGAAACTGATTGGACCAAACATTTCACTTTTGCCATGGACCGACATTATTGAAGAGGTTTCACTCTAGGTTATAAGTTACTAGTATATACATGACTTAATTGACTTCTTAGCTGCTGCAGAGAGCAAATCTCTTCAAAAACAATTCACAGTTTGTGAAGACATCGCTGTCACTTTTTGCAATGTGGTCATGTGGTCAGCTGTGAACAGCTGTTGCCTGGTTTGTGAATCAGCCAATCAGAGCACGATAAAATATGAACTGGGAAATTTGATTTTCCACATTAAAATGTTAATAAAGGAAGTAAACTTGAGTTTGTTTTAATGAGCTCGTATGGCTAAATGCTGCAGTTAGGGCTTTTGAAAACTTTTTTTAAATATTTATTTTTTTACGCTTTGCAATCATAAGCTTCAACAACAGCTGTTGGTTATATATCAAGCTTTACAATCCATTTTTACACTAATCCAAAAGGTGTAGCAAGGACCACAGATTTGCTCAATCAATTAGCAATAAAAGGATTATGGTTGAAGGAGAAATGTTAAGGATAACATCAACATATTGAATTTTTTCTATAATGAATAATACAGAATACAATATTATGTTATTTGTTGATAGATATGCTTTAATTTTTGTACTAATATATACAATAAAATATACACTAAATTCAAGATATCATATTTTCATCATCATACAATATTATCAAATATAGATACTTATCCTAGACAATAAATCGAATAATAATACTTCGGTTATCTTGGAGAGTACATCAGTTGGAAGCAATCCCGGTAGGTAACACAATTATGTTGTCATTACATCGAAAATTATGTCGAATTTGTTTCCAGAAAAGCCTGCTGTGTTACGATATCCCGCCCACACTTAAATGAGCAGAGTCAATTATTATATTTCGGTAATTTACATCATTTGACACTGCTCAAAAACCAACAATGACAGAAAACCACAACCCAACCTGCTTTATGGCTAGATGACCTCAACATGGCAAAACGTAGCCAAACAACGTCAAACCTCAGATCACTTCACGAACTGATGACTTGCAAACCAGTCACAAAGAAATTCACAGTCCTAAGTCTAGTAAAAGTGGCTCTGTACATTGCCGTTGACTAAATGAGATTGCATAATCGGCGAGAATGCTTTCGATCTGCTCTCGCCGCGTTGGAAAGTTTCACGTCTAAGTTTAAAGAGTTGGTACGAAGGTTACTATTCTAATTATTCAGCGAGGGTGCGACTGCTGGTTTTACAAGACTACCGAGTTATCGTCAACTGTCGTACCAAGTTTCGAGCAATCGTAGGTGGAACCGATTTACATAATACAATTTTAAACCTATCCATTAAAGAATGAAAATAAATTTTGGTGAGTCCGTACGAGATGTGAGTCCACTGTTAATTTTCCGAACGTGACGTCGGTATAAGATAATAATGTTACATTGTTTTGGGTTGGCCCATAAAGCTATGTGCATGAAAATGCAATATTTTTGACAGTTGAATGATTATTTTTCACACAGTCTAAGTCTTAATAGTAAACCGTTTTCTAAATTTGATTTTTTTTTAAAGCTATAGTCACAAAAATACAGATAAAACCGACTAATCTCAATTTTCAATACGTCAAACACAGAGATAAAGTACGAAAAAAGATGAAAATACATTATCGTTTACAACGGATGCAGAGCCAATCAACAACGAACAAATGCAAGTAAACAATACACCTATTCCATTCAAACAAAATTCAATCAAAATGACGTCATGATACCCACTCGCTAAAGCCAAGTAGAGAAATTCGGGTTGTGATTTCCCTATCTTCCTTTGTTATTTAGCAGAGCTAATTTATATCTTTTCCAAACTGGTAGTATGTCCAGTGGGTATCTGATGTCATTTTTCTCTAAATGGAATAGGTCCATTGCTTCCAAGAAGTCCATTGACTCTGAAATCGACGCAACGCAACGCGGCGTTGATAACCGCACTTGGCACTCAGCCGCACCGCTCTCGCAAACGCTTTATGGCAACGATCAGGCTACGAACACACGACACGCACGCAAGGCACACCGACCACGACGACCACGCAAACGCCGACGCAAACGCGCAGACGTTCCGGGGGGGAAAAACACGCGCGACGCTAACTTAACGATGCTTGCGTCTGTACAGACAGACCTTAGCGGCAGTATTTACAAATGGAAAAATGTTTCAACTCTTTTTCTTTTTTCATTGAATGATTCAACTCAATTGGAAGGGCTTTAGGTTTGTGGAATTTTTAACAAGACCATTAGATTCAGCAAACGTATATCATTCTAGAAATGCTTGCTTGTTCATTGGTTGATTGGATTCCATTGACAGTAAAATGGCATCAAATACCCGCTAAGAAAAGCCATTTGGATTATAATTTCCTTACATTATTTGGTTAAAAGGTCCCAAAAAATAATATTGGCTCCGCAATTTAACCAAGGAAGATAGGGAAATCACAAGCCAACTGGGTTTTCTGAGTGTACATGACGACATCATTTCGACCTGAATGGAAAAGGTCTATTGCTTAAGCAAACAGCTTGCATTTGATACACATCTTTCAGTTGCGATATCTCTCTTCGAGCTGTGATTCATCACAGTCGATAGACAGCAATCGCTATGGAAATTTATTACTTTTTTAAGACTGATAGAGACAGATAGAATCCATCAAACAGCTCATAATTTGATTAGGTTGACAATTTACATTATTACATTAATTATTAGGTTTAGGTTCTATCACAAATGCAGATGGCAAGTGAATGACAGGTATTAGTTGAGATGCAAGCTTTAAATTAAACTTTTCCTAAGTCAAATTAAAGGTCTTATCAGAGGAGTGAACGGTTTAACCTTCTACGATTTCGGCAAGTTAAAACATCCAATCATAGACCGAAGATAGACATCAAAGAATATGAAATCTTGCAGTCATATTGGCAAGCAGTTGTTTGTTAACGGTATTATCTAGTCGATGAAATCAAGTCAAAGTGACATTCAATTGGAAACAGTCAGAGTTTATAACAAAAAATTGTTCCTTCGTACACCGGCTTTAGCGGGGTCAGTCATGGCTGTTTGAGGGGCAAATTTAGGCGAACAACGATCCCACACATTCCTGCACGTGCTGATTGTTTTGGTCCCATCCTAAATGAAAGATCTACGATCCACTGTACAAGTCAGAAACTACTCTCGTTATTTGCTACCCCTTGCTCCAATCACAAAGATTGGGAACGCGAAAATGACGTGAAATTATCGGAAAATGTAACGGAATATTTCTCCTTTTACAAAGCAATCATTATGAAAGTGTAAGCGTCATTAAAGCTAACATGATATGCTTGGGATAATACAACTATATAAAAGAGATTTTTTGCATTTTATATTTTTAAAGTTTTCCCCTCGTACTAAAATCATAGTCTACGGCACGGTCACATAATATCGACGAACAGCTTCGAATAATAAAAACACACGGAATAAACTTCGTAAAAGAAAAAGAAACAAAAAACACTGACAGACCGGAACAAAACTGTTGCTAATCTTTGCACCTCACTGTGAACTGTCGATTTGTCATCGTCTCTGGAAGCGAAACTGGCACGAAACGGTCGATGGGGGTCCAGTCCATATTGGGGTCCACATTGGGGTCCGGTCCACGTTGGGGTCCGGTCCTCTACTTGGAGTCCATCCGTGCTCGCAGCTTTGCGTGGACTTGAAGGAACTCGGGTCCCTCAGTCGACGGGGAGACGTCCTTCAGCGACTCTTTCTGCGGAGAAACGTTGACATTAGCGTCGGAAGCTTTACCGATATCGGCAGCAAGGACTTAATCTAGCCGAGCGTAAAGGTATGTTTACTGTAAAGTGTAATGCGTCACGCTGTGGCTTTACTAGTGCCCGGTTTTTTACAGTGCCAACGAAGCCTAGGTGGCTCCATTAGAAATCAAAGCACTACAGCCATCTAGGTACAACTTAAAACAACGTTACTTATGTCATCTTACGTAATATTTAGGGGGCTTTGTTTGCCACTGATGCTCAATCTCAAGCGTCAACTGATAGTTGACATATAAAAGAGTAACTTTTCCGGATGATAACTGCACTTGTTTGATTTAACTTGTAACTCTGCCGCCAGGTTTGCCACCAGCGCTTTCCTTCATTGTAATAGGAAGATTTTGAGGCTCACCGTGTTCTCCAGCCTCCTGGCCCGCTCCTGTATGATCCGGTCGAGCTGTGACTCCTGCTTTGCTTGCTCCTCCTCCTTCTTAGCCTGTGATTCCTTGTGCTTCTCCAACGCGCGTTGCAGCTCAGACTTCTGTCCGAGTACGTTCTTGCCACTGTGAACAGGCCGTCAGAGAAAAACTCTCAATCAACAACAATCTTGCAGCATTCTGTATGTTGCTTCGATTTATTCCAAGTTACAGCTTTCCAAAGAATCTACACTACTAATCTTTTCGTACGTTATTCAAGAGCCTCGTTAAGTACCAAAATGTGATCTCCGGACATGGATTTTGTTTCAAGTATTCGGCACTGCAAGTTATTCCAACTCAAGCCACTAGTAGATACCTAAGATTGAAAACTCTGTTTCCGAGACATTGAAAGTTTGGGTGGCACAGCAATGTGCTGAGAATTTGTCAAGTTTTGTCTTGAAGATAAAGGCAACATAAAGGTATTTTAATGAAGTACTAGTATAATGATCAGAGGCCTATTGTAAAGCCATGAATCATTGGATCATATTGCAACAAATGCAGCACAACACCAACATAGACAAGGCCAAGTCTTAGCCTGTCCAGATGAAAACAATTCTGATCTACCACATCCTGCTACTTACCACAGGAGTGTTACTTGAGCATATCGATTCTACAGTGTGACATAGAGGAGCACACGTCCAACATCGGAGTAACAACTCACACTTTTTGGTTGAACAGCAGTTCACGGTGTAGATCCTTGTGTCCCCGCGACTCCAGACAGGGATTCTGCGGTTTCCTCGGCACGATGAGCCCGTCGGGATTGTGCAGCGGATAGGTCGGCGGCGGCGGAGCGGTCGGCGCTCCGAACATTGCGTTTATCCGGTTGCGTTCGTCCAGAGAGCCGCAGTCCATCGTATCGGGTATCATCGTATCACCTCGGTCTAGAAGAGAGCGACGCTTGTAGTCACCATTTATAGGTGTAAGGGTCAAGGTTCAGACTATTGATATATTGTTGCAAAGCCTAGGGGGTTAGGTAGACCTTGAATTTATGCAGTCCCAGTTACAGATGGTTTACACTTCAAGGATGTCACGTCGTTTGTTACAGAATACTAGTCACATTGCGATTGTGAACTCAACATTTACAAATTGGATTCACATGTATAAAAGAGTTAAGTTTTAGTGTTTCAAATCTAAGTAAACGTAGCTGTCAAACAAGGATCGATGTCAATGTTGCTTTGTTTGGAAACTAGGGGCGCCCTTGGCCAATGAAATGCGGTGACAAAGAACTGAAATCTCCAAAGCAAACATTCAAAACTCGAAATTATAATATGTAAATAAACAAAGCGCTTGATAACATATCTATTAATAGCAAGATAAATAAGATCAATTGAATATGGCTTGAGAGCGGGTATTTAATTGATTAACTTATCTGTTAATTGATGTGCACAAGAACATAATTAAAATATATTATAAGTATATAGAGCGCCTGCATACTTGCATCTGTTTTCTGTTCAAAGAAGTTTATTTTGCTAGACACACTTCTTGACATTGCTTCAAGTTCTCTGCACTGTTAAAGGTGAAACACTGCAATGAACAGTGCAAGGAAACCTTCCCTCGAAAACCCCCATCTACATAATCTGATTACCCCCACGGCTGACATGTTAGGTAAACCATTTATGGGAAACCCTATATATATATAAATTACGATGGAACATGATAATAAGGTCACGACCATATTAACAAATAAATATCTAACTAGCAGAGCAGCTCATGAACTGAATCTAATGAATTACCTACATCGAATTCTAGTCAAAATTCCCATGGAAGTGGGCCAGAATTATACAATGTTTGGGAAAAATCACACAGCTGGTTTGCATTTCAATGTCCGCTAGAGGTGATGCCATAATAAAATTGTTCTCTAAAAATTAGAGCTGTTCCAAATTGCTTGCGTCGATTTATGCAGCCTACCTTTCCTTGTTCTTGTAGCTTTACACGGATCTCTTATCTTTGGTGGTCGCCGCTGCTAATGTGGTCGGCACAAAACTGTGAACAAAATGCAATACATTAATTAACATAATTATATAGAGGAGCTGTAGCAATGACTGCCAATTAAATCTTTTCGAACGAAGAGCGTAGCGTGGAGCGTTGATTGAAGTCAAATCACTCGAATCGCAGATCATTTCAATTGACGATATTGACGAGAGCAATGAGATAAATGTGAATACAAAAACATGTTTATGCCGAGGAACTTGACTGTCAAATTGGGCGGGATAACGAGAGAATTTGTGGTAAATACGATAGAGAATCAAAATATGTAACACAAATAAATTCAATATTCTTAAGACGCATATCTGTCTGTACCTAATCTTATGTTAATTTTCAGCAAAACTATTTAACCAGTAAAACAGTTAACTTTTCCTGGCGTTTTGGGTTGTTTTGAGAAGGCTTCTGTTATGCAGGTTGTATCGTTTCGATTTCTTGTTTGGCACTCGAGTTTAGACAGTTGATAAAGCAGACAGCACAGCTTTGCGAAACTTCGCAAAAGTTTGAGTTTGAGCTTAGCAATTCAATAATCCAGTCTAATGGTTTCTCTTAAATCCATTTTCTCGTATATTCTAACAAAAAACAGTCAATTTGCCACCTTCGGCATTCAAAGTATAAGCTTAATCATTCTGAAATTTGAATTGACCAAGCACAACATAACAATTCGACTTATAATTATACAGCTAATCGACCATTATGTACTTCCTATACAAGACCCCAACCGAATGCAATGCACTTGAACTACACCAGCGTGCAACGCGATTTGTAATCATACCCATCCCAAACAAAAAGGATGTCCTCATCCACAAGGAAGTCTCGATTAAAATCGGCGCTGGTTGTGATATGTTGAGATACGAGGAAGCATCTGGTTCACAGTGTTCAACATTCGTGTTTGACTCTCCGACATGGTTTCATAGGGGGAGGCAATGTTATGATTAGGAAGTGCTAGCCCCAATAGATTTTTGATTGAATACAGCTCAGTTACAGCGAGAGCACATTTTTACGCATGGGGAGCGCTATTTGTATTCGAAACAGGCTTTGTGTCACCAAATTCACACAGTTCAAATGTGTGAAATATTACCTACACTATTTTAGATTTGAGTTGGTTAATTTCCGCCAGTTTTCTTATTACAGATAATCAGATCCGTGAATGTATTTAATTACCTAGTGGTTATTGAAACATTACAAGCCTATATTTTAGGTAGTTTCACTGGCTATGCACAAAACTATTTTCATCAAAATCGGTTTCGGTGTTATGGCCTGTATTGAGCGCGAACAAACATTCAAAAAACAAGCACAATAAAAACATTCCGGACATTTTTTAGAAGTAAAAGTGTAATTGGAGATTTCGCTTCACTCGCTTCGCTCGCTAAGCTCATCAATTATTAAAATTTTGAAATTCCGCCGTTGAAGTTTTGTTACAGGAGTTGGTACGTGTAAAAAAGCGTCAATTTTTTTGGTACTGTCTCCCCCTAGACTGTAGGATGGTGTATAAATATTAGGATACATTTGCTCCCTGGATCTGCAATGCCATGAAATGTAACAAGAATAAAGACAGGAGTAGAGCATAATATTAACTTAGCCTTGGTCGAAGGTGTAGCCGATAGTACTTGTTTACTAAAGGAAGCAATGATATACCTTTATGAAAAATAACGAAAGTTACACGTACAGTTATCAGATAGGTACCGATGTACCTACCGATGTACCTACCTATATGTACCTATATGTACCTACCTACCTATGTATTTCCTGAAAAGATTTACATAGTGTATACCTAGTAATTACCTGTGCATGTGATTTGATTCTAACAAGGTTCAACTGGCGAAACGTCCTCAATTTGCACATTGACAACGAAACGAGTGGTGTTCAACAAATGTAGTCAGAAAAATTATGATTAAAAAGTAAAAAAAAACTATAAAATTTAAATTATAAACAATCTTTAGTACAGGATGCGTTTTATACACGAGGTGATGTTTAAAGTAACGGAAATAACACTAAAATCAAGCAAAGTTAAATATCTGTTTATATAACAAACACAAAACTCTAAAAATATCAAGTAATTTTGTGTAGACTTTATTAAATTGGACCTTGGCAACATGAAGGTCCCCGAAATTTACAAAGTCACGTGGATTGAAGATTGCTCCAAGCGAGATCTAAGGGAACCGCAAGATGTTTCTAATTATACGTACAAATCTGCGTTTTTTCTTGCATGTACAAATGTCAAAACACACAAACATCACGATGAATCTCAACACCAAAATATCAACAAAAAAACGCAAAATATAAATTCGTGTATTAAAAACCACTCTTCCTTTTACCTTAATAGTAATCGCCGCGATTTCACCGTCAACAACACGAGCTATAGCGAGGAAAAGCGACACAGAGTCGAGTATTTTTTGTGAACACCACTCAACTTTATAAAAGTCACAGACTCTCTCATCCGTCAAATCGCAATAAACAAGTGCAGCGCGGATCCACCGAGCAGAACGTCTTGGAAACAATTAGTCTGTGAGATAATGGACTCGTTGTTCCTATCATCACTTCCTGGATTCAGCAAAATCAACACTTTCCTAGCAACCAGCCTATTATGACAAGTGCCCACTTGTCACAAAAGCCGCCAAAACAAACATAATCGTCATCAGTGATCTAATCAGTAATCAAATAAGCAAAGGATGTTGTCATTCGGGGCGATTACGACCCAATTAAAATCCAGACAGCTTTTTTATAAGACGCGTGTTTAGATCTTAGAAATGAAATACGCATTTCATTGATAACATGGCTCTGTGTCACTGTGGTCTGCTGACGTCAGTAATGACAGGCTGATGATGAAGCTAACCTAGCCTAGCAGCGAGGTGAGGGTGAAGCTAACCTAGCCTAGCAGCGGGCTGAGGGTGGACCCGGTGCCGGTGAATGACAGGTTGATGATGAAGCTAACCTAGCCTCAGCGAGCTGAGGGTGAACCCTCATTAGAAGATTCATATAGACTAATTCCAACAACCGAAAGATTCAGGGAAGCTCCCCAAAATCCTCCAACCCCCTCACACTATAAAAGTATTTTAGTGAAAGAATTGGTCACCCATCCAACTGAAGATTCGGCGCATTGTTGCTTAACCTACATAACAGTGTCTATACTGCTGAATCAGGTAAAATTTAGAATCGAACAAAAGCTCAAATCTTACATTAAATTTCAGTGATAGACAATGGACACCCCTCTACACAGTTGGCATTGCAATGCACCGGAAATGCGTACTATATAGGACCTGTGTTCGGTTCCCGATATGGATACAATTTTACAGTGGATATTATTATGTGTCTAATAATAGTTTGTAATTACACGAGCACTAGCGTTCGAAACAGGCGTTGTGTTACCGCTGAAATGTGAAATGTTACCTAAACTATTATAGATTTGAGTTGGTGGATTTATTATCAGTTTACTTAGACTGATAATCAGATCAGTGAATGTATTTAATTCAGGTTTATTGCCATTATAAAAGCGTGCGTTCTAGTTTCATTAATGTCATCTTGAAATCCCGCCGTTGAAGTTTGGGTGTAGGAGTTGGTACGTGCAAAAAAGGCGTCAATTTTTGGTATGTTTATAGTGTATGCATGTATGTCTTATTTCTTATCAATGCTAGGTGTGTATATCTTTAAGTGTACTTGGCACAATCATAATTGCGATCTGGGTTGTTTATCTCAGGTGCTATACAATCGTATGGCACTTGAACCTGTCATTAACACAAATCACTGACAAGTAAGAACTGTGTGTAAAACTGGAAATGAAAATTGTATGTCGAACAATTCCATGTGGTTATTACGCAGTTGTTGTTCGGTATATACTTATGTCTCAGATCCCAATGACATGGCTCTTGTTTATAATGTTCAAGAGGTACATCGTTGTTAAACATAGAAAATTAGATTTATGTATATACAATTCGATGTTGGTCTAGATTCTTTCGATTGTTGGGTGTGTAGAGACTGGCACGTAGATTCTATTGTTTGGCGCAAAACAATTGTGTTTTCGTTGAACATTGACAGGTCCTTTTGACAGCTGTCAATAACAGTCGAAAAGCGTTTTGGTGGACAATGGGAAAATTTGCAAGTGGCTTTTAAATAGCTGGCATCATTCATTTTTTTGTGGTTTTGAAGAAAAGAATTGAGAATATTAACTTCAACTGAAATGAAAAGTGGATCGTTGTGCTAAGGTTTTTTTTGACATGGACACTGGCATTTTAAAAAGAAGTTGATCTTATAAATTTTGAGTAGGTAATTTTTATTATTGAGAGATGCATTTTACCAAAGAAATTGAGCTTAGATAACTTTGATGTCTTCTGCATTATATTCTGCATGAGCAATGAGCAATACTGGCCAGTTTTAAACAAAAGATTAAAAAGCTAAGACTCCGTACACGTAAATTAGCTACTTCGGATGTGAAAAATGAATTTTACTCAGCGGCGATTCATCGAACGGAACATAGTGACTTTATTTTATTTTATTATTTATTTGACTTTTATACAACTGTATCTTTCAATGTGGTGATAAGGTCTTAATTTTCTATAATAATTTTCTAAATTCCTTCGCCTTTCATTCAATTTCTTGCAACACATTCCAATCTCCTGCCATTATTCTTATTAAAATGACAAGCTTGTGATATGATATGTTTTTATGGGGGTCAAATCTAATGTGGTGAAGTAAAAGCAGAAAAACGACGCATGCAACGTGTGAGACTGGTCACAATTCACAAAAATAAATAAATGAGACGGAACGTGATGCTTGAACATCTTATTATAGACACCTCGGCATTAGAGCTGTTGTTTCTCCAGTCACGTGAGAAATCTGCCAGCGAATTTATGACCGAAGATTGGACACGTATCGTTTGAGAAAACTTACGTGACACTGACACAAATAATTTATTTTCTTATCAGAACTCTTGCGTTTCTAAATTTTTTATCACCAGCGATTGTCTAGTGACAATATTATACTCAGCGTGTTTTGTCTGAGCAAACA
This sequence comes from Nemurella pictetii, assembly GCA_921293315.2. NCBI lineage: Eukaryota > Metazoa > Arthropoda > Insecta > Plecoptera > Nemouridae > Nemurella > Nemurella pictetii. Next base: position 6,841,192 of record OV121124.1, read on the forward strand.
AAAAACATGAGGTTTCTTTTATGTTTGGCAATGCTAAGTATTCTTGATACCCGAACGCGTCGCACGTTCCCAGCCGTCCGCCTCGCACCCAGCGTGCTACGCGCTTCAACGTCCCACCGAACGCGTCGCACGTTCCCAGCCGTCCGCCTCGCACCCAGCGTGCTACGCGCTTCAACGTCCCACCGAACGCGTCGCACGTTCCCAGCCGTCCGCCTCGCACCCAGCGTGCTACGCGCTTCAACGTCCCACCGAACGCGTCGCACGTTCCCAGCCGTCCGCCTCGCACCCAGCGTGCTACGCGCTTCAACCTCCCACCGAACGCGTCGCACGTTCCCTGCCGTCCGCCTCGCACCCAGCGTGCTACGCGCTTCAACGTCCCACCGAACGCGTCGCACGTTCCCAGCCGTCCGCCTCGCACCCAGCGGTCTACGCGCTTCAACGTCCCACCGAACGCGTCGCACGTTCCCAGCCGTCCGCCTGGCAGCCAGCGTGCTACGCGCTTCGACGTCCCACCGAACGCGTTGCACGTTCCCTGCCGTCCACCTCGCAGCCAGCGTGCTACGCGCTTCAACGTCCCACAGAACGCGTCGCACGTTCCCAGCCGTCCGCCTCGCACCCAGCGTGCTACGCGCTTCAACGTCCCACCGAACGCGTCGCACGTTCCCAGCCGTCCGCCTCGCACCCAGCGTGCTACGCGCTTCAACGTCCCACCGAACGCGTCGCACGTTCCCAGCCGTCTGCCTCGCACCCAGCGTGCTACGCGCTTCAACGTCCCACCGAACGCGTCCCTGACCACATGTTAAAGCACATGTGTGGTGCTTTGACGGCTGCAGGATGTTAAGTAACCTGTTGAAAGTGCAGTTGTGTGACGCGATGGGTTCTCTATCAAACGCCGAATCGCTTCCTGCGGCGACGGCGGCGTCCAGTGAACTCATCTACAGCTTTCACTCGATCGGATTGCGAGCGGCGGATTTTAGCGCGACCACTTTCTCGTCGCACGATGAAAGGTAGCTGGAGCGGGCGATGTTGGCGATTGTCAATTACCGATTCTGTATTAATTGCCGATGACAGGTGTGATGGTTTCGTGTCGTGCAAAAGCGACGTTCGAATGGTATTTGTTGTTGAATGTTACGGTCATCTGGATGTGATTTCTTCGGATTAATGACCGTAAATAGAGGTTTCGTGATGGAGTTTTAAGTGAAAATGGAAATAAATTCTTAAGTTTTATCGCATCAAGATGAATGGAGTTGATTTGTTTTTTGCAGTCAAGTGCCAAGGCTGGATTAGTTAGTCGCGTATTGAATTTATAAGGCGTTTTGCAACGTCCAGTCAGGTGGCTAACCTCGAGTTAACAACTCACCTCCATGGACCTATCGGATGCTTCTGTTTTCTTTCTAGCTGGAAGATAGATATTTTTTTACCATGACACTGTAAAACCCAGGAGGAATTCACACTTCCCGCGTTATTTAGTATGAATTCCATCTTCCTAAGTGTCCATATATTTTGATCAATAAAGTCAATATATACAAATGGGGACACATTTTTTTCAAGTCTTCTTTTATATTAGCTATAGAATTACAATTTGATTTCGCTTTCTGAGAAATGGTTTGGACCAATTGCGCTAAATACTGACGGACGATAATATTGTTTTTTATTTTAAAATCTATATATAAGATCTTATGATTTTAATTACAATTTGAACCCATTGAATTTGTTGTAGACAAAATCATACTTCCAAAAGGAAGTCAAATCCCACCCGATTGGCACTCGAATTTAGACAGTTGATAAAGCAAGTAAGCTTTGCGAAACTTCGAGTTTCGAGTTTGGGACTTGGCATTGAATAAGCCAGTAAAATTTTTTTTCTGGAATTTCCACCCGACTATGTTTGTGATATAGATTGACTGCTGCAGTCTTCGTGAAGAAAACAACATTTTCAAACCATCAAACCTATTATTTGTTTGATCTTTATCGCGATCATAACATCATTTATTGTCGATAATTGCCAATAATTGGCTGTAAGCTTTCAAGCAGATGTCATACAACACAGTAAAAAGTTTACAATGCTTGACTACAATTGCTGGTCTGATTTGTGAAAGGTTTACAATCAACAAATAAATCGTTAGAAATCGAAATAGAATCATGTTTTGACATTGAAAAATCTAGGATGAATGGATTAGAAAATATTTAAAAAGCGTTTGTATCACTATGCTATAAAACTAATCTTCATGTTGAAATCTGTGAATAGCGCATCTGTCGACTTAGCTTGCTCGAATAAATCTGAATTTAGTCGTCAGATTATATTGTAAGATTTTGGGAAACAAATATTCTGATCGCGATTCGTTCGGTAGTTCTGGGTCCTAAAACCAATATACATTTTGTTGAATTGTGTTATTGCGTTGTGTGAAAAATAAAATTGTGTTCAATTCTAATGAAGTTACATATTTAGTATCATTTAGAAAATTACAGTATACATTTCCATATCACACCACCATAGAATTACGTACCAGATATTTATAAAAATTGCTAGAATTCATTCTTGCTTTATAATATACCTTCCACTTTTTAGCCTTGATAATATACCAGAATCCGTTTATTGCGCATAGAATAAAACACAAGAAACTTTAAAAATATCAAAAATAACAGCCACCTAAAAAATTACTTTTTAAAAAACTCTGTAAACGAATTTTTATGAGGATTTATCTTATTTTGACTTGGTTAGGTTCATATTATGACTGAACTTAATGATAATTCAGTATGTTTATTTCAATTTAAGACGACAAATGACTATCATGAATATGATTTATATAAATAAACAAATTTGTACGCACTCTAGTTCAATCATGCAATTTCCCTTGCCCTTTTCATTCCATTTCTAACAAAAACTGCCCGGAAAACTCCAATTTCTCACCACAGAAAACCCAAATCAATAAAGATAGTTAAATTTCACATGCACCATGGCTAACTCCATTATAATGCCCTCATAAATGGAGAGATTTAATATTCGAATTAACCAATAGACCTTTTTCACTCAGAGAAGAATGACATCAGATACCCACTGGACGTACTACCAGTTTGTAAAAAATATGAATTGGCTCTGCTAAATAACAAAGGAAGACAGGGAAATCACAACCCGAATTGCTCTGCCTGGCTTTAGCGAGTGGCTATCATGACTTCATTTTGATAGAATTTTGATTGAAGGGAATATGTGTCGAATTGTTAATGAATTTTGTATGTTGTGTCATTGCTGGTATCTATCAGTGCACACATCCTACCTTAGCTGATGCATCTCTGCACATATCAAACATTCCATACCATGCTACACTCTCAATCCTCTAAACAGTATAAGATACATTATTTTATTGCCATTATATAAAATATCTTTGGGTGAGATAAATAAAAAGTCAATGATAACTTGACTAAGACTTGTGTCTTATCCTAATCTTAACTCGAGTTTAGACCGTTGATAAAGCAGGCAGCACAGCTTCGCGAAACGTTGGAAACAAGTTTGAGTTTGGTTTATAGCCTATAGAAATCAATAAGCCAATGAAATAGTTTTTTTGAAATATGTGTCAATGATAAAGATCTAGCATATTTATATCTTATTAAAAACCGCTAAAGTCACTGTGCTTTTTTATAATTTTTGTATGATTGTTATTGGAAATAAGGCCTCATAGATTAACGCAATTAAAATAGTCTATAATCTAATTCATAATTCTGTTAGTACAGAAACTGATAGTGAGTGATTCCTATAGGTAATATCTGTACGTTCTAAATCCATGACAATAATTGGTGTAAGATGGACTAGTTTTTTGTCATGTGACAATTATTTCTGATATAGGTCGCATTTAGTCGTAGATTCAGTAGGTATCACCAACAAGTCAATAAAAGTGTTTTGGCACGTGCATTTCTGTGTGGTTCCCCATTTCGCGCTGTGGACACGGTTTATTTTATGAAGCATCAGGTTTTTTAAATTCGCAATGGGGTTAGGAAGACAATTTTCTTTAAATTTTTAGATTTGAAATAATTTCAGTTAGCATATAGATAAAATACATTTAGGGTCAGTCTTACAATTTCCAGTAACATTGTAAGGAATATAGTAAGGAAGAAAACAGACGCGGCCGATGGGCTATCACCATGAAGATTAGTTTTTATAAATATATATGGAGGTAAGCCACTTGACAAGAACCCAGATTTGAGTAAAAAGATATTTGATTTTTCTCATCTTTCAAAGATGGTCTACAACAATGAGACGCAAACAATGGTTCACTCAAACAGCGAAAAGTATGTGATTTTTTATGTTCTGGGATATTAAGGACTCGGTAATATTTGATAAGGGGCAGAAAGCATGTTAACTGGTAGCATTGAATTGATTGATTATTTGATATAGGCTAGATTTATTAGAAATTATTAAAAATTGATTATTAGAAACGGTTTATATACCCAAAGCCCAAACATTTTTGCCTGCGGCGCATGAGCTATCCAAAATACCCCCTATCCCACTCATAGAAAAATGACGTCAGATACCCACTGGACGTACTACCAGTTTAGAAAAAAAAATTAATTAACTCTGCTAAATAACAAAGGAAGACAGGGAAATCACAACCCAAATTGCTCTGCCTGGCTTTAGCGAGTGGGTATCATGACGTCAATTTGATTAAATTTTGATTGAATAGGTCAAGAAATATTTTCGGACCGGGCCTTTCTTGTAAAGACGCAAACACAGCTTTTATAATCTTGAACCCTACCTTCAGGAAGCAGACAGGACATTGCCGAAAGTCAGGAAATAATTAAAAATACCTATAGCATTAAAATCCCAAATTTTTAAAACTATATCTACTTGAAAGTAAAGTGGTATATGATTATAGCAAGTACATAGGAAAAGTTAAGGAAAATGTCATCTTGTGTTGCACATGGAGTGATACAATCCACTTCAGTATCATCTTCAGGGCATCATAGCGTATCATCTTTCTGTCATAACATACGAGCAGCATCATGCAACAATCATGTATAGCGATAATCGGTATCTATTGTAGAATTACTTTGCGATGCGTAACTATTCCATTCTGTTACACTTTCTACATCCTGAAATTGCAGGCACCACATTGCTATTGTGCAGGTAACGATACATCTATTGTTTTTTATATAACCCATGGTGAATAAAGATATTCATAACTTTTTTAATTGTCTTCGGGCATTATCTTATTAAATTATTCGTTTCCTATTAATTAAAATATTTGTTTCTGTATTTCTCACGCGCGGTAATCGTTCGCTTTATGTTTCTCTAGTAGCAACTTTTTTTTAAGGAATGGTTGTGGAACCTAATTTATAATTTTGTTGATGAATGAAATTTCCGGTCTAAATTTGTTCCGGGTTAAATTTACAATCGCAATTAGATTTTAGTGCGTATTTTTCAAGCTTTCAAAGAATTTGGAACAATTATGTGACGATTACTCGCATATTTTAATGTGTGTTGATACTAAAAATAATTATAATTGATTAATTTGCGTCGTTTCCGGTGATAGAATTCGAAATTGTGTGTAAAATTTCATTGAAACCCATAAATCCTATAAAAATGGATAAAATACGTCTTCAAACATAGCTTTGTTTGAGCAGAAGGCATTATTCAGGGACAGGACACAGTCTTGTAGAATGTGATTGATCCATTTCAAGACCAAAAATCTTTCTTAGACCAAAGAAAAAGCATTGATACACTTAAAACCTATTTACACCCATCCTTAAGACCTCTATATTCACTAACTTTTTCTGTTTCCAATTCTGTTAAATTGGGTAAAAATTCGTGTTTCAATTCCTAAGGAAGTATAGGAAACCAAAGCAGAAATCCAATCCAATGCCACAGAATTAGAAAATCAAAAATTAAGTGAATACGGGCCCTTTATACAGCAGACGCAGGTTTTAAACACAAATAACACAGAAATGAAGGAATAAATAAACAGAAATTAATCTCGAAAGCATGTTTTAAGTAACCCTTGGTAAGCTATAGGCAAGACATATTCCACTCAGAGAAAAATGACGTCAGATACCCACTGGACGTACTACCAGTTCGGAAAAAAATATTAATTAGCTCTGCTAAATAACAAAGGAAGACAGGGAAATCACAACCCGAATTGCTCTGCCTGGCTTTAGCAAGTGGGTATCATGACGTCATTTTTGATAGAAATTTGATTGAATGGAGTAGGTGAATTGCATGGGGGGTTGCAGATTCAATATGTTCAAACTCAGTTTTTTTCATGAATATGAAGTTCGTTTCCAGTTTTCTCATCGGACGATCTCGGAACAAGGTTAAAGTAAGCGAACTTCTGAGATTTCAAAGTCAGCATAAAATCAAAGACCAGTTTAAAAAAAACATGTTTACATCATGCAAAATATGGATGCAATATCAATCAAGCCACTCTCGATGAAAACTTGAAACTCTTACCGTCGACTCGTTCATGCATATTATTTTGCCTCGGTATAAACAACATATTATAAAGACTCTACTATATCTTAGCTTTCACCATCATCGAGGTGATCTGTGTGTTCCTGCGATGTCGACAATTTGCTTCGATTCTGTGTTTGAACGATCAGACAGCTCAGACGTGCGAAGGGAAATCACTTATCAATGATTATAAGAAATTAAATATCGATTCCAAAATTTACATCTGTGCCGGGATTCGGAACCGGGTCTTTGCCTGTCCGGGGCACTGCACTTAACCATTATGCTACACGGACAACCAAATAAGGGATAAATGCACTAAGGATTAAATTCACACTAATCTTTTATCAATCTTTTCAGAAAAGCTAATTAACTGGGTTAGAAAATGCTAAGCTCCCAAAATCAAGTTTTTACCGACGTTTCGCAAAGCTGCCTGCTTTATCAAAGGTCTAAACTCAAAAGCCAAAAGACCTATTCCACTCAGAGAAAACTGAAGTCAGATACCCACTGGACGTACTACCAGTTTGAAAGAAATATTAATTATCTCTGCTAAATAACAAAGGAAGATAGGGAAATCACAACCCGAATTGCTCTACCTGGCTTTAGCGAGTGGGTACCATGATGACATTTTGATAGAATTTTGATTGAATGTATATAATATAGTAACAAATCGAAACAAAAGCACCAAAAATATCGTAAACCTCCTCGAAAAAAACCCCGAACGTCGGAAAAAGTTTAGAGTTTGGTTGCCTAGCATTCAAAAATCCAGTTAAATATTTTTTATAAAAACTATCATAGAAAAGAAAAGTAAAGAGTCTTATAAGAAAGTGATCACCTATCAACCTGTCTTGCGTGCTACAGATATTTGCTGTTATAGGTAAAAGTTAGCTCGAAGTTGTTTTCAGTGGGTATCCATAAATGTGTTTTTTATGAGGACAGTTTTTTTTTTTTAATAAAGATATAATATTATTTAAAAACATAGAACGTGGTTAGGAAGAGAGGTCAGAGCCGCGTGTGGGATGTATGTTGTATGTCGGCTGTGCTTTGTGTTTTTTGGCTCTAAAATAAACCAAAAATCGTTAACCACAATATAGCAACACAGCATTAGAAATTCTTATACATTTCGCAGAAACTATTTTAGTTTTATTCTCCATAACAAATCGCAATCAAAAGAAAAATTTAATGATCAACAGAATTCAGATTCAGCTAAAATAAACTTCACCACATTTACAGCATAAAACTTAATTGTGAAATGTTAGCTATACACTATTTTAGATTTGAAAGTGAATGTATTTAATGCTGGTTATTGACACATTAAAAGCCTACATTTGTGTTTAATTATAGACATTTTGAAATTCCTCATTTGATGTTTGGTTTACAGAGCTGGTACGTGCAAAAAGGCGTCAATTTTTTTGGCATGGTTCCTCCTTGTAAATACTGTATACCCAATGTCTATCCAAAAAATTTCTGAGAAGAAAAAAAAATCGATATTGTTTTAATTAAAATTCCCAACACTGCAGCTCGTAAAGCACATTGGCACTCATGCCACGTGTGCTACTCAATTACAGCCTAATGCAGATAATGGCAAGCATGTAAAATGGCAAGCGGTAAAAAATAAAAAGGCTTCACACAATCTAGCATGCCATCCGTAGCACACTGGGCTGCATTCCTCACACAACAGTGTGGCGCACAGTTTCCTGCATCAAAGAGTCACAGATTCCACAAGCGGCTGTCGCTTCCTGTCCGTAGAGGCCACTAATGAGTAATTAATCAGCGATTGTTGCGTCAAAGCCAACTGATCTCTATAGCCTGGATAGCGCTTCGTACAGCGAGACTTTGATGCCGTATTGAGGCATTTTTTCATGTCTTCCCACTGATCTCTATAGCCATGGATAGCGCTTCGTACAGCGAGACTTTGATGCCGTATTGAGACACTTTATCATGTCTTCCCACTGATCTCTATAGCCTGGATAGCGCTTCGTACAGCGAGACTTTGATGCCGTATTGAGACACTTTATCATGTCTTCCCACTGATCTCTATAGCCATGGATAGCGCTTCGTACAGCGAGACTTTGATGCCGTATTGAGACACTTTATCATGTCTTCCCACTGATCTCTATAGCCTGGATAGCGCTTCGTACAGCGAGACTTTGATGCCGTATTGAGACACTTTATCATGTCTTCCCACTGATCTCTATAGCCATGGATAGCGCTTCGTACAGCGAGACTTTGATGGCATATTGAGCCACTTTATCATGTCTTCCCACTGATCTCTATAGCCATGGATAGCGCTTCGTACAGCGAGACTTTGATGCTATTTTGAGCCACCATATAATGTAAAATCACCATTATTGAAGGCGTTATGTGATGTATCAAAAAATAAACAGCAATAATGCTGTACGTTACACAATTTTGCATCCATTAATATCAAAAAAGTTGAAATTTGGTTCAAGGGTGACCAAGATATCGGCGATCTAATACAGTAAAATTTTTGAAAAATCAAGTTATTTCTGGTTCTATGTCCCAAAAGATCACTTAAAATTTATTTCAAATAATCTAATGCCAAATTGATGATAGTGATTTGAGTCTGTGGAGTATTAAAAAGGTTTGAGTTTGAGAAAAACTAAAAATTTTAGTAAATAAACTATTTGCTAAAAGAAAACTATTTGGTGGAAGTAACTATATAAAATCGTAGGGGGTCAAGCTTAAAAATTATATAAATAGACTTTGGCCTAAGAAGTAAGAATGTACCATACATTTTTTAGGGATAGTATTCTAATAATTTCAGAACCATCTGACATTTATCAAAGCACCAACAAAAAAAACTTGACTCTTATCCGCATTGATATTTCATCCGCCGTACACTCGCTCGTTCCATTAAATCGTTACGTGATCAACAACAATGGATCACACGAACTTTATTTTAATCGAGGGAACATTTCAGCATGCGTCAGTCAGCTATAAAAATATCAGGCGCTAGCTTCCTTGTTCGTGTGTGAATTCAGGGGCACGAAGGGTTCAGGTGTCGGCTTATACAGAACAAGTAGTACCAAAAATCTTACTATTCTAATATAGGACACTCTGCCAAAATAGCATTGTTGAGCTGGGAACAGAATCGTCAGCGCCACCTGGGCGGCTTGGTTAAAAATTAAAGCAGCACAGCCATCTAGGTACAACTTTAAACAATGTCACTTATGTCAGTGCCTTACGTAATATTTAGGAGGCTTTGTTTAGCACTGATGCTCAATCTCAAGCGTCAACTGACAGTTGACATAAAAATGAGTATCTTTACCGGATGACAACTGCACGTGTTTGATTTAACTTCCAACTCTTCCACTGGGTTCGCCACCAGCAGTTTGTCGTCGAATCCGCTGAGAGTTAAGATATTTGCTTTTTCTTAATGCTGGAGAGTTTTTTGGGAATTCGCAAAATCACAGCGCGCTAATGTCTGGTCATGGACCGCAAGGTAACATAGTAATCGTTTTTTTGTTATCTTCTCGCATCTCGTGCCTTCGAGTGATATGTTGGATCTTCGGTCATAAATCATCCTGTCTGTCAAAAATGCGTAGCTAACTGCTATGCAAACATCTCGCCGTACAACGCTGTTTGCTTCTCTATTAGAGGTCTCACTCTCGGTTGTCTGTGTAGTCAACAGTGCTGACTTTTTTATTTCATTAATGAATACCTTTTATAGACCTTGTACCTACATTACGAATCGAAGAAAAGCCAGTTGGGTTGTGATTTCCCTGTCTTCCTTGGTAAAATAAACAGAGTAAATACACCGATTCCATTCAAGCAACGTGACGCGGTCAGACACCCGATAAGAAAAGCCAGTTGGCTTGTGATTTCCCTGTCTTCTTTGGTTGAATAAGCAGAGTCAATACACCGATTCCATTCAAGCAACGTGACGCGGTCAGACACCCGCTAAGAAAAGCCAATTGGCTTGTGATTTCCCTGTCTTCCTTGGTTGAATAAGCAGAGCCAATACACCGATTCCATTCAAGCAACGTGACGCGGTCAGACACCCGCTAAGAAAAGCCAATTGGCTTGTGATTTCCCTGTCTTCCTTGGTTGAATAAGCAGAGTCAATACACCGATTCCATTCAAGCAACGTGACGCGGTCAGACACCCGCTAAGAAAAGCCAATTGGCTTGTGATTTCCCTGTCTTCCTTGGTTGAATAAGCAGAGTCAATACACCGATTCCATTCAAGCAACGTGACGCGGTCAGACACCCGCTAAGAAAAGCCAGTTGGCTTGCGATTTCCCTGTCTTCCTTGGTTGAATAAGCAGAGTCAATACACCGATTCCATTCAAGCAACGTGACGCGGTCAGACACCCGCTAAGAAAAGCCAGTTGGCTTGTGATTTCCCTGTTTTCCTTGGTTGAATTGCAGGAAAAATAATTATTTTGGTTGAACTTTTCAACTAAAGAAGACAGGGAAATCAAAACCTAAGTGGCTTTTCTTAAAGCCACTTTTCTTAAAGTGGGTGTTTGAAGTCATTATTCTTTCATTTACCAAAAGTTACCAAAACACTTAATAATAAAAAAGACAATCCTGACCTTTTTATCGTTAACAATGTTTGGATTAACAGACACGTAAGCAAGACAAAACAATTTCCACACGCGTATAATTTCCAAAACCTTGCGTTGGTTGTAATTCTTGTCTCGGTAGTGTGGTTTGTCTTCGCTAACCACAATGTGAGGACGAGGATTAATCATGACACTGACGAGATTCCGGCGGAATATTCTTCGTTTTCACTCTTTCCTCAAGCGGTTTGCAAAATGAAGGTGGAAAATGACGCAAACTGGCGGTGAGACACAGTGTAGCAGCTGCCAACTGGCAGTGATACACAGTTTAGCAGCTGCCAACTGGCAGTGAGACACAGTGTAGCAGCTGCCAACTAGCGGTGAGACACAGTGTAGCAGCTGCCAAATGGCAGTGATACACAGTGTAGCAGCTGCCAACTGGCAGTGAGACACAGTGTAGCAGCTGCCAGCTGGCAGTGAGACACAGTGTAGCAACTGCCAACTGACGGTGAGACATAGTGTAGGAATGAAGGTAATAACGACGATGCAGTCATATGATAGAAAAAGAAGTATTGTGTCGTGACCAAGCATATTTTTGATGATGCGATCTTCGAGAAGAAGAAGGGAGCTGGCATAAGTTGGTTGTTATTCAACCTTGGAGGAATTTGTAAGTCATGCAGGACCCGAGCAGGACTCGAGCAGGACTCATTGCAGGAGGAGAGAGGGGGTGAAATTTACGAAAAGCACTTGACGCTTTAATAAGACGGCTTGGTGAAGGAACAATTCACTTGATGAGCATGGGGGACCCTATTTCTTATTTTTGTCAAGTTCCAAACACCCAGTCCATTGAAAGAGAAATGTCGTCGAAAACACACTAAGAAAAGCCACCTGGATTTTGATTTTTCTGTCTTCTTTGGTTGAAAAAGTTACACAAAAATATTATTGATTCTGTAATTTAACCAAGGAAGATAGGGAAGTCTCAAACCAACTGGCTTTTCTTAAAGTGGGTGTATGACGTCATTTTGTCCCCGAATGAAAAAAGGTATTGATTCGATAGCCATGGTTCTGATTTTGTGTATGGCCAGAACATCTTACCACTTTTAAGAAAAATTGCAATATTGCCATCCCGATATGATATTATACTCAAGAAAAAAATGCATGCAATCTTGCTAAAATATGTATTTAGTCTCTATAATGGGCTTTATGAGATAGCTACGATGGAACACATTTGTCATGACTTCGGTAAAAATAATATTAGCTATTCGAATTCCTGACGTAAGTCGTCATTTGCCGATTAGGAATAATCGGAATTTATAGAATTTGAGTTGAGATGAGTGCATCAAGTAGTGAGGAAGTACCTACTTGGCGATAGTTGCAGAAACAATTTGACTTCTTAGAATCACTTGCATTCGATATCGCACTATCAGTCGGAATCTGATGATTATATCTTTATTTTGATGAAAAAATAACTGCTTTGTTCCACTGAGCTTGCTAGTCGAATCAGGGGCATTAACACATTATCATGCTAATTAAATTGCAAATATCCTAAATAAATAATTTGCTTCCGTCCGCCGCACGAAAGGGAAAAGAAGAACGTGTCAAAATCAGAGTTAAAATAATTTGGGTAAAATCAGGGCGGCTGTGATGTGGGAATTTAAACAAAAACGAGCAGTGTTGACAAAAAGGCTAAGCTAAACTGAACCCCAAAATTGTGCGTGCCTGCACGCATAGTCTATAAATAATAACTGTTTAAACATGATTCCCGGGCAAAAATCACCAAAATTTAAGAAAATTTGAATAGCAAAAAAATACCATTTTACCTTAAAACAGATTATAGTCTCATTTCTTCACCAAGTCAGCGCAAATTAATCCCAGGCACAACTTCTGCGTACTTCAGCGTTTTACGACAATGAGTCAGGAATCGAAACTACCGCACTTGCTCCGTTGATAGCTAGCCGCCAACTGTGGTCGATTGAAAAGTGATTCACTCACTGACACTACCATTTCACGTCGTCGCGTTCCCCACCGCATTCCGTTCACAGAGTTTTTCAACGCTATCTATCGAGATACTGCTCGACTCGAAGACATAACTCATAGCATAGAAAAAAGATAATAAGGAATAATTATAACTATTGCATGATATTCACAGACATGTTTCCATTAAAATAATGCAAGTAAAGTATTCCTATAAGAATATCGCAAAAATTCAAATTCGTTCCCACTGCGAACTGCGAACTGCGCACTGCGAACTGCGTGCTGTCATGCTGCTGTCATAATACAGCAGCCACGAACAGCTGATATAAGGTTAGGTTTTGTACCAGGCTGACAAAATCTAAGGAAAAGTCCTATTTGTTGTGATTTACATTAATTTTCGGACATGACACAAGATAAAATGTCAGCTTCAGAGACTCCGGAATTCCAGGCTGTTATAATGGCAGCGGGGAAAGGTTCTCGCATGACAGATTTGACCGCAGGACGACCGAAATGTCTCCTGCCCATTGGGAATAAGCCGATGGTTTGGTATCCGCTGCAACTTTTGGAGAGAAATGGCTTCAACGGTAGGTTTATTGTGATCTTGTATCAGACAGAACACATAATCATCTCCGTATTAATGCTCAAGTTAAATGCTGGTGGGACTGGAACACGACACAGATTGACATTCCTTCATCATAGCAAATCCATCGCAACGGCCTATTATGTTTCAATCTCTTAGAAGACGAGCATCCTGTACAGATATATCGAGTAGCTTGTGTTTTTTCTATCTCCATACCTACCTTACTACTTCTCTTGAAGTGCATAGGGGTTGTATTACTTGGTATTACATCATTTACATCCATATGGTGCTTTGAAAGAATGATACCTAGCGTAAAAAATAATGATGTCATTTTAAATACTTAGCAAAACCAACAAGTAAATATTCTAAGACAAATCATTTTTACAAAACTATGTGTGTTGTCTGTGTTTAAATCAAATGAAAAAATAAGTAGGTATGCTGATAACTTTGTCCATAACATTAAAAGTCTCTGTATTTTTACTTGCAGAGGTGATATTAATTGTGCAAGAGACATCAAAAGCTGAGATTCAATCGGCACTCGATAGGCAGGGCCTGAAGATTCACATAGACATCGTCGGGATTCCGTCGACGGAAGACTGGGGCACGGCAGATTCGCTCCGATTTGTGGCAAAGAAGATTTTGGTAAGAAAATTGAATAGTTCAACACGCATTACACCTTATTTTCTTGATCCCAACTCATAGTAGAGGTTTGTATAATATGAATCCCTAGAGCAGTTGGAGACTGATGATTCTATAGTTTATTTATGACACAAAAATTTAGAAACAGCTCTTATCTTCAGTTTTGACATTGAACTTACAAAAATTAACGAACATATAAATGGTAGCGCAAAGCTGAAAATAAGCTGAAAATAATCACTTTTCATTCACATAAAAATGTCTTCTTACTAGCGTGGATATCCTATTATGTTTCGTAGTAGGTACTTTGTAATATCCTTCTATAGCCACCTGTGAGTGAGCGTAGAGTAACTTGTCTTAGCTTAGTTCCTCTCCTAGCCACCTGCGAGTGAGCGTAGGTGGAGGCTTGGACCAGGAGGGCTGCTACCCCTTCTGGTCAGTTGACTCCGGTCCTCCGAGCAACGTGTGCTACCTGGTTCGCCAGACCCTCGATAATATCAATAAATTTCGCTTACTTTCGCTCGTGCACTGAGAAAACCCGTGTTCCGAGTATATTATTTGTTATAAAGGAAACCCGTTCGACCCGATCCTTTACAACTTGTGTCGTTTCCTAATCTTAGCAGGTTCGTTTTCAGAAAAACTATTTAACTCAAACTTTTCAGAAAACATTTGGAAACTTTTGAACTCCTATTGTGTTTCATAATTGTAACGTTCTTCCTGTTCCTCCAGACGAACGTTGTGATTCTGAGCTGTGACCTTCTCACCGACTATCGCCTTCGAGACGCTCTCGACTTGTTCCGCATTCACCAAGCATCCGTCGCCGCCGTTTTCTTCCGCGCAAACGAGTTTACAGGAGTCGTCCCGGGGCCAAAAACCAAAAGCAAACCAGGTGCGTAGTTTCACATACATTGGTGTCGGAAATGGGACTGATTACGGACCGTGTCTAAACCTACAAACTCAAAGGTTCATCACAGAGGCTGGACTCTGTCAATGAAGATGCAAAACCTACACATACGACGATCGTATACGGCGGCTGGCCACAAAACCGAACGCTTCTCGACCCAAAGCCCACGTCTTTTGGTTTCAGAACAAGACATCATTGGCAT
Organism: Nemurella pictetii; assembly: GCA_921293315.2. Taxonomy (NCBI): domain Eukaryota; kingdom Metazoa; phylum Arthropoda; class Insecta; order Plecoptera; family Nemouridae; genus Nemurella; species Nemurella pictetii. The sequence goes on from OV121124.1 coordinate 6,856,449, forward strand.
CGAACCGAGCACAAAACGCCTCGTCTACTGCCGCTCGGCTTCCGATCTCAAGGACACGCTGCCGATACGCAAGAAGCTGCTGCGAAAGCATCTGCGCGTCATGTTCCACAGCCGACTGACCGACGCCCATCTCTACGTCTTCAGCAAGTGGCTGGTCGAGATGATCGCAGCTGACACGTGAGTCTTACAGTTTGCTATCTAATGAGATGCAGAGGGTCAGGATAGCAACTGTACATAAAATTGGATTAGATTTATGGGTTTTATTCGTTGATGCTTAACAAAACAGTGTATTTCGGAGGCTTGATATTAGGAGTTGTTGCAAGTTTGAAAGGTTGCCGGGCTCTGACGAGAACAGATCTGCGAGCAGGTATCTGTAATTTTTCATGGTCAGCATAGTGTGCTGCTAGAAGCAAAGGTCTACTTTATGCTCATCTACGTAGCTAGTATAGTGTGTAACAGGCTAAATGTTACATGAGTCTCCGGCTATTTACGTTTGTGTCTTTAACTGAAATTTGGGTCGGTCAGGCTGAAATCATTCCCTGAACTTCTTACAAAAATCTGTAGCTGATTGTTGCAATCCGATAGCATTTCATTGTTCCTAATCAGGAGTTCCGGCTAATCAATGTGCGATAGATATTATATTCATTATTTATAAGAAACTAAATATCCATACCAAAATTTGCAGCACAGCGTCACTTGATTCTTCGCCTTCAATGTTAATTTTTAGTCCTGTTTCTATCTCCATGGAGCCCAAAAATTCAAATAAACTAAATATCGATTCCACAGTTGGTTGTCCGTGTAGAATGACACGATGCTTAATCCCGGGCAGGTGAGAGATCAGCATGAGATACCCGGCACGGACATATAGTTTGGAATAGATATTTAGTTTATAATATTAAAAAATATCTACCTTTCACGCAACGAGTATTTGTGGTCAGAAAAATGATTAAATACTAATCTCCCAAAAGCTTTTCCCGACGTTTCAAACCTGTGCTGCCTGCGTAATCAACGGTCTAAACATCAGGCAAAGTTTTGTGTTCGGGACTTCGCATTCAGTCACCCAGTTAAATAGTTTTTTGAAAACTAACGTCTCTAAGATTAGTAAAAGGTCTTGCAAAAGCAATAGTATTATTTGCACTCGAGTTCGAATCAACTCTGATGTTGAACGCGCCGCGTTTTCCGCGTGCCAGGTCGTTTGGAGCGCTGAAGGGCGAACTGCTGCCGTTTGTCGTGAAGCACCAGCTGGGCCGGCCGAAGGCGGCGAAGGCGAAGAGTCGACGCAGCGAACGTGCCGACTCCGACTCCGACTCGAGCTCAGAGCCGGAGGCCGAGGTGAAGCCGACGCAGCCGACGCAGCCAGTCAAAGGTGGGCTCGTTTACGATCGTTTCTTGATTTGCCGGTGTTGTTTCGAGCATTTATAAAGGCCCATTCACAACCAACTTATGCCGTAAGCTTAGACGTAAACGTAGAATATTTAGTACACATGCACATAAGAGCGTTCACAATAAACTTAATAACTTAAGCTTTAACGGTCCATAGTCTAAATGTTTGACGGAGCCAAAGATTTACGTCTACGTCTAAGTTTGACGTAATGGAGAACCAATAAGATAAAATTCATTTTCTCTATAGCCTGCTGGATTTCAATGATTAGTCGAGTCTAGTGTTGTGTTTCAAGCTCGTAGCACGCTGTGTTCCAAGCCTGTAGCACGCTGTGTTTCAAGCCCGTAGCAAGCTGTGTTTCAAGCCCGTAGCACGCTGTGTTTCAAGCCTGTAGAACGCTGTGTTCAAGCCCGTGGCACGCTGTGTTTCAAGCTCGTAGCACGCTGTGTTTCAAGCCCATACCACGCTGTGTTTCAAGCCTGTAGAACGCTGTGTTTCAAGCCCGTAGCACGCTGTGTTTCAAGCCCATAGCACGCTGTGTTTCAAGCCCGTAGCACACTGTGTTTCAAGCTCGTAGCACACTGTGTATTGCAGTTTGTCATGATCCCACACATTAATCTCGTCCTCGTCCGCGGTGTGCAGACATCGTAGACTTTGCGACTGAGTCTGCGCTGGACCTGAAAGTGCGCAACCTGTCGCTGTTCACGGACAACAAGCGCGACCTGCGACCTCCGTACTTGGCCGATCCATACCGCTGCTACGGTCTGGTCGCCGACGTCGGCTGCATCGGCGCGCGGATCAACACGCTGGCCGCCTTCTGCCAAGCAAACGCTAAGGTACGCAGAGGACGTGCGATGTTTCTCTCACGATTACTGCTCTGTTTCTAGGCCCGTATTGCTGTGCCAACACAAAGTTATGCAAAGAACTGTTTCTTTCTTCGTCACGGCTATGTATCTAAGCCCGTAATGCTCTGCCAACGCGAAGGTGTGCACGATGGAGGATGCCCTCCGTTTCATTTCTCGATCACGACTCTGTTTCTAGCCTCATTTTGCCGTGCCAACGCGAAGGTACCTAAAAATTTACTCTGTTTCTTCACGCAAACCCATCTTCTAAACCCCACGTGCCATTTAATGCAAATGTTGCCGCGATTAACGAATGTGCTCCGTTTATTATCTTGATCACGGCTCCTTTTTTAAGCTCGTTTCACCATGCCTATGACAAGGTGCTCACGAATTTGTGCTTTCATTCAAGCCCAGTTTGTAAGCATTTTTGCCTGGAGAGTGGAAGTTGGTTTTTTATATACTCTCGTTGTACAATCAAGCCCTGTTTTTAAGCCTATTTTCCAAGCCAACGAAAAGGTACCCACGATTCACGATCGCATTTCTCCATCACGGCTCCGTTTCGCCACGCCAACGCCACGGCTCCCCAGCAAAACACCCTGCATTCGCACACGAGCCCCTGTAATTTCCAACGCCCGCAATTCCAAACGTCACAGCTGTCCGAGTGGTGGCCGCTGGTGACGGGCGGGCGTCCCGCCGCGGCGGTGCACGCGGAGGCGACGGTGGCGTCCACCCAGCTGGCTGCCGACTGCTTCGTGGCGGAGCGAGCCTCGCTGGCCGAGCGGACGAGCTTCTCGGCGAGCACGGTGGGGGCGGCGTGCGACGTGCGGCAGAAGGTTCGCGTCGACGGCTGCGTGCTCATCGGGCAGGTCACCGTGCGCGAGGGGTGAGTGCCGCCGCCGGTGTTGTTACAATTTACTTTTGTTAAAAGTTGATCAACTCCGAATGCAATGTCGCGGCTCGTATCTAATCGATTAACTTGACTTGCAGTTCGGAAAAACCATTTTGCCGTCATTGTGTGAATGTAACTTTATCAAACGATAAATATTTATCAATATTTAATTTATTGGTGATGCAGCGTAACACATCGGCGTGCTTCCAACCTTTACAGATGCGTGCTGACGAACTGCGTGGTCGCCGATGGTGCCGTGATCGAGGAAAACGTCAAGCTGACGGCGTGCGTCGTTGGCGCCAACTTTGTCGTGCCCGCTGGTTCGAAACACGCCAACGAAACGCTCACCGAGCTCGAAGATCTCATGGAGATCTAGACTCCGTCTTGTGGGGTCCTTCGTGCTCGTAGGTCAAAGCTTCAAGACATTATAAAACTGTAAAATTTCTGACCGTTTATCGACAAAACGTGATGAATTGGTGTCTGTTTGCGGTTATTGTCATGGGTTGGGCAAAACAATTGAAGATCTTTGCTTACAGCTGATTTCTTTGAATGCAGATTAAACATGAATGCAGTCCAACTGTATAACTTGTAAGCTCTTCAATGTACGATCATTTCTTGTACATTTGTTTGAGTAAAGTTTGTAAGGCCTTGGACATTTGATTGATTCATTTACCTTGCTTGTACTTACCACAGAGATTTAGGAAATGAAGCCATCTTTAAAATAAAACACCTTTGTTGCCTTGGTCTCTCCTGAATCAAATGAAAATAAATTTTGTACCCTTCCTTTTTATACAAAATAGTAACTGTTCTCATTTTTGGATGAACATTCCCTTCCTTTTGAAAAACCACTCCTATTTTGTGTAAAACCTAACTCGAAATAGGCTGTTCTAATAAAGGAGGCTTTGGTTTGTATCAAATTAGATTCGAGCAAGGAATTTGAAAATAGGTTTATTTCTGATCCAAAAATGTTGCTTGCTTAACTTTTGAAGTAGTCCGCCATAAAACTTGAGTTGGTGGCGCCATTGCTAGCATCTTTGACATCGGCTTCGAATATTTGGGAGAGAAAAGTAAACAAAAACAAGTCTTCCAGTTGACGCTTTTTCTCACGATGAGCGAGGGAAAGCGAGCGAAGCAGGATGGTAAGTAATTTCATTCAAACCACTCCATATAATTTACTTACGATTCTAGCAATCAATTCCGAAATCAATAGAGCAACGCTAACCTCAAATATAAATGATAGATGTCTTACAATTTAATTTTTAGCTCAAATTCATCAAATTTAATTCATACTGTTATTGCAATCGTTCCCTTTTAGGTGACATCACGGGAGTGTCTCGATCTGGTCGCGTACGCAAAAAGTCATCCAAGCTGATGGACTTCGAAAGCCCTGATGACATCGACACTCGATTCAAACAACGCATACCATCAGGTTCAACTCCAAGCGCCGGCGCCGGTTTGCCAAGAGGCAGAAAGTCCAATGCCTCGGCGGAGCGAACTCCAGAAGCCATGTTCAACAGTCCCGGATCTTTCACGGTAAGCAATTGCGTGGCCTCGCCAATTCAATTCATTCAGAATTCTATCAAAATGACGGGTTCTGGATTCGTTGATATTTAGCACAGCTAATTAATATTATTTTACAAACTGGTGGTACGTCCAGTGTGTATCTGACGTCACTTTTTGTGGAATAGGTCCATTGCTAAAGCGAGGGGGCTAAACCAGGCTGTTGGCATCTGTTTTTCCCTAAATCTCTATCACTTTTACAAACAGAACAAGATGGAGTCCCATTTGAAATTAGTTTTTTGAAATTAGGTAGTTGCTTGCATCAAATAATAGCTGCAAGCATATACCATTGTGAAAATGTTAAATGACAGAATTTTGCTTAATTCTCACGAATTTCCTTGGAGTTTTGGAATGTTTATCCGTCACATTGACGGTTTTTGCCGGCAGGACGAGATGGACCGTGATCCGCTATCGGGCTCGGATTCAGACTCCGAGGGCGGCGCGTTTCCCGCGCAGGATTCAGCGCTGGACGACTCGAGTCTGGAGTCGGACGAGTCGGAAGAGTACGTCGCGCCTGCCGTCATTGGGTACGTACCTGCAGAGCGCAAGCATTACGAAGTCACAACGTTGCTTTAAGCTGTGCTGCTTTCATTCTTCCCTCGCCGCCTAGGCAGCACTGACACTTCTAAGTGCAACAATGCTATTTTGGCAGTTTCACATGATGCAATTTTTAATCTTTGATCCACCTATTCCATTCAAAATAACTTCATGATACCCACTTGCTAATGCCAGGTAGAGAAATTCGGGTAGTGATTTCCCTATCTTCCTTTGTTATTTAACAGAGCTGATTATTTATTTTCCAAACTGGTGGTACGTCCAGTGGGTATCTCTTGTCATTATCATCTGAGTCTACTAAATCATTTTCTACCATCTCTCGGTCCGTCACACAAAAAAGAAAAGAAGGATGTGTCAAAATTCACAGTCAAAATTTGGGAAAAAAACAAGGTGGCTGCGATACGGGAAAATGAGCAAAAAACGCGCAGTTCCTAACCTGAGTAACTAAGTTTTTATTGATTTGACAGAGTAGTTCAGAGACTTTGATTGAATTTAAGGAGGTGTACGGTGTTGCTTTCAAGTTTTAGTAGCATTAAATTGTAAGTTCTTGCACGAGCTCCAACGCTAGCAGCAAGCCATCCGACGCCGCTGATCGCACCGTTTCCCCTGCAGCACGCCGCGCGGCAGCAACGGCGGCGGAGGCGGCGTCAGCGCTGGGCCCGCGGGGGCGGCGGGGCCGGCGGAGGGCGGCACCGGCGGCACCCAGTCGCTCTACCTCCTCGAGAAGTCGAGCAAGAAGCGGCTTGTGATCCGCGACGGCAAGATCGTCGGTCGCGTCAAGGCTCAGCGCAAGGACAAGGGGCAGACGCGCTTCACCGCGTACATGCTCTGGGCGAAGGAGGTGCGCGGGGAGCTGCTCCGCGCGAACCCCCTGCTCGGTGAGCGATCCCGTTATGAGCAAACCTACTTTGATCAAACCACTGATCTCTATAGCCTGGATAGCGCTTCGTACAGTGAGACTTTGATGCCGTATTGAGACACTTTATCATGTCTTCCTACTGATCTCTATAGCCTGGATAGTGCTTCGTACAGTGAGACTTTGATGCCGTATTGAGCCACTTTATCATGTCTTCCCACTGATCTCTATAGCCATGGATGGCGCTTCGTACAGTGAGACTTTGATGCCGTATTGAGACACTTTAACTGATCTCTATAGCCATGGATAGCGCTTCGTACAGTGAGACTTTGATGCCGTATTGAGCCACTTTATCATGTCTTCACACTGATCTCTATAGCCATGGATAGCGCTTCGTACAGCGAGACTTTGATGCCATAGTTGATAGCTCAGTTGGTAGTGGAGCCAACATCGAATCTTTTGATCGATTGTTTCCAGATTTTGCGACGATGAGCAAACGGCTGGGTGAACTTTGGGCCACCGTCCCCAACAACGAAAAATATGTGAGTACATCGAAGAAATTGTCTTTGATAAGTCTCTTTGCTATTACTTTCCTAATCGTAGCACGTTATATTTCAGAAAAACTATGTAACTGTGTTATTAAATGCTTAGCTACCGAACTCGAACATTTCTCGACGTTTTGCACAGCTGGCTGCCTGCTACTATTCCTAGAGTCTCAGATATGATCAAAAATCAAACAAATAAAAAAACAATCAATGAATAAGCATTCAATAAAGCAGCTAAAAAGTTTTTGTAAAATCTCTTTGCTGTTTATTTTCAATGCATTTACAAAGAAATAACTTTTAACTGCTGTGGTTTTTTGCCTTGGTTCTAAAACAAAAGCAAGACATTTCACCACGAGATTACTAGAACACATTTAAATTTTGCTGATTATCACATGTTCTTTTGTTTTCTTCAAAAGCAAATCAACTTGGATTTTTCTGCGAGTAGTTTTTCAAGATGGAGCAGTGCAATTGCTAGTTTACTCTTATCTTCTAAATGATAATTTGTAATCCCTAACTGTTAGCTATACTTCCAATCCGTTAATCGATTTTGCCGTCGACATCAGATTTCGGTGAGTTGTCTCAGTTGTTACCCAACATCTTGCTTGCTGCTGACTTGATAAGATGAATATTATCTTCTTGGATTCAACATTTCACATAGAGTAAGAAGCATATAAAATACTAAATAGAGTTCTTGTTATGGATAAAAAATGATTTATTCGTAGTAGACTTTTTCCATTAGGAGAAAATTGAAAATTGTAGACTGGGAAATCACAAGATAACAGGCTTTTCTTAGCGGGTGTCTGACCGCTTCACGTGGCTTGAATGGAATCGGTGTATTGACTCTGCTTATTTAACCAAGGAAGACAGAGAAATCACAAGCCAACTGGCTTTTCTTAGCGGGTGTCTGACCGCTTCACGTGGCCTGAATGGAATCGGTGGATAGATTCTGCTTATTTAACCAAGGAAGACAGAGAAATCACAAGCCAACTGGCATTTCTTTGCGGGCATATAACGTCATTTCTTTCTGAAAGGAAAAGCCACTTGCCCATTTATAGAAAAAGAGAAACCAACGTCACCCATCGGCATCGCTCCGTTCTTCCGCAGAATTGGAAGCGCCGTGCGAAACGCATGGCTGTCAAGGGCCACCGCCTCCCTGACGCTGCCACCGCCTTCCAAGCCGAGCAGAAGAAGGCCAAGCCGGCGACATCGCGTTCCAAGTTCATCAACATGAACAAGAGCAAGGAGTCGCGCGGCGCGGGGGCGGGCTCCAAGGCGGGCCGAGTCCTTCAGCTGGGCGTAGCCTCCGTCGGCGTCGGCCTGCCCAGCTCGCCGCCCAGCCCAAGGTGAGTGGAGTCCGTAGCACACTGGATGCGAGGTGGACGGCTGGGAACGTGCGACCCGTTCGGTGGGACGTTGAAGAGCGTAGCACGCTGGGTGCGAGGCGGACGGCTGGGAACGTGCGACGTGTGATTGCAGCAACGCGTCACTAGATACGCCGCCTTCTATGTTCATTCATAGTCCTGTTTCTATCTCCATGGAGCCCAACAACTTCAATAAACTTAATATCAATTCCTCAGTCGGTTGTCTGTATTATATCATAATGGATAAGTGCAGTGCCCCGGACAGGCAAAGACCGTTCGAATCCCGACACGGATACAAATTTTGGAATTGATATCTCGTTACTAATAACAACCCGTGCGAGTCGCTCCACGCTCCTTGCGTCGCCTAACCTGTCGTGGTCTCGTCAGGGGCGGTTCGGGCAAGTCGGGTTCGGGGGGAGCGGTGGCGGACCCCACGCTCGGGCCCGGCATGTACAAGGTCGTGGGGTCGGCGCCCGTCGACGTCGCCGCCCACCTCAAGCTGCTCGGAGAGTCGCTGACCATCATCGGCGAACGCCTGCAGGAGCACGAGGTAGGCTGGAATCGAAAGGAGTTTACCGTAGGCTTATTGAACTCGGAGAACATGGCGTGAGATACCCACTGGACGTACTACCAGTTTGTAAAAAGACATTAATTGCCTCTGCTAAAGAACAAAGGAAGATAGGGAAATCACAACCCGAAATGCTCTACCTGGCTTTAGCGAGTGGGTATCATGAAGTCATTTTGATAGAAGTTTGAGATGAGTATACCAAGTTAATTTCTTGTTTCACTATCCCGTACGCGTTGCTACTAGCAGAAAGTTACAAGTTCAGAACTTTTTACAAGATCATGACTCAGGTAGTAAAATTAGAACCATGTTTTCAATAATGTACCTGGTGGCACCATTTAAGTTGTCAATACACACCACGGACTGTCAGTCTCATAAAAAGCCCAGAAATTCCTTATATGATCTATAAAATACTAAACTAAAAGAGTTCACTTAACAACTTCCTCCAAACTACTCGGAAACGACTGCATCCGTTTGGTTGTCACCATGGTGATTCCTTGTTTGGAAAGCGTTCGAACCATTTTGGGAGATTGTACAAATGACATTCAGAGTGTGAACTTAAAACAAAAATAAAACATGGGACGGATCATGCGTGCATCGTTCCTAACCGCGCTTGCCTGATTCCGCCGCGGTTGCAGGGGCAGATTGCGGTGTCGGGCAGCCTCTCCGTGCTGCTCGACTCGCTGCTCTGCGCGCTTGGCCCGCTCGTCTGCCTCTCCCAGCAAGTCCCCGAGGCGGACGGCTGCCCGCCCGAACTGCTCACCAAGATACTCGACAACATCGCCTACTTCATGCCGGGTCTCTGAGCGGCACCGCGAGGCGTCTCTGTGCTTTGCCGTCGAGGCTTCTGACATCGTCTGACGTGCCTGGATTTCAAGATCGATTCAGATTTAGCTTAAATTGTGCTGGGGCTCAGATTTGCTGCAAGAATGGTCTCCGTACTTCATCATCAAGGCTTTTGACATCGTCTAACGTGCCTGGATTTCAATGTCGTTTCAGATGTAGCCTAAATTGTCCTGGGACTCAGATTTGCTGCAAGAATGGTCTCTGTACTTCTTCATCAAGGCTTTTGACATCGTCTGACGTGCCTGGATTTCAAGATCGATTCAGATGTAGCCTAAATTGTGCTGGGGCTCCGATTTTCTGCAAGAGGTTTCTCTGTACTGTATCATCGAGGCTTCTGACATTGCATCATCCTTTGTTGGACATGACTGGATCTCGAGTTACCATGGGAAGTGTCACTCGTAGTTTATCGTGGCTTTTGTACGTTCTTTTCCTTGCTACAGCCATGAGGGCCTCTGCTTTGCTCACCAAGATGACAATTTAAAACGTAGCTCGATTGGAATTTGAATTTCTACGGCAATGTCGCTATTCGATTGTGTTTCACGTATGTTTACGACGCTGCGAAAGCCGATGTGCGTAAAAAAAGTTAATGAACAATGAACAGTGTTTGTGCAAGTTGGAGAGCGATGAAATTTCTACGCGAGTAATAAAATCTGTCATTGGAAGCCTGTACGCATCGGCCTTCTTCTATCTTTTTGCCGCCACCAACGAACCGTGGACGAGTAGTAACGCAGTGGCGGCTCTAACTACCAAGAAGCGTGTATTGTTCAAAATGCTCAGTAACGATCCCGTGCTGTCTTGACTTTGTCAGTCGGTTCATTCCGGCTCAAAGCTGTGAAGCTGCCGCATGCTTTTGCAGCCGTTTGTATATAAGGTAGATGAATTAAAAGATTTGCGCTTTTAACCCCCGTGTTTTTGTTTGGACACGTAATATTTGTTGCGTTTCTTGCTTTGGACGGGATGTTTGTGTGGATTGGATGGTTGGAAATTCTACTTTCTATACTTGATCTCTGCTCCCTTTTCATCGACAGTATGACGTCTTGTAGATAGCCACATTATGTTGGAGTTTGTAAGTGAACCCATACAATTATAACAGTCTCTAATCTCTATTTATATTTTATAGGTGTCATGTTTTTTAAATTATTAATTTTCTACCTCACTCAAAGACAATAATTAGGAACACTGACCAATTTTGTGTATCATCTACAATGTTTTATTTTTGTAAAAAACATAATATTGGACATTGACATAAGATTTTACAATTTAAACATAGAACTTAAATAGATAGCCATTAATAATTGAATGCAGGTTCAGTAGGCTGAGTTCCAGCATAAACAACAATTCAATTACCCCGTAACAAAAACCTGTCGGGTTGTGATTTACCTCTCTAGATTGCACGGCTGATAAAATTAATTTCTAGTGATAATTAACGAGGTGAGTTCACCAGGTCATACATTTTTAGTTACAACTTCCAAGTATCAAATATATTTACTACTGCGCCTTCAGAGAGATTTGCAGTTCAGTCCTAAATATTTACCACCAGCTTCAGTGCCTCAGGAACGTAAGATGTCATCAGCTGGCTCCACATCATTTCTACAACAACGCTACCGACGGACATCGATAGCTACAAGCCGACTGCTTGCCGTAAGCGCTCAGCCTCTACCCCCCTTCAAACTGACCGGCTTAGGCAAGGAACAAACAGAAATCACAACCTGACAGACTCTCCTTACGAGCCACCTGCATCATAATGCAATGATTCTGTCGGTGTAGACACAACGACCAACGCCACGATCAGCACCGCCGCCGAGGCCAACGATTCCCGACGTCGGCTAGACCTCGTCGTCCTGTTTCCAGCCGTCGTTTGGGCCCATGTAGCGCTGCTTGGCGGCCGTGTTCATGTACGGCCGCAGCACCCACTCGGTGTCTGCCGAGTCCTCCTGGTCGAGCGTCGCCCGCTTGATGGCGTAGAGCTTCAGCTGGAAGCGGGGACCGACCTCGCTCAACACCACTTCCTTGCCTGCGGGACGGAAGTGCGGTTGTTGTTCATTTATTTATTGCTGCGTACAAATGTGAAGTCTTTGTGTGAGCCTAAGTGCTAATTGGCACATGGGGCTGGCCCGATACGGACAGTGACAGTGACTGTTTCGCAGAAACAAGCGCTTGTAACTTGTAACTTGTAAGTGAGTCTACACCATGCCACAAGTATTAAATTTAGATCTAGGAATTGGAAGTTATTAACTTTTCTTTAGTTTTCTAGTTAGTTTTCTTTTAGGAAAGTTTTGTACCGAGTTCAGGGTATGAATTTCTTTCATATTTATTCCTACCGTTGAAGATGCTATTAACCTAATACACTTATTCCATTCAATCAAAGTGACGTCATGAATCATGATACCCACTCGCCAGGTAGAGCAATTTGGGTTTTCATTTCCCTATTTTCCTTTGTCTGGTAGTACGTCCAGTCATTGAAATTCGAGTTTCGATGGTCCAGTGGGTATCTGATGTCATATGTCTATTAGCAGTGATGGTATGAGTGAAATTGCTTTGAAGCTGACACCAAAAAAATAAATGCAAGAAACTCGGCAGTTAAAGCACGTTAATGGGTTAAATGGAGGCTGATATTAAAACTCAGCACAAGCACATGTTTCCAACTAAGATTGTTATATGACTTGGGCAAGAACACAATGTAATAAGGTATAGTTTGAGAGATCTTGCACATTTTATAGTTCCCAATAATAATTACTAGGTAAACGATTAGTAGAGCCATACACTCGTTGTAGGATGAGCGAGCCGTAAACTCCCTGAGGAAATCCAAACGGAAAACATTTGAAAATCATATTGTTGAAAACGGTGCTTTATGATCAAGTATTTTATTATTATTATTAATTCTTTTTTTTCTGATTAGCAAAATACTTCATGCACGAATCTGAAACTTTGGCAATTCGTTGAACTTGTTATCATATATATTCAATCCAAATTTGGTGCGGATCGGTTAATTAGTTACGAAGATAGTACCAAAAAACTGAAAAATTAACGGGTTTTTGCTCTTAAAAAAAAAAAAAACTGGCCAGATTTTGCTCAAAAACTATACAGCACCTTGCTGTGTCACCACAAACGTTTTTGCCAAATTTCGTAACGATCTGTGACCTTTAAGTAGGGCTGCTCGTTTTTGTTACAAACAAAAAAAAAAAAAAATCCAAATGCTTTTTTTCCCCTATGTTGTGAAATTGAAGGATTTCACTCGCTTCGCTTGCTCATCCAATAATCTGCCAGCAATAATAATGTTTAGAAAATCAAATCAGTTAAAACAGAAATGTTCTAAAGAAGGTGAGTTAGGAAAGCAAACTCATAAAGCAAAGAGCCTGTTTATCATCTTACCGTCAATCTTCTTGTATGTGTGATGCCGGAATGAGATGTAATCGTCGTGGTTAGCGAAGGTGATCACTCGTTTGCTGTCCTCCTTGGGCACCGGGAACAGGTGCTTCAAGATGCTTGTCACTCGAAGTCCCAGCTTCGACGTCAAGTTGTGGAAGATAAGGTGCGGATACTGCTCGGACATCGTTCCGATGTCGGGAACGTCGTGACGCATCACAACTCCGGACATGTTGAAGTGAGCCGTGGGTCCGTACGGCAGATGACACACAATCAGGTTGTCCGGTACACCTCGATGCTCGTGGACAACAATGAAATCCGTGACGTTGTTCGCCTTGCAAGCATGCACCAGTTGTTTCATCTCGTAGTTACCGCGATTCATGCGTTGCGCGTTCGGGAATATCAGTCGTAATTCTTTGACAAACATCTTCAGTCGCGACGAAGGGTCTCGTGATGTGGTGATCATTATTTTTGGATCTTCAACACCGGCCCATCGGTATTCGTCGTCTTTTTCCCCCGGTTCTTTACCGGATTTTGATACGGAAGCTCCACCTTCCACTTCCCATGGATTGACTACTTTAAGATCGTCTATGTCTGTCCCGTCTTTTAACTTGTTTTTCTTTGCTTGAATAGCTTTATTCTTATTTTCGGCCGATTTCTTGAGTAGGTACTCACGTCTCATACGAGCTTGACGTCTTAACATGGTGATATATTAATTTTATAGTGTAATGTTACTAATTATGTGAGGTTATCGTAGAAACACGTGTGTCAATCGACTCCAGCCATATTGGTCATTTTTAGTTCAGCTCAGCACTGCACATTATAGGGAGCAGCACTTGATACTATCCTCGCCTGTGATTGGTCAGTTACACTCAAGACAAAACTTCCTTGTAGACGTGAAGGAAGCAACATGGTGAGTTTTACAATATATTTTATTTATCCTTGCTTTTCTCTAAACATCCGACCTACGAAATGTATGAAATGAGTACGGTTTAAATCATTTAAAATTGAACTTCATCTTAAATCGAGTTATTTCTTGTGTTAGGCTGATTTCGTTCCATAAAATGATACATTTGCCAAGCAGCCTACCCAGATCATATTTTGGCTCTTGCTCTTTTATAATTTATATGTTGTTCATATGTTGTTCGTTCAGAAGATATTTGCATTTTTCTTTGTAAATTAGTGTAAGACTTAACACACAGGCAGATCGAAGCAATATTTTTGACAACTCTAGTACAACTGAGCTTTATGTACTGACCTAACCCTACCTATTCTCACCATGCATCTCTCGTTAATTTGTAGTAAAGCAGTACTCTGATTCCCAGTGGCTTTACGAATTGCTACAGTATGGTCATGAGATTATTAAGCACAGCACCTTTCTTTTTTCTAGACGAAAGGAACGTCAAGCTTTGGAAAGCGCCGCAATAAAACACATACGTTGTGCCGTCGTTGCGGCCGTTCGTCCTATCACATCCAGAAGTCCACCTGCTCGCAATGCGGATACCCCAGCGCTAAACTGAGATCCTGTAAGTCCTCGTTGAGATTTCAGTCGGATGTCACCATTCCACTCTTGTAGTGTGGAAAACAATCAATTGTCAATGAAACAAGCGTGGGAACGAAGTAGAACATGTGGCAAAGCTTACATTGTTGAATTTGTGCGTGAGATGGAACATACAAAGTAAATCATCGGCCCACCACCGGAAGTTTTTTGTCCTCGATTCATCGACAAAATTCGCTACCTACCTCGGAAATTTTTCCTCCTAGCGTACATTTTTCCTCAACGCTAATAATTACTAGAATCGAAGTGTATGTTACATAGTGCTGCCTTACCCAAGCCGGTATCATCATTTTATTTTATTATTATGATTTATTAGCATGAGATAAACAACCGTGACATAATAGAAACACTACCTAATATTTGTCATTGGGTAAATTCCAGTCATCACCGTCATTTATGCTCTACTTTATCAGAATTAGCTACCTATATCTTAAACTTTTAAATTCTAGAGACCAAACTCAGCAGGTTTCCAGTGCTTTGCAACGCTTTAAAAAGGGTCTAAATCCCTAATAATAGCTCTGTGAAATGTCTGTTAAAGTTCAGGTTGGGTAGATTGGTAGGTATTCATTAACAGTCCTGCATCAGCCATTGTTTGTGCTGGCTGCCTTTGTGTTCTGCCTTGCTTTAATTTTTGGTATCTTTATTTCTATCTTTGTCTATCTTACATAATATGTAAGGTTCCCAAAGAAGGAGTTTCAATATAAGAAGGACACAAACAAGCCCATGATAAAATAATGAAACTTACAACAACACTAATTTATTCATTCAGATATTTGTTGAGGCTAGGCTATGTGATCTTTGTCTATTTGGTCATAACTGTGACTTGTTGATGAAGCAGGCAGAACAGCTTTGAGAAATGTCGGGAAAAGGTTGAGTTTGTTATTCAAGATCCCAGCTAAATAGTTTTCCAGAAAAAGAAAAGTGTGAGTTTGCTAGCTTAGCATTCCACAAACCAGTTGGATAGTTTTGTCTGGAAATCTCACCTGACTTTGTTAATTTTTTGGGTTGACTGCTGCTAGCATCTTGAAGAAAATGACATATTCAAACCATCCTATAATTAACCATCATTTAAAAAGAATATGCTAGAATATAATATGAAGAATATGTTGAAAAACGTTCACTAAACAACATCAAAACATCAGGAAAAGTTTTAAGTTTGGGAGCTTGATATTCTACTCTAACTTGCTAAGATTCAGAGAAGACACGAGTCTTAAGTAAGTAAAAAATTTCTAACTGTTGCGCATTTGTTTCAGACAACTGGAGCGTGAAGGCCAAGCGTAGGAAGACGACCGGCACCGGCAGGATGCGCCACCTGAAGGTAGTGCGCCGGCGTTTCCGCAACGGATTCCGCGAGGGCGGCAAGAAACCGGTGAAGAAGGCCGCTCCGTCGGCGTCGTCGTAGGCGCTAGCGTTGTGTCTTCGTGGTCAGCCGGCTGGTTCAAATATACAAATCTAAAAAGCTACGACGGTGTATGTTGTTTATTTCGTCCGTTGTCCTGGTTGGAGTTCCTTGTGTGGTTGGGTTCATTATCATGCGTGCAATTTGGATTGTGACTTCCTCAGTTCGATCCATTGTGTGAAACTGAAACCTGTCAGAGACAAAGGGTAGAATATTGCAACATAGTTTTAAAATATGATTTGTGACAACTCTTTTGTTGTGGATGGTTTGCTTGGTTTGTTTGGTCATGCCAAGTGAGCCAGGATAAATTGATAATCCCCAAGGTTTTGTCCGAACACGAATATTTTGACAAGTTTTTCGTTAGGGCGGTAAACTCGGTTGCTGAGAAAGAAAGGTTGCAAGTGAATTTGTGTTTAGTCTCGAATAATTGCCTAAAATCGGTGAGAAACAATGAGGGACTCTGGTTGAGAATCGATGAATGACTGATTCACCATCATTCATTAGAAGTCGGAATTTTATTTTGATTGCTTATATAGGATTATGGTGCTTCATCTGCAGTTTAACAACCACCTTTGGTAGCTTACAATTATGAGATACGGTGAGACTGAAAATTCCAATTCTCTTGTGGATGAAATGAAGAGTTAAATGGAATAATTAGGCACTTCATTTTCAGATAACTCGAAAGTCATACATTTTTACATTTCATTTGATTAATGAAGATTTTCTTGTGATTGCCGATTATTGCAGCGATTGGTGGCACCAAAACAAAGAGAGATACCGGACGGAAGTCTGGTATGAGGTTGGAATATTTGGGAATTTTTCTAAGAAAGCGATATTTGAAGTTTTTGTGAACATATTTTGTCCAATCCGTGTCCGTCCCGATCACCAGCTTAGAAATCTACACCACAGAGGGCGCTAGCTATTTATAAATCACTCCACCTGTGGATACTGTCAATGTCAACAGTAATTTCAGAGCTAGCGCTTGCTCCATTGTGTATATTGTCCTAGTTAAGTGAGATTACAATGAAGGCTATTATCTGTACTTTGGAATATGATTTCATCTTTCACAAGATAATAAATAAATACCACAGATGATTACTTATCTAGTTTCGCCATTTCATACGGCAGTAGTTTTCATAATTTATGTGTTTGTGATCAATCGTGTTCAGGCTTAACCATTGCGGTTGCTGACCATGTTCAAAAAACGGCCAGCAGCTAATAAACCAAGTGATGCAGGAAGTGCTAGTGCAAGAAGTGCGGGTGAGAGGCCTCCGACAAAGCCGGCACAGAACGGCAACAGGAACAGAGTGGAAGAAAGCCCCGGGGACGGCACTGTGCAAAGGCCCAAGCTCGTATTCCATTGTCAGCAGGCCCACGGAAGCCCAACGGGATTGATTTCCGGGTTCGGTAACGTTCGAGAGCTCTACCAGAAGATTGGCGAATGCTACGAGTTCCCTGCAGATGATGTGAGTACAGGCTAGAGATTTAACCTACGATTTGGTGGCACGGCAATCATATCACTGGCAAGCTGTTCTGAAATATTGATCGCTTTCTATCTATCTATCTGCTTTCTATCTGACCGGTGTCATAGGCAATTGTTTTTATTTGGCAGGTACAGAAAATAACTATTAGTACCTAATTGTTAAATTTAAATCAGAAGTATAAATTACGATTGACACTGCGGGACTTGGTGGTTTGAGACGTTTGGTTGAAAGCGATAGATAGGTAGGTTTGTTCCTGTATTGCCAATGAACCATCAACTTAGGGCCATAGCCTTAATTTCAACAGATCAATTTTATAGAAATGCTAACAGAAATGTTTGCGTATTTCAGCAATTGCATATATTGTAGCCCATAGTTCACATGTCCCAATTTAATCAAAGCAAAAGTCTTGTAACTATTTTAACATCCGATTCAATTGAATCAATACATTGCCAAAACTGGGAGCTGTACTTTATCTAGTTTAGTCTCTAAGGTATGCTCACATTAAAAATGACTTGGGACCCAATCAGCAAACTCCAGATTTAAAACCTAGCTCTAACTACCTTCCAAACTAATACCCTAATTTAGAATTTACATACACAATCAAGCTAAAAATTCAAATCATTCTGAAATATACATTCATTCTTTGCTGACCAAGCATTGCACAAAACAAAAACATGTCACTTTATGCAATAGGAGAAATTCCATCTGAAACACATGCTGCTATTGGGCAGTTGAATACCTACATAACATGTGCATGCATTCTTCAGGCTTGCTTCAACTTTCACACTTGTCCACTCAGCTCATCTCCTATCATCTGAAGCATGATAAGTGATTTTTTTGCTTGCCAGCCAGTAGGTATCTACAACTTTTCATAGCTTACTGTACATTATCCTGCTCTAGTTATTACTGGAATCCAATTAGCCTTGTTAGCTGTGTACAGGCAGATGGAAATATATTTATGTATGGCTCTGATGATGATGATGACATGCCTTAATGATTGACATATGTTGAATGGCAGAAATGAGCTGCTGTGATTAGATTAAAAATGATAAGGCTGACTGATTTCAAGGATGGCTGGTATTTTTGATAGGTACAAAGGTGTGTATTTATTAAAATAATTAAATTAAATTATTACAACCCCCCTCACTACCCCTTCAACATATCTAGCCATATCTAACCATATATCATACCAACATATCTACCCATAAAAAATCAAAAGTCATGTAACATGTTTATCACTCCCAATGTCAATATTGTTAAAAAAATTGATTACTAATGTGCAGAGTTATAGGGCCAAGCTATCTGTTATTTCTTATTTCTTATAGTTGCATATCTATATGCAGTAACTTTGTCAACAAATGCTTTATCAAAATCAATGGACTTATTCCATTCAAAGAAAAAATACGTCAAATACCCACTAAGAAAAGCCACCTGGGGTTTGATTTCCCTTCTTTCGTTGGAAAGGCTAGCATAAACTATAATTGGCTCTGCAATTTAACCAAGGAAGATATTGAAATTTCAATCCAACTGGCTTTTCTTAATGGGTATACATGACGTAATTCTTCCCTGAATGTAATAGGTCTTCGAGAGGTGGGGCTTCGGGGGGGAGCATAGTCAGAAGCTTCTTAAAGAAATCGATCTTGCTCATCGTTTCTCAAGCATCGGTATTGGCGCGAGCTACATTCCACTATCATGTTTGCTTTACTATGTGGCTCAAAGAGATATAGGTAGCCAAGGTCATTCTCACATTTACAAACATACATAGACGTAAAAAATTGCAGGCTGGTTACTTTTACCATAACGGTTGTATGTTTACGTCTAGGTATTTAAGACTCTGAATGTTGATGAGTTATTGTCAGATAAATATTTTGAAGTCAACTTTAATCGTTTTGCCAACACCAAAATCAAAAGACGGCTGGGTTTTGTATATATGTCTTAAATAAAATCAATCGCAACAAATATCTAGGTACTTAATTATAGGAATGAATTAACTCTCCAGTCTTCCGGAGATTAAAGCTCTCAATACACTCTCGAAAAAGATTTTAACATCAACATAGCTGACAGGGTGGGGTGCAATCTTCGAGCAAGGCAAGGGTCTTTTTTTGAGTATGGATAGACGAGAACACGATGGCCGGTCACCATGTTGCTTAACCCATGGTACATACACCGGGGCCAACACTACACCTGACGCATTGCCCACCCAAGCGCCCAGCAATGCGTGGTTCCTCCTCTGCGCCCACAGAGCGTGTCTCCCTTCCCCACCCCCGCCCTGTCCACCACCCCCTACGCTGAAGGCGGGGCCATTCTCCCAGGCTGCTCGAGTGGAACCCCTCCGTGCTGGCTGATAGCTCGCCGGACGTTGTGATCTGATGGCTGGTGGATGCTGGATGCTTTGGTGAGATGCTGACTGTCATACAGTCGATGTACGGGCATTGATAACGCCGGTTCCATCCAAACATACATGATTCCATTCATGATACCCACTCGCTGAAGCCAGGCAGAGCAATTCGGTTTGTGATTTCCCTATCTTCCTTTGTTTTTTAACAGAGCTAATGATTATTTTTTTACAAACTGGTAGTACGTCCAGTGGGTATCTTACGTCTTTTTTCTCTGAGTAGAATAGGTCATATCAGATTGCTGTCGGCTTAAACTGAGCTCTCTGACCATGTTCTCATAGAAAAAAACGATTAAAAAAAAAATCCTAATGGCTGTTATCAGAAAGGATATAATGGATTAATAGCAGAGTATTATAAGATTATGGTCTCTTAGTCACGGTAGAGGATGCATTTAATGGCTCAGCAGAAAATGTGGGTTGGAATTCGTCATGCACCAAAGACAGTGATTTAGACTGCAAATTAATGGTGGAAGGGGCACCGTTTGCAGACTCCAGAACAGTTAAGCAACATCGCGCTGATTTAGGTGTTGGATGGGTGACCATCATGCACATGATTAGTTCTGTTCGGGAGAGAGGTTGGAGGGTTTGAAGTTAGTACGACAACTTCACTCGCCTTGCTTGTCAACCTCTCAACATCACGGATTAGCGGAGGAATCCATGTCGTTCGAGTTGTACCGTCCTCCGGAAGGGACGTAAAGCCGGTGGCCCCCTCGGTGCTTCTTGACAGGAGTAGGCTACGTGCCGGCACCGGGTTTCCCCTCCTCCCTTCTAGGCTAGGATAGGTTCATCATCACCCTTTCATTCACCGACGCCGCTGGACCAGCGCCATAGGGCCAGTTGTCAAAACAGTGCGGCGTTAAACACCAGTAACCAATCAATAATAGAAGTTTTTCTGATTTTTTTTTTTGTATAGTCTCTCCCTGTATAGATCTGTGCGTTGACACTGACTGTGACCTTTTCTTGTCATAGATCCTGTTCTGCACGCTCAACACACACAAAGTAGACATGGCCAAGCTGCTCGGTGGACAAATCGGCCTCGACGACTTCATCTTCGTTCACAGAAAGGGTGAGTGTTTCAAGCCCGTAGCGCGCTGTGCCGGGCTCCACCGCTAGACTCAGTACAGATGACTCTCATGCACTAAAGAGTTGTTCTAGCTTAGTGTGAATTTAATTCTAAATGCAAATACTCATTGCATGTACGGTAGATAATGATTATTAGAAGCGAAATATCAATTCCAAAATTTACATCCGTGCCGGGATTCGAATCTGGGTCTTTGCCTGTCCGGGGCACTGCACTAACCATTGTGCTACACGGACAACCGTTAGGCGGTTAGTGCAGTGCCCTGGGTAGGCAAAGACACGGATTCGAATCCCGGTACGAATGTAAATTTTGGAATTGATATTTCGTTTCTTATAGTCAGTTGTCCTAGCTAGTGAAGCTAGCCTTCAGGGAAGGTGTCACTGAATTGTCATTAATCAATAAGTCACTGTACTTTATCTTGATTCACATCATATAGGTACTTGCTATGAGTATTTGCACTAGAAAAATCAGTTAAAAATACGGTTGGTATACAAGAAAAATCTAAGTGGAGAAGTATTATGAGACCTCCATATCTTTCTTTCGATATATTGAGTGTGTCTACTTTATTGTACCTGACACTCATATTATTAATTTGTAGAAAGGTATTTCTTATCAATGATTGTCTTTTGAAAATCTTCTTTGCAAGTACAAATGCCGTCATGAAATTTACTTAGCTTTCTTCATTGAATATCCACAATTTTCAGTGTCGTAATAAATGATAAATGTTTCAATGTTAATATGATTTTGGTTAATACCACACACAACGCTTGGCCCTATTCCCGAAAGTTTTCAGTTTCTAGTTCTGCGGAATTGGGTAAATATCGGCATCCGTTTCCAAGGGAAGTAGAGGAAACTAAAGCTTCAACTACTAAACTAAAATTAAAAATTCAACTAAAAATTCAGAAAATTGGAAAATGAAAAAATTAATTAATTCAGAAGCTGGGGGAAACTTTCTACAAATACTGTCAAAAAATATCAGTCCGTTCTTTGTTTTTTCCCAATTGTTTTGCTGTTACAAAAGTTTTATCAGCAATATATTGACATATGATAAATTCCTGGCAGGTTCACTATCATATCAGATAAGATAAGGCGGTTTTTATAGCTTTGGAAAAGGTACCTACTACGCACTGTCAGAATTTCTCCGATATCCGACCTCAGCCTTGGCTTGATCGAACAGATTCAGGCAATCTGATTTGTTCTGGGGATGGACCAACCTGAAATATTTTTATAACAGTTTTAAATTAATTCTATTCATATTTACTAAGAATCAAGAAACTTCAGCAAATTAGAAAACACACATAATTATTGTCACGCCACTACCACAAAATTTGTGTAGATACTTTATTTTCATGTATTTTTGTCTCATTTTGCCTAATTATTCTGGATTATTTTGGCTAGGTTAGGTTAGACAAGCTTTCTGCTAGGCTATATTTATGTTAGATCCAGGATAAGGATTTACGTTTCCCCAATTCATTAAACTAAGTCCACAAGGCGCCAATTCAAAATATCAACATGAAACGCTAGAACAGTGGCTGAACACTTTATTTAACACTTCTACATCTTCTAGCTACTTACTAGTAACTTTATTACTACAGTTTTATACTAATACAGCTAGAAATAAATGTAAATCAATGACTGAATTTTTTTTTCACGGCACTTTGGTAATTGTATCGCCTACTAGCGCTGAGCGAACTGGGTTATTTTTAAATCAAGTAGTGTATCGGTGAATAAAACTTAATTCAAAGCCCAAATTACGAGTTTATTCACCTGGCACGGCTCTTAAACTTAACGGAAATAGTTAACGAAAAGTCCACCGAACGCTTTGGCATGTTGGAAACACCGGTTCTCGTGAGATCACCGAAGTTAAGTAACATCGTGCTGAGTCAGGTGTTTGATGGGTGGCCATCATGCACATGGTCAGTTCTGTTCTGGAGAGAGGTTGGAGGGTTTGAAGTTAGTACAACAACTTTACTCGCCTTGCTTATCAACCTCTCGACAGCACGGATTAGCGGAGGAATCCTGTTGTTCGAGTTGTACCGTCCTTCGGAAGGGACGTAAAGCTGGTGGTCCTCTTGGTGCTTTTCGACAGGAGTAGGCTACGTGCCGGCACCGGGTTTCCCCTCCTCCCTTCTAGACTAGGTTAGGTTCATCATCACCCTTTCATTCACCAAAGCCATTAGACCAGTGCCAAAGGGCCAGTTGTCAAAACAGTGCGTCGTTAAACACCAAATCAATCGATTAATTACCTGGAAGATGCATTTCCGTAGGGAGCGCTAGTGTTTCAAACAGCTGCTTTGCGTTTCCAGCTTCGGACAACTGAAATGTGAAATGTTACATATATTTTAGATTTCAGTTGCTTCATTTATTATCAGTTTACCTACAGATATAGGGATAATCAGATTCGTGAATATATGCTATTTGAATCTGTCGACAGGAGTAGGCTACGTGCCGGCACCGGGTTTCCCCTCCTCCCTTCTAGACTAGGTTAGGTCCATCATCACCATTTCATTCACCGACGCCATTAGACCAGTGCCAAAGGGCCAGTTGTCAAAACAGTGCGTCGTTAAGCACCAATAATCAATCAATCAATCAACGAAAAGTCCGAACCCCCAGCGACACAGGGCTAGTCGTCAACCCGGCGCACGGCCCTAGCGGAGGGTTGACGATGTTTCGTGTTGTCGCAGGCCGGCCGAAGGAGATCGAGATCACGAAGGACGAGGACGCGCTGGGGCTGACCATCACCGACAACGGCGCCGGCTACGCCTTCATCAAGCGCATCAAGGAGGGCAGCATCATCGACACGATACAGCACATACAGGTGAGTCACGGTCACTCACGCCCTCAAGTTGCCAACGCGCCTTCTAAGCCCTAGCCGATTGTTTAATTCCAAGGAGAGCATTTTGACAGAGATCAGAATTGCTTGAAACTCTAGAATACATAATAACAAGAAGAAATAATAACTTTCTAATCTTAGCTCTTAAGTTTTGAGAAACGGGTTTTGAACTGGGTTGTTGAACGCTAAGCTCCCAAACTCAAACGTTTCCCGACGTTTCGCAAAGCTGTGCCGCCTGCTTTATCAACGGTCTAAACTCGAGTGCCAATTCGCATGGAATCTAAACAAGTGAACCAACAATAACACAAGCCTCCTCAAAATACACCAAAAACCATAAATTATTAATATCTTCACCCTGCTTAGTAGCAAAAAAATTGGCATCAGATACCAGATGTAGTACCAGTTAGTAAAAAAATATTAACTAGCTCTGCTAAATAACAAAGGAAGATAGGGAAATCACAACCTGAATTGCTCTACATGGCTTCAGCGAGTGGGTATCATGACGTTATTTTGATAGAACATTGATGTAATGGAATAGGTGTATTGCGTGGTATTGCCTTGATTCCCGTACGAGCCGAACCGACCGACGTTGGTCGAACGCGGCGACCGCGTCCCTGCCGCCGACTCCAGCGCCGTTTGCCCGCAGGTTGGGGACCACATCGAACGCATCGACGGCGTGAACCTGGTCGGGCGGCGGCACTTCGAAGTCGCGCGGCTGCTCAAGGAGATCCCGCGAGACTCGACGTTCGTCATCCGCCTGGTGGAGCCGCTCAAGGACGGATTCAGTGAGTTGGCGGCGGTGGCGGCGGAGGCGGCGGCGGTCACAGACGCTGCGTGATACTGTTTATTTTGTCATTAATTTGACTAATTTATGTCATTTATTAATTTTCATTATTTTCAGCTCCTTGTAGCTAGCAGCTGGAAGCTCTTAGCTAGTACCTAGCAGCTAGGTGCTAGTAGCTAGTAGCTAGCAGCTAGAAGCTAGCAGCTAGCAGCTAGTACGTCCATTGGGTATCTGACGTCATTTTTCGCTGAGTGGAATAGGACTTTATAGGCAATATATACAGTCGTTTGACATTGGTAACACAAGGCAGCTGTTTCAAACACTAGCTCTCCCTGCAGAACAGCATGCTCTCCCAGTAAACGAACTGCATTGCAGCACGGTTCAAACTGACCCTAACCCCCGAGCGATTCCCTCGTTAACGCGTGCCGCTCTTCCTTGCAGTTAACGTTGGCCCCAAGAGTGATTCTCGCAAAGGCAAGAAGCCGGGCTACGGCACCGGGAAGGAGACGCTGCGTTTCAAGGCCAACGGCACCGCCGAGATCCAACGACAGGTCGGTTTGGACACCACTTGGCAATATCCCAGCCAGCATTGAGTGCGAACGAAGCTAGAGGTGCTAACGGCAAGCAGTCGGCTTGTAGCTATCGATGTTCGTCGGGAGCGCTGTAGTAGAAGCATTGAGTTTGAACGAGGGTAGGGGCTGAGTGCTGACGCTAAGCAGTCGCCTTGTAGCTATCGATGTTCGTCTGGAGCGCTGTAGTAGAAGCTTTGAGTTTGAAGGATGGTAGAGGCTAGGCGCTAACGGCAAGCAGTTGGCTTGTAGCTATCGATGTCCGTCGGGAGCGCTGTAGTAGAAGCGTTGAGTATGAAGGAATGTCGAAAACTTTTTTTTTATTTTTTTTAAATTACTATCCAGATAGTAAAAACTGTATCCGGATAATGCCCTAGCCGTAACCGACTCGGTTAACCGGATGACTGCCGGCATCCCTAATTGAAACTACTGAAGCTATTGAATATCTATTGAATCTTCTGAATCGCAACACCATTTCTCCCGAATCGCTCGCTAAAGCTGCGTTTGCCCTTCTGCAGGACGATGAGGCAACGCTTGGCATCGACAAGATCAACAACCTGCTCGAGAGCTTCATGGGCATCAACGACACAGACCTCGGTAAGCAATGAGTCCCACGTCCAAACGTCACGGAATTACAGTCGAACATATGTGACTACAGAAGGCATTAGCTTACAAGATATAGTGTCCGGCTTATTCAATCATATTAATGTCCACCTCCTTAACTCTATTCCTTTCCTAGATCCTCCCGATTGCTCTCCAAACATCTCACTTTTACGATACAAGAAACTCTGCGGAAAAAGCATTGTTGAGCTGGCGACAGAATCGTGCCATCTAGGTACAACTTAACACAACGTTACTTACGTCAGCTTACGTAATATTTAGAGGGCTTTGTTTGCCACTGTTGCTCAATCTCAAGCGTCACCTGACAGTTGACATATAAAAGAGTATCTTTTCCGGATGATAACTGCACTTGTTTAAAGAACGCCACCAGTGTCTCACCTGATTTCACCGAGAGTTTCCCGTATTGTAACAGTAAGATATTTGCTCTCCCCGCAATGATTTCTCTGTCGAAACACTCTCCTCATATAGACAGACAAGGCCACACAATGATTCTTCTGTTTATTTCCTTTCTTGCTGAGGCTGAGGTTGAGGCTGATAATAATATAGTCCTTTGGGCTATGTGTGCTTGTTGCTGGATTTTGCTCACAAGTCATGTGACGAGACTAGCCTCAGGTTGTTTGTGCCAGCTCCTGGTACGGAAACCATTCTGCAACAGATCTCTCCGATTTCGTTTCTAACGAGAAACGCGTGGACTTACGAATGAACGGACTGTTACAGCAACGCAGATCTGGGACCTGGCCGTCGGCAAGACAAACTCGATGGACTTTGCCGAGGCGATCGACGGCTCCGACCTCGAAGCGTTCGGCTTCACCGACGACTTCATCATCGAGCTCTGGGGCGTCGTGACGGACGCCCGCTCTGGCCGATACAACTAGACTGGCGGCGGCGGCGGCGGGAGATGCAGCTTTTGACGCTAGGCCCTCGACGAAAGATAGCCGCACTTCTAGTGCTGTTACGCAGCTACGATTGTTGGCCTTGGTGTGTGCCTTGCCTCATGCCAGCAAACACCGGTGTCACTGCTGTTGCTAGTGTTGCTACGCTGCTATGATTATTGGCATTACTATGTGCCTTGCCTAATGCCAGCAAACACCGGTGTCACTGCTGTTGCTAGTGTTGCCACGCTGCTACGATTTTTGGCATTACTATGTGCCTTGTCTAATGCCAGCAAACACCGGTGTCACTGCTGTTGCTAGTGTTGCCACGCTGCTACGATTGTTGGCATTACTATGATGTGCCTTGCTTAATGCCAGCAAACAGCGGTGTCACTGCTATTGCTAGTGTTGCTACGCTGCTACGATTGTTGGCATTACTATGTGCCTTGCCTAATGCCAGCAAACACCTGTGTCACTGCTGTTGCTATTGTTGCCACGCTGCTACGATTATTGGCATTACTATGTGCCTTGTCTAATGCCAGCAAACACCGGTGTCACTGCGCTGCTAGCATTGCTATGCTGCTACGATTATTGGCATTACTATGTGCCTTGCCTAATGCCAGCAAACACCGGTGTCACTGCGCTGCTAGCATTGCTATGCTGCTACGATTATTGGCATTACTATGTGCCTTGCCTAATGCCAGCAAACACGTGTGTCACTGCGCTGCTAGCATTGCTACGCTGCTACGATTGTTAACACAAGGGCAATCTATCGTTGAAACTCTCGGCCGTAACTTTTGGTACGACTTCACGGTCACTCTGGCAACTGAAGATGGCGAGCCGGCAAGCAAAAGGTACCGGGTTCGCATCCCGGTCGTTGTGCACATTTTTCCTGATTGGCTACCCGTCCATCGATCGCTTACTGCTTACAAAACGAAAAGTAACGGCTTTGCGTAACGTTTAACCTGCCAAGTCTTTGTGCGCTCGGCACCTTTTCAGTAGGGTCTACGTCGTGTCTGGGTATCTTGCTGACCAGTTGACAGCTGCTAGAGTTTGCTTTTAACTGTATCTCTGTACCAATCAGGAACGAGTCGATGTGGAAGGCTTGGTGACAACTGCAATGACATTAATCTGTCTTTTATCATCTATGGACGTTTGACAATCAATCAACAATTTATACCGATGGCGATTACTGCGTTCTTCAAATAAGTTTCATTCGTTCCTTCATATATGCCATTTTACAATGCAAAAATTTGCTTACTCTCTTTAGATCTTCATCTGTTTTACCTCTCAATATCTGTTCGAAATGTTGCTAGATTTCTTCACCGTTAGTTTCTTGGAGTATAGCGTGGGTTTCAGTTTCACGAGTGTATTTTGGCAAAAGCAATCGGCGTTTTGCAATTCTTTGCGATCCAATGTGCCTTGAAGACAATACGTTTTGGTCCAGTATTTTGTTCCAAAATTGTATCAAATGTTGTTTCACAGGTATATTTTAGTGAAAATTTGCTTGTTCCAAAATGTTTGCTATTGGATTGGTGCAATTTACGTGTTTAAGCAATCAATCGATCATAAAGTTGAAAACATATCTTGTAGAACCCAACAATAAGAACTGTAGCATTACTGCAAGCTTTTCGTCAGTGTGGGTCCTTTCACGGTTTCATGGTTTGATACTACATCTAATTCATTCAAGAAAAAATTTTATGGTAGATATCTGCAGATATGTGGTACGTAGCAGAGCACGCTGGTGCGAGGCGGACGGTTGGGAACATGCGACGCGTGTGTTGGACAGAGAAACAAGCAAAAATATTCTAGAATTTTGTGTTTTTTATACATATCTGGTATTATAATATTTAATCAATCATGGATTACTTTTGTTTGCAAGGCAATAGGATTGGTAGAGCAATAATAACATTTAATATTGATCCATTCCACTTAATTGAATTAGGAAGTGCATTCTGATAGTGCGTTGTCCAATCTGAATGTCCATGTGCTCTGCTGGAAGCCAGCAGATAATTTTAGACTGCCAACTCAGCATTCTTTGACAATAGTTGTAATATTTTCTTGAATGAAATACGTAGCTATTAATCTATTTAACCGATGGACTCTCCAATATACGTCAACTGTGATGTCGAGAGAAGTCTGAGGATCGATGCAATGACGAACGACGTTTTAGAAATTACAAATTACGATGTGATTTAACTTGGCGTGCAGCTTGCTTGGATATTCCCGGCGAAGGCACACTTTCGACTTGTAAATATAGCTTTGCGGTGAAATCGGTTTCGCCTACTAGTATTAACAAAGGTAGCTATTTATAACAAATGTTTTTAAACAAGTGCTATTATGACAGGGCACTGATAGGTAAATAAAGAAGTAACCAATTTGCCATGTTCTTAATATTTGTATTTTTTAGAGATTATAGTGATTCATTAATAAAAATATAGTTATACTTATAATATATCAGATATTTTATTTGAACCTATCGGAAAAGTTCTTTGATTTAGAATCTTGTAATAGATTTTTCAGGAGAGCGATTGCGTAAAATTGGTTTATAAGGATCCATATGATATGGCCCGACAACTTTCATGGATCCATATAGATAATGTACATTCCATAAGATTTTGCGATTGCGTAAGGAAATCGATAGCTTTGTCGAATCCATAAGTCTCATGGATCATTATCTCAAAAGCCGATGATGCCTGATGTTTTTGGTGTGCATACGTGCGAATAGACTGACAGCGAATCATTGCGCGTGCGCAGTACAGCTTTTAAACGCACGAAATTTTGAACTTTTGTTTTCAAAAATTCAGGTGAAGTATTGTTGTTTTAAGCTGTACGTGGTGTAGGTACAGAGGATGATTTCCACCACTTAAAACCAGAAAGATAACACAGGAATAATTTATCACACCGGAATCTTTATTCAAGTTTTTTTTTTACAATACACAAAGTTCCTAACGTCATAAAGACATAAAGTCTCCCAATATGAGCAAGCAATCTTTTCAAATTGATATTAATGATATTAGTCTGATTACATCCAATTTAAGAGTTAAAATAAATAAATAAATGACTAATAAGTTATACACTGTTGACTAGAATGCGAATTAGAAAATAAATAACAGAAAAAATAGGCGTACTGTACTAGGTACTAATATTTTGGACTGGAGAGTGTTCGGTTCTGCTCTGGTTAAATGCGTTTGTGGTCCTGAAAAGGACCCTGACGATTGTCGACGTTTCGTCCACGTTGGCGCGGACATCTTCAGGACAGAAGATGAAGATGATGATGATGATGAACCGAACACTCTCCAGTCCACCAACCACGGCTCTGAACCACTCCGCATTTCTACTAATATTTTGTTAAATATAATATTAATATAATATATTGACATTGACAACTTAACACATATTACATCTATAGATATTAGTTTTCGAGACCTGCGCAAGGGTACAAGTTCTACTTACTGATTTTAACAGCAAGTTTGATCAAATGTCTATCAATAGATAGTAGTACAATTTACCGGAACTAAATGTATAGTTGGAAATCCGTGCCCAAATGGGGAATATATTCTTGGAAACTTTCAGATGCAATATTATGCATGTGATTTTGAGCCGACATCTGCAAGAAGGCCGAGTCTCGAGTTGTTTCTCACGGTCTTGACTGTCAAAACATTTTGATTAATAGAACTAAATTAGGCCCAATTTTCACAACATCAAGTGTCAAAACGCCTATTTCGAATGCAAGAGTCAGAAAAAGTTCCCACTGCTTTATCAGTAGGTAATTGTAAATTTGCCACAAGTATTATTGGTATTTAAGGGTTTAATCCAGTTCTTATATCAATTACTGCAATACACCTATTCCATTCAATCAAGATTCTATCAAAATGACATCATGATACCTACTTGCTAAAGCCAGGCAGAGCAATTCGGGTTGTGATTTTCCCTATCGCAGAGCTAATTAATATTGTTTGTCCAGTGTGTATCTGACGTCATTTTTCTCTGAGTGGAATAGGTCTATTGCTTTGAACCAAACTGCAATTATGTGCTGCATGCATAGTTCTTTGATATACCTATAGATAATATTAATGAATACCCTGCTCCTTTATATGGAAAAAGCCCCTGATCCAACTCCAACCTTGCCTTGACCAAAACATCGCCGGCAAATTCATTTAAATATTATTTAAGGCGTGGAACCAGGGGCCATCATTACGTTTCGGTTTACTCGACTGTTGGGCTTCATGTGCACCCACAGGTGAACATTTCTATCTCTCTTCCAGGCGAATGACTTGTTGCAAATTCCGCACCTGAAATATTTCGGTCTGGGCTTGGAATCGACTGGCACTTTACGTTTCGGTCTCGATATTATGGGCTTTGTGATGTGCACCATCAGGTGACGATCTCTATCTGCCTTCCGGGCGTAAGACTTGCTGCAAATGCCGCACATGAAATATTTCTGTTTGCTGCTGGAATCGCCGGGTAATCGTTTACGTTTAGTTTTAGACTTTGATCCCGTGTGCACCTTGAGATGACGATCTCTATTAATCTTTCGCTTGAAAGCCTTGCCGCAAATGCCGCACGTGAAATATTTCTCGTCGCTGTGAATGACGAGATGCTTTTTCAGGTTCTCTTTGAGCTTGAATTCACGGCCGCAATGCGTGCAAACCTCTCTGAACCTCGAGTGACCGAGAATGTGACGATCCCTAGAGAACCTCTGGGTGAAAGTCCTGTTGCAAATCCCGCATGCGAAATATTTGACAGCGGTGTGGGTCAGAACGTGTGCCTCGAGACCGTCTTCTCGATTGAACTTTTTGCCGCATTCTGTGCACTCGTGCTTCTTGACCCCCTTGTGCCAGAGGACATGACGATCTCTCGTGTACTTTTGGTCGAAAGTCTTGCCGCACTCATCGCACTCAAAGTTCTTTACGTCGGTCGTGTGCTTGAGCAGGTGCTTTTTGAGGCTGTTCTTGTGAAAGAACTTCTTCGGGCATTTCGTGCACCTGTGTTCCTTGATCCCTTTGTGCACGAGTGCGTGGAGATCTCTGACGTTACGTTGGTAGAAAGTCTTGTTGCAAACGTCGCATTCGTATTTCTTCTTGCCGGTGTGCGTCAGGAGGTGCTTTTGGAGATTCCCGAGTATCGCAAACGTCTTGCTACATTCTTCGCAGTTGTATTCTTTGCGGCCCGTGTGCACTAGAAAATGGCTATCTCGGGTGCTCTTCTGGGTGAAAGACTTGCTGCAAATACCACACGCAAAGTACTTTAAGCCGTCATGCGTTCGCATGTGCTTATCAAGATTTCCTTTCAGCTTGAATTTCATGTCGCAAACGACACATTTATGCTCCTTGATCTTGGTGTGCACGAGGAAGTGAGTGGCTCTTGTTTTCCTTTGGGTGAACGTCTTATTGCAAATGTCGCAGGCATATTTCTTGACACCAGTGTGGATCGGAATGTGATCCTGGAGGCTGCCTTTCCGAGCGAACTTCTTGCCGCAGTGTTCACACTCGTAGTCTTTCGCACCTTCGTGGACAAGCATGTGCCGTTCTCGTATGTATTTGTGGGTAAATGTCTTGTTACAGACTTCACAAGCGAAGGGTTTCTTACCCTCGTGAACCTGCCGATGTTTTCCCAGCTTGGATTTGGTGGGGAAGCGCTTGTCGCAACGACGACACTTGTAAGATGCCATTGCAGCGTGTGTCAGTGGAACGAGTCGGTTGACGGAGTGCTTCTGCTTACGTTGCTTCTTGAAAGCAAACGAAGCCCAACCATAGTCTGTCGCGATGCATGAAGGAACCGTAATCAATTAAACTTTAAGGGTGGGAACCGCAATTGAATATTGGAACATCTGTTTCATGCATATTGTAACTTAATAACGGAATAAGGCATTATTAGTCTAGGTACCAGATTATTTGGTTTTTTGGAAAATTGTCAGCGTAGCCCTTCAATTGGGTTCCAAAAAAATGAGAAAGATAGAGAAGATATACATTTAGATACACAAATATTATCTTTGATCAAGAGATCGGGAGTGTTTGACAACTGACGTTTAATTTTTGACGTTTAACGGATCGGTATCGAAGAAACACGCTGCAGCAAAAATGCCACCTACAAAACATTTCCAGATGAAATGTGAATTATCTTCACCTCGTCACAATTTGAAAATTATGCGTTTGTGAAGAAATCGTTATCGTGAGGGTGTTTTAAGTGGGAAAAAAACAACGGCTGGTCTTCGCTCAAGAATAAATTAGCACAATACTACAGTAGAAATATATTTGAGCACTATTTTACAAAGAAAAATGACAGACATCGAAAATCAAGACTTTGATCGATGTTCGAAAACAAAAGAAAATCCTGGAATGTGTCGCACGCCCTTCTTCTAGCGGCGAGAATTGAGTGCGATAGAGTGTGCGTTTGAGTGAAACCAAGTGAAAATCGCATCCCTCGGCAAACCTCCTTGATACCGATCGCGTTTCCCACGGCCGCAGGGAGCGTTAAATAACACGAAATGAAATCAATCAGTTATCCAAGTGGCCTGCACATGATTAGGCTACCCGCTACTGTCTTCAATTCTGTCACGGGCCACGCAAAAAGTGTAGTGTCATTTCGCGTGTGAATTTGCGTTAATTGTAGAATATCTCCATCAGCACCGATGCAAGAGTTGTTGAAGGAGACGCAGCTGCAACCCCATATCAATGTGAGTCATGAAACACGGTGATGATCTTGCCACCTAAGTGCCAGGTCGTTACTTTGACTGTCCGTCATAGGACCCGGCCCTGGATTTTTTGCTTCGATCATAGCGTGTATAAGTGTGGTGCATAACGGCCCACTGTATTGGTTGACAGTTGGCCATGTGGCACTGGTCGGCAATAATTATTGGTTTTAAACAACCTATATTGCATGTATAGGTGATACTGATAGTTGCTAGCCTTTGCACCATACTTTTCGTGTTTTGCACTGTATTGACAGCTGGCCCTGTGACACTGGTGCACATGCACTATAGCTTCAATACCTGCGACCTCTTAAAAGGCACGGAACTGGGTTTCGGTGGAATGGTCACCCATCCATAATGTGACTCGGCGCAATGTGGCTTGACTTAGGTCTTAGGGGAACTCGCGATCACTTATATCAAGGAAAAGAGGAAGTAATTCGACATCATTACTTGCATAGAAGTGCTCTAGTTATTTTTAATGTGGTCTTGAAAGCAAGACAAATAGTAAGAGGCGAATACAATGCCGCCTAGGCAGCTGACGATTCTGTCGCCAGCTCAACAATGCTATTTCAGGCTTTCAGCAGAGTCTGCTATATTAGAATAGTTATACGATATTTGTAAATATGAATTGATGATATTTATAAAGTTTTTTTCTTCTATACAGTCTTTTAATAACTTCTGAC
This sequence comes from Nemurella pictetii, assembly GCA_921293315.2. Classification (NCBI taxonomy): domain Eukaryota; kingdom Metazoa; phylum Arthropoda; class Insecta; order Plecoptera; family Nemouridae; genus Nemurella; species Nemurella pictetii. The sequence continues at coordinate 6,890,188 of OV121124.1, forward strand.
CACGCAAGCGGTCCAGCTCGTGATACTCGACAAGTATTTCGACCAATTAGCAGTGAAAGAGCAAGGTGTCAATTAGCTAAAAGAGGTGCAATTATTTGACATACAATATAGTGACAGCCAAGGGCGGAACTGCATCTGATGCAGCCTGATGAAGGTGACAAACTTGATTGGCTGAGCCCCTAGGCTGAGGTCAGGTTTCATTGGATACCCTTTTTGTCACTATACTTTTTGTTTATACTTGGCAATTGAGTGAAGATAATTTCCGGTGTTATTAAAGCTTAAAAAAAGTAATTCAATGAATTATTTTCAGGAAAATTGGTCAGAAAGACTTAAGGACAGATTCAAATAGCATATATTCACGAATCTGACTATCCCTATATCTGTAGGTAAACTGATAATAAATGAAGCAACTGAAATCTAAAATATATGTAACATTTCACATTTCAGTTGTCCGAAGCTGGAAAAGCAAAGCAGCTGTTTGAAACACTAGCGCTCCCTACGGAAATGCATCTTCCAGGTAATTAATCGATTGATTTGGTATTTAACGACGCACTGTTTTGACAACTGGCCCTGTGGCACTGGTCTAATGGCGTCGGTGAATGACAGGGTGATGATGAACCAAACCTAGCCTAGAAGGGAGGAGGGGAAACCCGGTGCCGGCACGTAGCCTATCTCCTGTCGAAAAGCACCGATGGGACCACCGGCTTAACATCCCTTCCGAAGGACGGTACAACTCGAACGACAGGATTCCTCCACTAATCCGTGCTGTCGAGAGGTTGATAAGCAAGGCGAGTGAAGTTGTCGTACTAACTTCACACCCTCCGACCTCTCCCGAACAGAACCCATCAAACACCTTACGCGATGTTGCTTAACTTCGGTGACCTCACGAGAACCGGTGTTTCGAACAGTGGAAACCATTCGGTGCTCTCCTAGTTAATGAACATGTAGCAGCGATGAAAGTCATCTACGTCGCACCGCCGTGACAGTGACTCTGAACGACGCATTGCGAATTGTTGCCAATTGACCAAGTTGGCACGTCCGTGATCTTCCATCAATGAGCAGCAAATCGCACGTCACGCGTCGCAACAACGTAGTAAACACACGCGTGACTCCCGCGTGCAGATGTCATAGAGATGGTCGTTAAATGCGCATAGGGGAAAGTTTGAACGCTGTGGTTTGTTTGTGTTCTTCGGCGTTCGCGGGCCTTCGTGAGCCTTTGGGGCCTTTTTGGACCTTTGTGGACTTTCGTAGGACTTCGTCAGCCTTCCGACGAAGTTTGTAAGTTCTAGATAGTCTTAGTTGATTGATTATTGGTGTTAAACGACGCACTGTTTTGAGAACTGGCCCTTTGGCACTGGTCTAATGGTGTCGGTGACTGAAAGGGTGATGATGAATGATGAATCTTACCTAGTCTATGAAGGGAGGAGAGGAAACGTAGCCTACTCTTGTCGAAAAGCTTTACGCTCTACGTTTATTATCATTTATTTGATTTGTTCCTTTATTCCATTGCATTTTACATGTAAAAGTTATGAAATCGTGTAGGCGCTAGACTTATTCCACTCAGTGAAAAATAACGTCGTTTACCCACTGTACCTAATACCAGTTCGGAAAAAAAATTATCTCTGCTAAATAACAAAGGAAGATAGGGAAATCACAACCCGAATCGCTCTACCTGGCTTTAGCGAGTGGGTGTCATGGCTTCATATATTGATTGTGTTTTGATTGAATGGAATAGATGTCTCTATCTCTACCTCCTTCATCACCTTATTCGTCAACGCATTCCATCTTACACAAACGCATACCAACGTTGTATAAACAGATAAATTTTAAATTGAGCATCATATCAAGTAGCTATGGCCACAGTTAAAATTAAAAAGTACCTGCTCACAACTGTATGCAACCCTCTGTCGAGGACGTGCTATCCCGTGCAACTGACCGTTGCCCCCAAGCGCTGTACCAATTACCAAGTGCAGCCCCATGTTTGAGAGCGTCTTGCCAGACACAGGCATCAGCAGAGAGGCCAGCAGCTAGCTGCAAGACAGTTTGAAGCGAGCAAGCGTGCGGAGAGGACGTATACAAGTCTGTGGCACGACTGTGTTTAGTGAAACGAGGCCGGACCGAGTTATTTCTACGGGCAGGTAGGAATTTGATATCCTTAGCAGTAGCAGCTGAAGCCGCTGTTGTGTAGGATGGAGTGTTTCTAGCGGTAAAGCCGGCAGAGATTCGTCAGGATTTTCAACTGATTTTGCCGAAAGATTAGCAGTATTTAGTGAGTTGACAACTTTGTAATTGAAGAGGCATGTGTAATAATTACCAGTTGAGCCAATACACCTATTGCATTCAATCAAAATGACGTCATGATACCCACTCGCAAAAGCCAGGTAGAGTAATTCGGGCTGTGATTTGATTTCCCTATCTTCCTTTGTTATTTAGCGGAGCTAATTTTTTTTCCAAACTGGCAGTACGTCCAGTGGGTATCTGACGTCATTTTTCTCTGAGTGAATAAGGTGTTTTTTCTTAAAAGTTGAGGAAATGACAACATGACAGAATTTATTTAGTATTACAGGCTGTAATGTTGAACAAGATATGCTTGTTCCTGACATTTCACAAATGAATGGACAATCCTTGTTTAAGGAATGTGACTTAAACAGGCACTTACACGGATTAATTTTGTTCACAATTAATGTGACTTATTAGTATTGTTATCTGGTTGGCAGATTGCGGGGTAACAATTAGTCTATTATTGACTAGGGTGGTTACTCAATATGTTTCTCTTGAAGGGGAAGATAGGGGATCCGAGACTGACGGAGTTAAAATTAACATCCCCCTGCACATTGGGGTTTGCGTTACGATAGCTTTTCAATACCTTATCAATTAGTAATTGTTGATAAGGATCAATTTATTCCCTGTGATTCAAACGATTCAGATACAATCTTTATTTCTAATAATAAATACCTACTGCGTACGATAGAAACGAGTATTATAGCATTTGGGTTTCGAACACAATTAAAACATCTTGATTGTACCAGTTTAAAATACCGGTATTTGCATCGCGTTGACTGCAGACCTTAGTTCGAATCGCCAGCACCTGTCATGAAATGCGATGTAGCAATCTCATCCGGGGAACATCCACGGGGGATCTTTGCAGACAAAAGCACGGCCAGTGAATTTTACTAAAATGCAGCTTTGGCCATCGGACCTGTGCTCGCCAATCTATTGTGCGAATTCTTTGCAACTATTTGGTATACCTACGCCAACAAGTCCAGGAATTCTGAATACTTTCGTGTATTCAATAACACAGACATGATATTTTGTTTAATTTAATATCTTAATAACTAATTTCGAACCTAAATGCAAATTCTCCTTGCATTTACGTTCGGATCACATTCACACTTTTACAAGCGTATACCCAATGTAATCGGGGTTAGTTGAGTTGTTGGTGTGTGATTGCAGCATAGCGTCACTAGATTCACCGGCTTCTATGTCCATTCATAGTCCTGTTTCTATCTCCATGGAGCCACGTTATAATCGGGGTAAGTCGAGTTGTTGGCGTGTGATTGCAGCGTAGCGTCACTAGATTCACCACCTTCATATTCATTCATAGTCCTGACTCCTGTTTCTATCTCCATGGAGCCCAACTTCTCAGTTGGTTGATGCTTAAGATTTAAGATTATTTACAGATCCGGGTTCAAATTCCGGTACGGATAGAAAATTTGGAATGTGTATTTCGTCTCAAATAATAACTCTTTTGCACTTTTTAGCATTACTTATTGATGAGAAATTAGCGAAGGATACTTAACGAATCGTCGATAAAATAATTACAATCATCAGTGTCTTGTAGGGCTTCCTCATGTGAGACATCCTAAGGCAGCTCAGTTGAAATGATTCCTGCTTAATTTCCTTTCAATCAAATCCAGACTTTCGGTTTTATGAAGACTGGATTTTATACACTTGTCTAGTTGAGTGAAGTTTTTAAAACGGGTTTGTATTCCTGGCGCAAGTACCTTTGAAGAACGTATCTGGAAACGACAAGTCGTTATTTTGGCAAATTTTTATAATTCTTTATTTGTTCCTACGACAATATTTGAGCCATTAAACATTAAAGCAATCCTCTTGGTGGCTGAGTTATTCTCATTTCATTTACTCTATTTAATTTAATTTAATATTGTCTCAATGCGTCATTATTGGTTTATTCTCAGCATGTTTATTCATTTGGTCTTGAAAACTGCGGCCAAAATTGTTGTAAGCGTAGCAAAATACTTAAAGAAATTGATTTTTATCATTGACTGCGTATTAAATCTTTTCTTTTGAGATATTTCATAAGTAAAAACTAAAAATCAACTGACCCCAATGAAACAAATCCGATCAAAAAAGAACTCAAAAAACCCCATATCGGTGACACTTGACGCATTAACACCACAAATCAATCAAAGTAATTTCCAGAAGCAATTGGCAATAATAAACACTAATGAACAAACAACGCGTCACTTCACCAGCGCCCTGAGCACGCAGTTGCACCGTCGTGACCTTTGTGCTTGCAATGTCACCGACACCGCCGGGCTGACCCCACGACTCACTTCTCAGAACAATATCATTTATCAACCGCACGAAATATAAACAACATTCTGCAGCAATCAATATGAACCATCGTAACCTTCCGCTTTCTAGTTTGATAACAACGATATGTCATTTAGGAATTGCTGTAGCTATGTGTTCAGCAGCCTGGAATGCCGCTTGTTTCCCTGTCTGCAAAGCAGCCTGGACCGCCGCTTGTTTCCCTGTCTGCAAAGCAGCCTGGACAACCGCTTGTTTCCCTGTCTGCAAAGTAGCCTGGACTGCCGCTTGTTTCCCTGTCTGCAAAGCAGCCTGGACTGCCGCTTGTTTCCCTGTCTGCAAAGCAGCCTGGACTGCCGCTTGTTTCCCTGTCTGCAAAGTAGCCTGGACTGCCGCTTGTTTCCCTGTCTGCAAAGCAGCCTGGACTGCCGCTTGTTTCCCTGTCTGCAAAGCAGCCTGGACTGCCGCTTGTTTCGCTGTCTGCAAAGCAGCCTGGACTGCCGCTTGTTTCCCTGTCTGCAAAGCAGCCTGGACCGCCGCTTGTTTCCCTGTCTGCAAAGCAGCCTGAACTGCCGCTTGTTTCCCTGTCTGCCAAGCAGCCTGGACTGCCACTTGTTTCCCTGTCTGCAAAGCAGCCTGGACCGCCGCTTGTTTCCCTGTCTGCAAAGCAGCCTGGACTGCCGCTTGTTTCCCTGTCCGCAAAGCAGCCTGGACTGCCGCTTGTTTCCCTGTCTGCAAAGCAGCCTGGACTGCCGCTTGTTTCCCTGTCTGCAAAGCATCCTGGACCACCGCTTGTTTCCCTGTCTGCAAAGCAGCCTGGACTGCCGCTTGTTTCCCTGTCTGCAAAGCAGCCTGGACTGCCGCTTGTTTCCCTGTTTGCAAAGCAACCACTATTATGTTAATATACATAAAACTTTTTATTCAAAAAACTGAAAAGAGCCTAAACTTCATCATCATGAATTCACATTACAAAATGTTTGCGCAGATCTGCTTTCTATATAGTATTTAAAGTGATAACTATTATTTTTACCGAGTTCAAACTCGACCAATTTCCGAACACAAAGCATTGCGACAGAATCCAACAAGAACTCAACGAAACCGAGCGAACTTGAATTAAAGAAACCACACTTTTTTTCGTCATCACTGAACAATCTTGACCTGGTTATTATCTAACGGCAAAAAACACACACACAACATCGAATCGATTCCGCACAGCTGACCGGTTCAAAAGCCGACCTTCGCTTAGCCCGTGACCTTGCCACTGTTGCATTATCTTCGGTCGCACGGAGATGCATGTCAGATTGCATCACATACACCACTGGGTGTCGTCAAATATCTCACAGTTACAATATAGGAAAATATCGACAAAATCATAATCAGGAAGTGCTCTATAGTGTGGACATTGTTAGAATGTAAGATGCTGGCTCAACCGTTCGATATAAATGATGATAGTAAGCGAGAGAGTTGTAGACAAAAGAACAAACTCAATCGCCAACGAATCATTTTCTTTGAATTTTTTCCAATACAGCCCAAACGGACCCACGAAAATGACGATTATGGCAATCTTTGGCGACAGTGTGCATGGAAAAAAAAATCGGGAAAAATAATTCGTTAGCGAGCCAGCTTGTTCTTTTCTCTTCAACTTTGTCGCTTGCTATCAAGATGCTCTTTTATATGTCAACTGTCAGTTGACGCTTGAGATTGAGCATCAGTGGCAAACAAAGCTCCCTAAATAATAAGTAAGATGACGTAAGTAACGTTTGTACCTAGATGGCTGTGGTTTTTTTAAATTTTTTTTCTTCCCTCGTCGTCTATGCTGTCACCAGCTCAACGACGCTATTTCGTTAGAGTTTCTTGTGTTGTATAGCATAAAGTAAGTAAGGCTTACCTACTCTTTGGTAATAGTAAGATGTTCTCTCCAGACAATGAAACACATCCGAAACAAGTCCGGCGGGCTAAAAATAGCGTCTGCAACAAGATTTTAAATCACTGTATTAGAAGTTGATTAGATGACAGAGCAGTTAGTCGGGGTTTAAAGTTTGGACTGTGGTTTTGTCGGACTCGGGTCTGTAGTAAAGTTTATCTTGGGCATTGTCTGCTGCGTTATGTTCCGTGTTATCTCAGGATGAGGAACTTGATAGCTGGAACACTGAGTGGCTTGTGACTAAATAAACGATACCTGTTGTGTAATTTTCACGACTGTTTGAAAATGATTGTGGAATGTTTGTGTCAATTTGCATACGGTGACGACACTGCTGTGGACTGTCTACGTTTCAGAGGGAATAAGTTCGTAGAATTTTTATCGACGAATAAAATAATTGCATTGGTATCATTCACTTGATTGACTCTGGGTCTGGACCCTGGAAACGCATTGTTTTGGGTCAATTCTATCATATAATACATATTTTATAGATTATAATTTTATATAGTTTCATATACACATTAAAAATTGCCCATTCCAGGGACAGTAAGTGATTAAAACAAATCTATTCCTAACAAAAACACTGCCAGACAAATTTTCATCGTCTATGGAATTGAATTTTGTGTGGTCTTTACTGGTTTTTCTAATTTTCTGCATTCATGCTACGGTCAATAAATACCAGATACAAATTATAATACTCGGATGATACAGTCCATTCAGTATAAGGTAGTACTCAAAAAATGGCCGCCATTTACATTCTACCAACTCCTGAAACTAAATCCACAAGGCGGTGGTTCAAAATTACAACATCAAACCCTAGAACAGTGGCTAAAAGTTTTATTTAACAATCGCATAGCTTCTAGCTTTCTACTAGTAACTTTATATTTACATTTTCTTAGCTAATTTAGAAAAAAATAAAGACAAATTGGTGACTTCAAATTAATTTCGTGTTATGAACTTACATAAATATAGACTACTAGTGATGAGCGGACAAGATTATTATTTAATTAATTAGAGTACAAGCAAGTAATTTTTATTTTCTCTGCTTATGCACAATGCCCAACCATTGACTCCACTCACTTACCAATACCAAGACGGATTACTTAATTACCATTTTAGCTGCAATGTACAAATGTAACTCCCCGTGACAACTTCGTGTTCTAATAATCTTTAGAGATAATTTCTCGCACAAGGTTAAACTGGTCGCACGTGTAATGAACTAGGAAGCAGTACTCTCTAATTAGGTACACTTTAGTGTGACCGAGGAGATAGAACTAACAACTTTAAACACATGAATCAACAAAATTACAATGGTAAATTATTGAATCACTTAGAGATTGTTTTAATATCTATATTGCTTGTATATTTTTGGAGACAATTTGTGCAGTTATGTTTATTAAAACATATTCTAATGCGAACCTTTAGCCTTTACTAATTGTGAACATTGTCAGTTTCAACATAGACCGTTGATAAAGCAGGCAGCACAGCTTTGTGAAACGTCGGGAATAGTTTGAGTTTGGTAGCTTTGTATTCATAACCTAGTACAATTTTTTTTTCTGACGTGCTAGGCTGAGGAAAAGTCATGGGACTTAAGAAAGTAACACCTCACCATATTTCCCTGATCTGCAACTTCTTGCTTGTCTCCGCAGCTGAGAGACTACTTGCGCTAGAATGTTCATGGACAACACCGTCGACTTCGAGGGGAGTCCTCAGGAGACAGCTCTGCAACGCCTCTGGGCCCGTCGCCTGACTCAAACCGGATGCCTCGTGGAGGAACCGGAACCGTCGGTGCTCGATGACACCTTCGAAGCCGCTGCTCAGGTATAGCTAACAACAACAATGTCTTGACACCCAGTATCCCGTAGCACGCTGTGTTTCAAGCCCGTAGCACGCTGTGTTTCAAGCCTGTAGCACGCTGTGTTTCAAGCCTGTAGCATGCTGTGTTTCAAGCCCGTAGCACGCTGTGTTTCAAGCCCGTAGCACGCTGTGTTTCAAGCTCGTAGCACGCTGTGTTTCAAGCCCGTAGCACGCTGTGTTTCAAGCCCGTAGCACGCTGTGTTTCAAGCCCGTAGCACGCTGTGTTTCAAGCCCGTAGAACACTGTGTTTCAAGCCCGTAGCACGCTGTGTTTCAAGCCCGTAGCACACTGTGTTTCAAGCCCGTAGCACGCTGTGTTTCAAGCCCGTAGCACGCTGTGTTTCAAGCCCGTAGCACGCTGTGTTTCAAGCCCGTAGCACGCTGTGTTTCAAGCCCGTAGCACGCTGTGTTTCAAGCCCGTAGCACGCTGTGTTTCAAGCCCGTAGCACGCTGTGTTTCAAGCCCGTAGCACGCTGTGTTTCAAGCCCGTAGCACGCTGTGTTTCAAGCCTGTAGCACGCTGTGTTTCAAGCCTGTAGCACGCTGTGTTTCAAGCCTGTAGAACGCTGTGTTTCAAGCCCGTAGCACGCTGTGTTTCAAGCTCGTAGCACGCTGTGTTTCAAGCCCGTGGCACGCTGTGTTTCAAGCTCTTATAGCAAGCTGTGTTTCAAGGGTGTAGCAAGCTGTGTTTCAAGCCCGTAGCACGCTGTGTTTCAAGCTCGTATAGCAAGCTGTGTTTCAAGGGTGTAGCACGCTGTGTTTCAAGCTTGTAGCACGCTGTGTTTCAAGCTCGTATAGCAAGCTGTGTTTCAAGGGTGTAGCACGCTGTGTTTCAAGGGTGTAGCACGCTGTGTTTCAAGCCCGTAGCACGCTGTGTTTCAAGCTTGTAGCACGCTGTGTTTCAAGCTTGTAGCACGCTGTGTTTCAAGCTTGTAGCACGCTGTGTTTCAAGCTTGTAGCACGCTGTGTTTCAAGCTTGTAGCACGCTGTGTTTCAAGCTTGTAGCACGCTGTGTTTCAAGCCCGTAGCATGCTGTGTTTCACGCCCGTAGCACGCTGTGTTTCAAGCCCGTAGCACGCTGTGTTTCAAGCTTGTAGCACGCTGTGTTTCAAGCTTGTAGCACGCTGTGTTTCAAGCCCGTAGCACGCTGTGTTTCAAGCCTGTAGCACGCTGTGTTTCAAGCCCGTAGCACGCTGTGTTTCAAGCCCGTAGCACGCTGTGTTTCAAGCCTGTAGCACGCTGTGTTTCAAGCCCGTAGCACGCTGTGTTTCAAGCTCGTAGCACGCTGTGTTTCAAGCCCGTTGCACGCTGCGTTTCAAGCCCGTGGCACGCTGTGTTTCAAGCTCTTATAGCAAGCTGTGTTTCAAGGGTGTAGCACGCTGTGTTTCAAGGGTGTAGCACGCTGTGTTTCAAGCCCTTAGCACGCTGTGTTTCAAGCTTGTAGCACGCTGTGTTTCAAGCTCGTATAGCAAGCTGTGTTTCAAGGGTATAGCAAGCTGTGTTTCAAGGGTGTAGCACGCTGTGTTTCAAGCCCGTAGCATGCTGTGTTTCACGCCCGTAGCACGCTGTGTTTCAAGGCACGCTGTGTTTGAAGCTTGTAGCGCGCTGTGTTTCAAGCTTGTTGCTCGCTGTGTTTCAAGCTTGTAGCACGTTGTGTTTCAAGCTTGTAGCACGCTGTGTTTCAAGCCCGTAGCACAAGGATAAGTTTCATATTCTTGTGAGAATCTAAAGGAAATTATAAATAATCCATACATTTTCTCACAGTCTTCATCTCCGTGTGCGTCGTGTTTATTCCTGCTCTGACCTCTAGACTAATCTGGAACTCTTACTACGCACTACACTAGACAACAGACATTATCCTTTTTTTTTCATTATCTTCTCAAGTATGAAGTCACATCCCTGCTGTGAAACCAATGGAGGTAAGAATATAAAGATGTAGTTCCTTCCATATTTCAAGACGCTACCGAACACAGGTAGAATCTGACACTCACAATGACCGAAATTCCGAGACGTTTTTTTAAATCCTTAGCACTTTGAGTGATAAAACCCTTGCCCTGTTAAGAGAACTGAATCACTCGGGCCTGAATTTGTGAAGCTAATCGTGGCTAGATAAGGCGGTCGATCATTTCACTGTCTGGTTGTTGAATGTGTCAGTCATCCCTGAATGCGTGCGGTCGTCGCGGACTTAGGGCAGGTTTCTTACAATAATAATAATATTTATTGTTGTTCCATTTCTGGGTCAATACATATTTATTAAGGCCTCTCCCTCTCTCTTAAACGTAGCCGGATGGCCAATCCTGCCGCTATTGTCTGTTCGTCTTCTTCTTCTTCGTCGTCGTTTTCTCTCTTCCCGTTCTTATCTTCCTCTTCTCTCATTTCCAGCACCGCAGCTTCCATGCACTCCTATCTTCCCACAAATTCACCGACTCCATGCCATCTTCCAGCTCATATTCCTTTCCAACCAATCCTCTGCAATCAGCCCACTCCACTTCTCTCTTGGTCTCCCCACCAATTTTACAATGTGTAGTAAAATAGTTATCTTCCAGTTAGGAAGGAAACGGAAGCAAAAAAATAATAATTGAGATTTATATAGCAGCTTAAAGAGTTGATGAACATAAGCTACGCTCGTTACGTCCATCAGAAACAATCTATTGTCGCACTACACATATTCCACTCAGAGAAAAATGACGTTTTATACCCCCTGGACGTACTACCAGTTTGGAAGAAAATATTAATTAGCTCTGCTAAAGAACAAAGGAAGACAGGGAAATCACATCCCGAATTGCTCTGCCTGGCTTTAGCGAGTGGGTATCATGACGTCATTTTGATTGAATGGCATTGGTGTATTGACGCTTGAAGAAAACACCGCAGGCGCAGTCAAAACAACCGTGGCTGACACCTTCCTTGCGCGTGTCTTTGATCTTGCGTGCCTACGCACTGGTGTCGCAGCGAAACATAATACACAAATAACTGCGACTTAAAAAAAGATTTCAGCGTGGAATTCTGGCAGCTCGAACAAGGCGTGCGATCCTGTCACGGTGTCACCAGTCTGATCTATTGTTAACTTTTCAGTGTCGACTGTCGATGCTAGTGACGTATGGTCAACTCACAACTGTAGCATCATTAGCCTTGTACTCATGATACATTTTTTTAAATTCATAATTTTAAATTCATTTATAATCATTCTACTAGAATTAAAAACCTTATTCATCACCACCAATCACAAGCATCTATTGATTTCACAGATTTCACACATTTTGAAAGCAGACATTTCTTACATTATTCTTATGAAGGGGATGGGCGATGTGAGAGACCTCAGAAGGTTTTTTTGTAAACAAATGTTTATATTTTGTGGTTAGTATAGGTGAAGTAGAAGACGTTGAAGTAGAAGAAATGAGGGAATTAGATAAGCAGAGTGGTAATAATTGGTCAGTAAGCGTTAGGGACAAACTCGAATAGTTTTTTTCAGGGTTAGGGTATATTGAAGAGACTATGGTTAGTGATAGTAATTTGGTTCCTTTTCTTTCCTAATTGGCACTCGAGTTTATAGATCGTTGCTAAAGCTTATGCATTCAATAACCCAGTTATAAAGGGTTTGTTCTAAAAACTAAGAAGACACGAGTCTTATGGATGTAATGTCTTGGTAATAATTTCATCGAGTGACCCGAGACCTTTAGGTCGGGTCCATTTCCGAATATTTGTTGACTGCGTTGCGAAACGTGAATCAAACTTCGATCGTGGAATTGATTTATATTGTGATATCGTTCACTGAACTGTGTTGGCATACATTACGCGTCATCTTGTGCATTGCTTGGAACCTATGGAATCCGGAATGCACTGCATTTAGTTGTTGCCTCAAATTCCTCCCAACTCATCTGACCTCCCACATCTTATTGGTTCGTAGTTAATCGAGCAATAATCGTTTGAAATCGCAGCATCATGTTGTTGATAGCTACCTACCTATTCCACTCAGAGAAAAATGACGTCAGATACCCACTGGACGTACTACCAGTTTGGAAAAATATTAATTGACTCTGCTAAATAACAAAGGAAGATAGGGAAATCACCACCCGAATTGCCCTACCTGGCTTTAGCGAGGCATTTTGATAAAATTTTGATTGAATGGAATAGGTGTATTGCCAATCGAAGGTATTTTTTCCAGGTTGATAAGTTGTCACCATTGAGATTAGTATTTATCTAGAAGTTAGCCAAGTCCATATCTATAATTTATTTTTATCAACCCCTATTTTGCACCCAATCATCATAGGTTGAGGGTGGTTCAAAAATGAGATAAGAAATGAAACATTCTAGAACGCTCTCTGCACCTATATCCTGTCTATTCTTTATTTTACTCACTCCCTCCCAAATTACGTCAAATTCCCACTAGCCACTCGAATTTTGGTTTCCCCGTTTTCTTTGGTTGAAAAGGTCCACAAAAAATATTATTTGCTCTGACTATTTAACCAAGGAAGACAGGGAAATCACAAGCCAACTGGCTTTTCTTAGCGGGTGTCTGACCGCGTCACGTTGCTAGAATGGAATCGGTGTATTGACTCTACTTATTTAACCAAGGAAGACAGGGAAATCACAAGCCAACTGGCTTTTCTTAGCGGGTGTCTGACCGCGTCACGTTGCTTGAATGGAATCGGTGTATTGACTCTGCTTATTCAACCAAGGAAGACAGGGAAATCACAAGCCAACTGGCTTTTCTTAGCGGGTGTCTGACCGCGTCACGTTGCTTGAATGGAATCGGTGTATTGACTCTGCTTATTTAACCAAGGAAGACATGGATGGAATGGTAAAGGAAGGATCAACAACTTCCATTGCCTTCTCTTGGCAAAAAGTACGAGCTAATCATTTCACTGTGTCTTCTATCGCTTCCAGGACGCAGACAGAGACAAGCCGTGCATCCCTGCGTGCGACAGCTTCACGCACGATGCGTACGACACGCTGGATCAAGACTGGACCAAGGTCAGAGACATCCCTGCTGCTCAATTAGTGTTGATTTGAATCTAAATGCAAACACTCGTTGCATGATATTTATCGTTTGAATTGTCGTGTTTGATTGCAGAATATAGCTTTTCTCATTTAGCAGCTTGATAGCTGTGTGATAAAGGGATGTCTGGGTTGGCTACCTAGGGAAGGCTAGGTTGGGATACGCAACATCACGTTTAGCGGCCTGATAGCTGTGTGATAAAGGGATGTCTAGGTTGGCTACCTAGGGAAGGCTAGGTTGGGAACTTGGGATACGCAACATCACGCTTAGCAGCCTGAAAGCTGTGTGATAAAGGGATGTCTAGGTTGGCACTTGGCTACCTAGGGAAGGCTAGGTTGGGATACGCAACATCACGTTTAGCGGCCTGATAGCTGTGTGATAAAGGGATGTCTAGGTTGGCTACCTAGGGAAGGCTAGGTTGTGATACGCAACATCACGTTTAGCAGCCTGATAGCTGTGTGATAAAGGGATGTCTAGGTTGGCTACCTAGGGAAGGCTAGGTTGGGATACGCAACATCACGTTTAGCAGCTTGATAGCTGTGTGATAAAGGGATGTCTCGGTTGGCTACCTAGGGAAGGCTAGGTTGGGATACGCAACATCACGTTTAGCAGCCTGATAGCTGTGTGATAAAGGGATGTCTAGGTTGGCTACCTAGGGAAGGCTAGGTTGGGATACGCAACATCACGTTTAGCAGCCTGATAGCTGTGTGATAAAGGGATGTCTAGGTTGGCTACCTAGGGAAGGCTAGGTTGGGATACGCGACATCACGTTTAGCAAATTAGCGGCCTGATAGCTTCGTGATAAAGGGATGACGCGCAAACCGAAGCGAAGCCCCACCGAACGCATCGATATCATATAGCTAATTGTTAATTTGCACTCGGACTTAGCAGCAGGAAATCAAACGACATGGTGATTTGGTAATTTCTGGAGACAGTTGACTGCGAGACGGAGGAGATGAAAGGCTTCTGCAATTTCCTGTCGCGCGCGTTTTGCCGAATGCAAAACACGCGTGATGTTTGCAAAAAACATTGTAGGTACCCTTCTGGACACTGAAAACCGTCCACTAGAAATTTGTACAAGTCCCAATGAATTTTTGTTTGAAATTAGTGTATGGCAAGCCAGGTAGAGGTTGGGCACGTGACTTAGGAAGCCACATGTTTGCCTGATGGTGGAAAACCAGTTTCCTTATCAATGGGATTTTCACAAATCTAATCAACTGCGCAAAGCGATTATTCGTCCAAAAAGGTTGGGTCTCGGAACCAAACATTTACTTGATTCGAAGATCACAGAATCAATTACAGAGGGAATAAATTAAATCGCGCTTTGGAAACAACTTCGCAGAATACTGGGAAAGTGATGAGATACACGTGTTCGTTGTAAAGAGAAGACGCAGCAAGTTTTCGTATCTTTTCTGCATTTCCAAAATTTCGAGTCGTTGGTCAGTGGGGGTGCTGAAATGGCGTGCAAAACTCGCGAGACCACATATTCGCGAGCTTGGTCGATCCTCATTTCACTGGGCAGGCAGTAAGGCTGGTAGACAGCAATTAGCAATAGACATAACTTAAAATAAGCAGTAACTTAAAAGTTTGACATATGGATCTCCATTAGACTGTCTACAACAAACACAAGGACTTAACTTAGACATGACTTAAACATAATGTTTGACCATGTCACACTTTTAAGTTACTGCTAATTTTAAGTTATGTCTATTGCTAAGTTGATTGTGAACCAGCCTTTACTGTCAAAGAAAACTAGTTTATCATAACGAGGTATGGGTTCTTACCTATAACACGACGTTCAAAGATAAGGAAAGAAACATGATTCAATTGAAAAAGTAATGCCTATAACACTATTTTCAAACGGACCTTATATAGGACTTGTAAATATTTCGAGTGGAGGGTTTTGAGTGTCCAGTATATTGTACCTCCTTAGCAACACAGCTACTGGCTGGGTACCCGCGCCATGCACGCTGTATACCGATACCAGCAATAACTCTTTCCAATTTTGCTTCTCTTTTGCAATCTCCGCAACGTAGAAAATCCTTTCTGATCTTTGATGACATAGTTTATAGCCGCTATTATCACAATTGTAACTCACATTGATAGACTCAATGTAAATTTACAGTATTTTTATTTCTGTGTCATTTGTATTTGTATTTGTATTTATTATTTCAGTTTCATTTTTACCTGTACAGAATATAATACATGGGGTGGTATGTGACACGAAAATTTGAAATTTATGCTTCCTCATAACAATAAAATTGTTCAACGCAATATATAGTTACTTGCATTTTACACTTTAATAATACACCTACACATTATTCATACACCAACGCATTATATAAACATTATTTAAAATTATTTAATTCTTCATATTCTTTAAGATTACCTATAGAAAGAATTTTTTTATTAAAAATAACTTTAAGTTAGACTTAAGTTGGTCCCTACTTCGAATAATTTTCAGTTCATTTCAGATACAAACAAATTGGCACCTAAAAATATCATTACTTAACCAAATCCGACAGTACTAACCAACAATGCTATTTGGGCATAGCCTCCTATATTAACGAAGTAAAATACTAGCGAGCCATCTGTTGTAGTTCGTCGCCGACGCTGACGTATGTTCGTTGCCGACAGGAGCGTCGGCCGCGGCTGCTGCGTCTGGACGGCGCGCATCTCGGTGACCTGCCCGCGCGCTACGTCGTGCCTGCCGTCGACGCGCACGAGATGCCCGTCGTCGGCGTCTACGTCGATCCCGCCGTGCTGCCGGGATTCCGCTACCGCGTGCGGCCCATCGAGACGCAGGTGAAGACCGCCGAGGGTGGAGATGTGCAGAGGCGGAACTACCACGGTGTTAATAACATTACCTGAATGTTACCTGAATATTGCCGGTTCTTTTATTGTTTTTGAAGTTTCTTGCAAATTTATTATGTTTAGTAAGGTTGTGGCCAAGTTGGCAGCATTTTTCGCTTTGCATACCAACGGCAACAAGGATCTTGGTACCTATTGCATCCGGTTTAAAAGGGAGCATGGATTACATGGTTTAATTTTTTGTCGAAGTCTTATGAATTGCGTCGAACGTTTCCTTTAAGACATCGAGTACAATCTTGACTGCAACCAAACTGAACCATGTAATCCAGGCTTTACTGCATACATATTATTGATGAGTTCAAGTTTTGCCTGGACTCATTTTTTTTTAAACTGGAATCAACAATCAACCTATCTGTAGACAGTATACATGCATGAAATTTTGCTTCTTTAGTCAAAGCCTTTCGGAAGCGATTTGATTATCATCCCGACCTATCAGTCGTTTGAAATGCATTCTTGAAAAACACCTATTCCATTGAATCAAAATTTTATCAAAATGACATCATGCTACCCACTTGCTAAAGCCAGGCAGAGCAATTTGGGTTGTGATTTCTCCATCTTCCTTTGTTATTTAGCAGAGCTAATTAATATTTTTATACAAACTGGTAGTACGTCCAGTGGGTGTCATCCAGTGAGTGCATTTTCCTATAAGTGGTTTAGCTCCAAAGCCAATATTTCGACGCTAAATTGAATCGTATCAACGTTTTCACTAGCTGATAACCACGCTTTATGTGTCTAAGCCTACGATGTTATCTTGCAGTGTGTCTGCTGGGTTTTAAAGTAGAACGTTGTGTTTGTGGTGTCATGGCTAGGCGGGCAGGACGGGCCGTGCAGGCGGACACCTGTTCGGCGGGCGAGCGCTGGAGCTGGCCAGCATCGGACGGGGCTACGCCCGACGCGTCACCTTCGTCGGCGACAAGCTCAACCACAACGACAACTACTTCTGGTCCGACTCGCATCCCAACGGCTACGCGTTCGAGATTGAGGTGAGACGTGGCGTGACTCGCGTATTCCTTGTCCGTGCGAGCTTTCCGACGTACATTTTTAGTTAAGAATCGATTCAGGAATGTAATTGATGAGCGTATCCTGAAGAAAATCTTCAATCACAACGTGCAACCTCTGATTATATATATCATCCCCAGCAGAGTCCACCAGCATTCTGTGAACGGTAGCTCAAAATTCCTCGGTGGTTAGCCCTTTAAGAATAAGGCCGCAGTCCAGCCGGTTCCAGTCACGAGCAGTGCGGGGAATGAATCTTTCTTCGTTCCCGGCTCATGTAGGAGACCACCCGTACCAGCTTTTAATACCCGTTTTCTCTACGTCCCAGGCGGTGTCCGTGGGCGACAAGTTCACGCTGTTCGACGCCAACCGACTGGCGACAGGTGCGCTGGAGATCGTCCGGCTCGAAGGCCCGCAGCAGGAGGTGGCGGCGGCAACGACGGGCGACGGCGGCGACGTAGAGAAGCGCGTGCGGTTCCGAGCAATCGCCAAGCTCGAGTGGTTCGAGACGCAGCGCGCGGTCGTCGTGCGGGTGAGTCTGCTCTTTGTCGCTCATCCGTTTCAGACACCGGATATTAATACCAACATGATATTATGAAATAAGCTTGCAGTTACAGTTTTTACTAATCTAATAGATATATTAACGATTTTATGGCGTTATGATTTCAAATATTTCGTGGTAAGACTTATGGATTTTGGTGTTATGAAAACTATAGATAATTTTGCGTTTTTGGTGGATTTTCAACTTATTGGAAAGACTTCACATTAAAGTACCTATCTTGTTGTCATTGACAGCAAAATTGTGGCTCTTGAACCCTTGTCTGGGCACTAACTGCAGGTTGAACCCTTTAAAATCTAAGAAAAAGGGTTGATATGATGTACGTCCTATGTGTGATGACCCTGAACAACTCTTGGTCATACAACACATATCACGCGGGGAAGTCAAGCAATGTTCGTGCATAACCCTTCTAGATCATGTAGGGTAGTTAAGGAACACAAACAAAGAATTTTCATCGCATCGAACTTTATCCAGTAAACGCAGCGTAAAAAACCCGCTGCTGCTTGCTACCACTATTTAAATCACAATTTGCTATCATTATTATTCTTTTTCTTATTTTTATTGCTATTAAATTATATTATAAGTATAATCATCCTGTACAGGGCAAGCCAGCAAACGCAGCGTAAAAATATCCACTGCCGCTTGCTACTACTATTTATCACGATCTATTATCAAATATCATTATTATTCTTATTCTTATTTTATTGTTATTAAATTAAATAAAGCATAATCATCGTGTCGAACGCAAGCCAGCAAACGCGGCGTAACAACCCGCCGCCGGTTTCTGCCGCCAGGTGAGCGGCACGGCGGTGGTGCGTCGGTCGCGCGGCCAGCGGCGTGCGACGGTGACGCGGGTGGTGGAGGTCGCGGCGGGCGCCCACCGCGGCGGGCTCACGCTGCGGCCGGGCGTCGACGCGGCCGCGCGCACGACGTTGGTGCACGGACGCGCCATCGGCGACGTGCCCGCCTCCTACGCTGTCGTCGGGCTCGAAGCGCACGAGATGCCCGTCATCGGTATTGTTTGTTGTTTATTCGTTTGGTTTGGCGGAGTGGTTCGGAGCCACGGAAATATGGTTGTGTAGTTGTCGATTTCGGTTTGCCTTGCTTATCAACCTCTCGACAGCACGGATTAGCGGAGGAATCCTGTTGTTCGAGTTGTACTGTCCTTCGGAAGGGACGTAAAGCCGGTGGTCCCCTCGGTGCTTTTCGACAGAAGTAGGCTACGTGCCGGCACCGGGTTTCCCTCCTACCTCCTAGGCTAGGTCAGGTTCATCATCACCCTTCCATTCACCGACGTCATTAGACCAGCGCCACAGGGCCAGTTGTCGAAACAGTGCGTCGTTAAACACCAATAATCATCATCATCATGCTTTGCGAATCGTCGGAAAAAGTTTGCGTTTGGTAGCTAAGTAATATCAATAAATCAATCCCAACAAAGCTATTTCACTATTGTTTTGAGTAGTTCCTAGATGTGCCTAGATGGCTGCGATGCTCTAATACCTTCCCTCATCGTTAACGTCTGCCTCCCCGCCCCGTTCTAGGCACCTACGTGGACGCGCGCGTCACGCCGGGCTTCAGCTACCGCCTGCGTCCAGCCGGCTCGCCGCGTCCGCTGTTCGCCGGTCGCTCGATGCTGCTCACCGGCGTCGGGCCGGGATATGCCAAGCGGCTCACGTTCGCCTCCGATGTCGGCAGGTACGTTGGTCCAGGGAACCGGCTCGGGATTGAAATGAACTCGTGGTCTGGTGTTGAAGTGTGCGGTGTTGCCCTGTTCGGAAGTGGTTTGCGGTCCTGGAAAGGAGCTTGGCGTTGGCCCTGATCAGGCTAATAAACCTATTCCACTCGGAGGTAAATGACGTCAGATACCCACTGGACGTACTACCGGTTTGGAACAACTCAGAAAGTAATGATCCGATAGGGATGAAATTTGGCATCCACGTCATGATCACGCTGAAAGCGTTGGTGTTTGAGGAAAAAATTGTTGGGAAAAGTTGGAAAATATTCAAGAAAATAAGCATTATCACTTATCAGTAATAATTTGGGAAGTAATGATCCGATAAGGATGAAATTTGGAGTGTGCATCCGCGTCATGATCACGCAGAAAGCGTTAGTGTTTGAGGCAAAACTTGTTGGGAAAATATTCTAGAAAATATGCCTTTGGAAAGTAATGATCCGATAAGGATGAAATTTGGAGTGTGCATCCGCGTCATGATCACGCAGAAAGCGTTAGTGTTTGAGGCAAAACTTGTTGGGAAAATATTCTAGAAAATATGCCTTTGGAAAGTAATGATCCGATAAGGATGACATTTGGACTGTGCATCCGCGTCATGATCACGCAGAAAGCGTTAGTGTTTGAGGCAAAACTTGTTAGGAAAATATTCTAGAAAATATGCCTTTGGAAAGTAATGATCCGATAAGGATGACATTTGGAATGTGCATCCACATCGTGATCACGTTAAAAGCATCGGATATCGACGAAAATCGCACGTAAAATTAGCTAAATACGGGCGTTTGCGTTGCAGGCTGAACGCGGGCGGCAACCACCTGTGGAGCGACTCGTTCCCGGAGGGCCTGGGGCTGGAGACGCGCGCCGTCGAGGCGGGACAACGGTTCCACGTGACGGCGGCGGGCGTCGTGCTCGGCGAGGCCGTCGTCCTGCGCGCAGACCGCCCGCAGCGCGAGATACACGAAGAGCGGGTGAGCTGCGGCGGAGGAATAGGGCAGACGGGATGCTGTGTGGCGCCACGCCGTAGGATGTTGTATGTTATTACTAGGACTTGCAGCGGAGACCCGTGCCTCGGGCACTATGTGCTTGCGCCTCTTACTTTTTTTATAATAATGGTTTTAATTCAATAGGTAATCGGCCATAAGATTGCATATCTGTGCCCATCACACGAAGATTTGATATAAGGTTAATGTTGTTAGTTCCAGGATGTTGTATGTTATTACTAGGATTTTATTCTGGTGGAAGCTTACACCGGTAAGCAATACACCCATTCCATTCAATGAAAATTCTATGAAAATGCTATGAAAATGACGTCATGATACTTACTCGCTAAAGCCAGGCAGAGCAATTCAGGTTGTGATTTCCCTATCTTCATTTGTTATTTAGCAGAGCTCATTTTTTTTTTTTCGAATTGGTAGTAAGTCCAGTTGGTATCTGACGTCATTTTTCTCTCATTGGAATACGTACATATTGTTGGTGGGTTAGCTAACCAGGAAAATGAGCAGTGGAACTAGGATGCGAACCCGGTACCTTCTGCTTGCCGGGCGGCTGCTCTGTCCAACCGCGCAATCTGGCCACACAAGATTCCTGCCTTTGCTGGGTGTCATTTTTATTACTAATTCATTATCATACAAATATTGGAATGTACATTTCGTTTTGTATCAACAACATACATATACAAATATCATACTTATCATATCAAAAATCATATTTTAAAATCATACATCATATCATTGTATCATCATTCATCATATCATATCATCAAATCATAAATCAAATCATCGTATCATACATATTTCGCTTCCAAAATCAACGTTGCGTCCTTGCGCTGCAGGTGTCCGTCGCCGGCCGCGTCACCGTCATCAAGCACGTCCAGGTGGACCTCGGCTGCGTGATTGCGCTGCCGTCCGCGCGGGACACGGACGGCGCCGAGCCGCGCGCAATGCGCGTGTCGGGCCGCGCCGTGGTCGCGCGATCCAGCGACCGGCAGACGGCGGAGCTGCGTCGCGTCGAGGACGTCGGCCTCGCGTCGCACATCAACCTGCTGTTCGCGCGGCAGCACGCGCAGCTAGTGTTCTATCCGGTGTAGCGTCGCCTTGTTGTCGCCGGCTCGCGGTGAAATTCACAGCGTGACTGGTTCACGTTCTCCGTATTCAATGAATGCCAATTATCCGGAGTGAAATGATGCACTGCACTGGATTCGGGAACTGAGGCTGGTGTCGGTTGATATTGCCATCAATAGACCTATTCTACTAAGAGAAAAATGATGTCAGATACCCACTGGACCAGTTTGGAAAGAAATATTAATTAGCTCTGCTAAATAACAAAGGAAGACAGGGAAATCACAACCCGAATCGCTCTACCTGACTTTAGCGAGTGGGTATCATGACGTCATTTTGAATGAATTTTGATAGAATGGAATAGGTGAATTACAGCGCTAGAATCGAATGGTGGCAGGGGTGTAACTTCTACCCTTTGAGCGGGCTGTTATCGCGCTGCTGCGGATAATAGATAGCTTCCGATAGACCGGATCCCACCATAACATCGCAGAATTTACAGCGTTAGTACTGCGACTGATGTAGCTGCAGCAGAAGCTTCCTGAATGGCCCACATCTCTCATTCCATTGTATATGGCGGCTAATTTTCATTTCAGTGCTTGCAAGCTTCATCAAGCCTAATATCAAAAAGATCTTAATTCAAACGTTTATTTAAAAAACTAGTTTAGTTAGTAAATTAGTTACAATTATCGTAGTGCTATCCATGTTGTGTCCTTGGTAGTTACTCTAGTTTGTAGTTATCTAATCATAAAGCATGCAAATGTTTTACTGGTGATGTTAACGATTTTTGTAATTTAAATATTTTTAGATTTTAATGCCAATTTCAGTCAGTTTATCTCAGTAGCCACTCTTCAATTTAGGGGCACGGTTAATCGTGTCAGGTGCTTTGCTGACAGCTCGGTTGGTATTGTTAGCAGCAGCTACATGGGAAGAGGTTCAGAAACAGAAGTTTTCTGGTTACTGAGATATAGTTTAGTTTGTAGCTGAATATTTATTTAAAGTTAACTTGGTATGAATTCTCAATTGAAATGTGTTGATGCACTTGTTTGTGCGTAATTATTGGCAACAATAGTTAAATCCTCTAATAGTAGTTTGTATTACAAATTGGCTACCATATTATTTACACATTAGCTGTGATTTAAAGAATGCAGTGATTTGCAGCCATAGGGACCAAGTATACTACAGAGGGACCGTCGTTGAAGAATATACACCTGTATGAACTGCATAGTGTAGTGCTTATTCATTTACAAGTCGCCTCGTCTTCAATCGCTCCGCAGAGCTCCGATCCCGCAGAGCGTTGAATGTTTTCGGTTGCCTTCCGAAAGCCAGGGGAACGGGCTCTTATCCAAAGTCTGTCACGTTCTTCCTTCTTTGCTTCTTTTCCATTCATGTCTTGCCAGGTCGTACTGATTGGAAGTGCGAGCAAAATCCTTCAATATCATGATCTCATGATAGGGGTTTGAAAGATTTCGAAACAAAAAGTTTTTATTTTCATTAAATTTCTTGCCTCTAAAATTTCACCCAATTTTTAATGGGAAGAATTGAAAATAACACAAATCAACTACATCAACAAAGCGATTTAATTGAGCGAATTCTCTATTTCATAGTTTAGACTAGTTCATAGTTTAGATTTGGTTTAGATAATATTCAAATGTATGGCATAGCTAAGCGGCGATAAAAGATATTGTGGTAGGTTAGGTTAGGATTGTCATAGACGAGCAAGGGCAAGCGGCTGCATGGGCTGGCTAGATAGAGTGTCATAGGGGCAGTGAGTGAGTGAATGTCGTGTAGGGCAGATGTTTAATAAGACATGGGTGAGCCTTTTGCGAAAAAAATGTGTTCCAAAGAAATCGAAGTGAATTTGCTATCCGAGTCGAGTGCCTTTGTAGCTGATTGAGATGAGAAGTTAGCACACAACTTACAGGTAAGCTCGCTATTTAATTTTTAAAGTGCCTTAAAGTCTGCTATCATAAGGTTGCAGCCAGACAGATACGAGCCACAATGGCCACAATGGTGGGCTCGAGAGAAACAATTATTGTCGAGCCTTAGTGAATCCTTCACTAGAAGATACAGTTCTTTTTATCTATAAGCTGGATTATCAAGCCGGCCTACCGTGGCGTGCCGTGGAAAAGTCTATAGGGGAAACAATCGGGTCAAAAATTTGCTTCATAATGGAAGCCATCGTCATTAGCCCCGAGATGATACACGACGTTAATGAATCATTCAATGATCGATCGAATCGTTTTCACTATCTAATGAATTGCTGCTGACTGTTGATTACTGCTAACAGTAACCCTTGCTAAGTCCTTGCTTGGTCCCTTGCTACATGACAAGCAGGCGGTATAAGTTCAGCTGTTCCCGGCCATCGTTCAGCAAAACTCAGACGTACCTAGAAGCCATCGTCATTAGCCCCGAGATGATACACGACGTTAATGAATCATTCAATGATCGATCGAATCGTTTTCACTATCTAATGAATTGCTGCTGACTGTTGATTACTGCTAACAGTAACCCTTGCTAAGTCCTTGCTTGGTCCCTTGCTACATGACAAGCAGGCGGTATAAGTTCAGCTGTTCCCGGCCATCGTTCGGCAAAACTCAGACGTAGGTGCTTGTCGCGATTCCCTTGGACGAGCTACAGTCGAGCGATGCGGGCATTCTCTGCTGAGGGATGTGTTTGCGCGGAGTTCCGAATTGAATTCCCATCAATTCCATAATTAGATGAAAGTTTATTTGAAAAATATGTTTTTACTTACATCGCTAAGAATGAACTTCGGTACCTACCTAGGTAGTACTACCTATAAAAAAAAAAATGCTTCAATTTATTTATTGGGAATTCAAGGGTTCCATGGACTGCCCCTGCGATTGATAAGTTTATCATTATACTAATGCAAGAATTCGTGCATTTTTTTTTTGCCAAAACATGCTATCTAACTTACCGATTAGAATCTATCAAGACAAGTGACTTTACTTGTGTAGGTATGCCAAGGTAATTCTAGCACAGAAAGTTGTACTACAACAATTTAACACAGGATTCTTAAAGCTGTATTTGCTGGAACAAAAATCGCGGGAAAGATCCTTGAATTTACTTTTCTCGAACTCTCCACAACGTCTGAAATGAAGTGCACGGAGGAAGATCCTATCGGTTGGCCATTTCTTTATTATCGTGCCTAAAAAATACACTTATCTTTTGATCTCTTGAAAGATCAGGAATTAAAACCTTAAGTTATCTGATCCTTATTTGATCTGAATCTTGAAAGCTGAGTAAGGCCCAAAATTATAATGTCCGGTTAAATAGGTATTTATCTTCCAGTCAGGAAGAATATAGAAGCAGCCCATAGGTCGTCACCATGTAGATGAGTTTTAACTAGCATTGTAAAAACGTAGTACCTACCTTAACATCCCAACAACACAAGGCCCCTGGTAACAAGATTTGAAATTTTGTTAAGACGCAAAATAAAAAAAAAGTCCAATATCCGCCACATTTTTCATCTTGCAAAACACTCGTTGATAGTAGGTTTGACTTGGTGTGACCTAAAATGTAGGGTTAACAAATCAATTTAGTCTGAAAGTTTTTAATAGCAATACCATGCAATACACTTATTCCATTCAATTAGAATTCAATCAAAACGACGTTATGAAACCCACTCGCTAAAGAAATTCAGGTTGTGATTTCCATATATTTCTTTTTAAATTGGGAAAATAAATTGGGAAATTGGGAAAAAATAAGCGAAAATGTTTCGCTACCTTGACATGACACAAATTTCCGGGAAAACACAAATATTGGTTGGTGTATTCTTGGCAAGAATCCAACCAGGGATCGAATTGTGCCCATGTTAAACAGATTCTAGCACTTAAATTAATTGAAATTAAAGAAATAAAAGAGGAAAAAAATACAAACATCACTCAAAAACTGTGAATATAGAATGCCAGAGCAAAATAATAAAAAACAAAAACCAAATAATATCAACCAATCATTCACGCGAAAATGCAACAAAAAAATTATTTTAATCGTTTGTGCAAAATAAATTTCTTACTGATTTAACTGTGCATACAAGCAATAGGTGGTGAAATAATAAAGTCACAATTTCACCGCCTGGGCATTGAAATGGAAGTTAAAAGAATAAAAAAAAATCAAAAATCGAAAAGGCAACTCCTGAAGATCCTGAAGATGTCCGCGCCAACGTGGACGAAACGTCGACAATCGTCAGGGTCCTTTTCAGGACCGCAAACGCATTTAATCAGAGCAGAACCGAACACTCTCCAGTCCACCAACCACGGCTCTGAACCACTCCGCATTTCCAGAGAATACTTAGTTTCAAACGAACAAAACAATTTTCCAATCAGCACAACACAGCGGATTAACAAGTTACAAACGTAGGTACGAGCGACCGTACCAAGGACCACAAGATTGAAAAGAAAATTCAATTGAAAAAAATAATTGCTCTTTTGACAGCAATCATTATCATTTCGCGAGGATTGTTGTATTTTGCTTCTTAGCTCTCTGAAATAAAAACGACGATCATAACAATACGTTCAATATGGTGCAGTGCGTTTTAAAACTCGTAAAAAGCCACAAAAAAATAAGAAAATTGAAAGAAAAACATTGAATTTCAGCTTCATGCTGCATAAAATTTTCCTATGAGTGCTAATTCAAACATTTCAATAAAGAAAGCTGTAAAATTTCCATAACCTTACAGATTCAAATAAGCTGACAAGAACAACTGTTGACATCTTAAGAAACTAAGATTTGAAATCCCTGGATATCTGTGGAAATGCATCAAATAGTGACTTGAAAACAAAAAAAAATGTGATAGCACCATAGTATTTACTGAGGCAAGTCTCCGGAATTGTGTTCCAATTCGATACTTTCCTCAGTGACTTTCTTATCCTTCTTGGACCTTTTACCTTTTTCTACTCCTCTGGCCTTCGTGGAAACCTTCGCCAACTCTACCTTCCTGGCAACCTTCGCAATCTCCACCTTCCTGGCCTCCCTGGCAACAACACAAGCCGGCTTTGGAAACCGCACCCCCTCCCACCACGACGCCCACATCCCCTTGGCCCGGTCATCGAGCACCACGAAGAACACGAAGAGCACGAAGCCCTGGATCGAGTCCGTCATCTTGTACAAGTACTCGACCACCTCGCTGTGACTGCCCAGGTCGTTGAACATCTCAAACACGGTAGGCACGCCGAACAGGAAGAACAACATGGTGACCGTCATGGCGCGACGCTTGAGCAGGTCGATGTTGGAGACGCCGTGGCGTTTCAGATCTTTGTCCCCGCCGCGGCCGCACTTGTCGGTGATGATGTAGAGGATCTTGGCCAGCAACGCGAGGGTGAGGGCGGTGATGATGGCGCCCGGGACCAGGTAGACCACGTAGTGGGTCAGCTTGTCGGCGCTGCAGAAGTGCGTCTTCTGGTTCCAGCCGAGCAGGATGATCAGTGGTGCGAGCGGTACGCCCCACGCCAGCAGGCTCACCTGAGATTGTATGAAGTTGTTAAATCTTGCCGATTGAACCCGGGACTTAAACTAGGAGCTTGAATAAGAAGCAATGCGTGGGATTGGTTCTTGGATGATGGGCTTATAACTAGTCCAGTGATTGCTAAGAGATTGAATGACGTTGTAAAGTGCTAGGTTATTTCTTGGCCTACAACTTGTCCAGTGATAGCTGAGTGGCAGGTTGGATTCCTTGCTAATCGAACACATTGCAGCATGGATACAAACAGAATTTTCCTTCGCACTAAACCGATAAGAGAGTGAACTGTATGATATCTGTGGAGAAATTGTGCCACAAACAGATTTAACGACTCATAGAGATTCGGCTTCATGCTATTTTAGTCCAAAATTTTACCAGTCAGTCAATAATAAATCTGTTTCTTTATTTCTATGGGTCCAAATTAAACACAACCTCAAATAAGCGTCACTTAATTATGCGAAACAGATCATATTTGCAAATATGATGCCGCCTGAGGTTTGTTTTGCAAAGAGACACGTTGGTATGTACCTTAAGCAGCAAGTGCGGGGTGTCCGTCGCCCCGACCAGACTCGAGAACCTCCTGTACTGCAACACGGACATGGCGAGACCCCAGCAGCAGTGCGCCAACCTCGTGTAGTGCACGACCACGGTGAACACGATCAGCGCCACGTCGTCGTGGTTCGTGTCGGCGAAGATGACGTGCGACTCGCGGAACATCGCGACGACGACGTAGAGGAAGGTGGCGGCCGTCAGGTGCATCAGGATCTTGTTGCCCAGCTCGTCGCGCCACTTGCTGAAGAGCGCGGCGGTGGCGGCGACCCCCGCGAGGCCAGCAGCGGACAGCGACGCTCCGACCATGTAGATGACGGCGTGTGGCTCGAAGCTGGTCTTGAACGCGAAGTTCTCCCTGTCAGTGTACTCGTAGACGACCACGCGGAGACCGCCGGTGTATGTCATGTTGCAGTGGCAGTACTCGATGTTGTCTGGTGGACGTGGGCTTTGGACGCAGCGTTCGGTGGACCACGTTTGTCCGGCGTCGTCCCAGGAGGCGCACGCCTTCTTCACGTAGTCCTTCGTCTCCAGGCTCGGCTCGAAGTAGATGTCCAGCCAAAATAATTCAAATTTATATTTTTCATAGTCGTCTTTGAGGTAAACGTCGAGCTGGCGCATGTTGAAAGTTGAGCGTGAGGTCATCGTGTTCGGAAAGATGATCTTGTTGATCGGAGACACGGTGAAGATGAACAGAATGTCTAACCTGCTTGACGTGGAGACGACGGCGAAGTGCGATTTCAGGACGAGCGACGTGGCGTTGAAGTCCGTTGGCCGGTCTTCGGTCATCATGAACCTTGGCTCCTCGGCCTTGCCTCGTGCAAACCAGAACCCGACCGCCTGCGCGTCCCTCCAGTGATCAATTGAAATAACCACCACCGACATGTGCGACGCGACCGCGATGTCGCCGGTCGATTCGTTTCCGAAGAGGACGGCGTTGGAGTAGAGGTCGTCGTCCAACCCCGTCGACTTGACGACCTGCGCGCCCTGCACGCCGAACGCCTCGCAGTGCTTTGTCAATTCGCCCCGCCGGTTACCGTTGACTGCGACGTCGAGATCGGCGAGCAGCGTCTGCACCACGCGGCGTCGCGACGCCAGCACGGCCGACGGCAGGTTGAGGACGGCGTTGTAGATCTGCGTGAGCATCACGAGCGTGTCGGCGCCGGGCGGAAGTCGCGAGCAGTTGCTGACGAGGTCGGCGGCCTTGAGGAGGGTGTCCTCGGCGTCGTCGGCCGTCGACGAGGATCCCACCACGCGGTGGAAGGTGGCCTCGTCCAGCGTGACGTCAGAGTAGGCGAAGGCGAGGACCAGGCCGCCAGTCGGCGCCAGGCTGCAGTTGCAGACTTGCCAGCCGCCTGGTACCGTGATCATGGCGCATGCGTCCGTCGCCCACGCGGCTCCAGCCTCGGACCACACTGCGCACGCCTGGCGCGTCTCGTGAGGCGCCGGCGCGAAGAACACCTCGACGCTCGGCGTCGTGCGGCGCTCGACGCCCGCTGCGGCAACATTATAATCAGGAAAAATCTTACTTTTAAAATACAGGATCCTCTGGCGGATAATGATTGTTGATCTTGCGACAGAATCGTCAGCTCCGCCTTGCCGGCGTGGTATGGAATTAAAGCACTATCTAGGTTAAGCATTTGTTTGCTTGAACTTCTAGCGGGGCTGGAGTTTCCCATATTGTAAAAGTAAGATATTTGCTAAAAGATACTTCTAGAATACCATTAGTAATAGTAATCATAATCTTGTACTCTAGTCATCTTAGGGGTGTGTATCAGAAGGGCTGCTACCCCTTCTTTCCGGTCAGTTGACTCCGGTCGCTTGAACAACAACCTGTTCCACTGCTTTACAAGAAATATAATTCCCTCCGTTCACGTAAACAACCCCCCGTGGTCGAGTTAAGCATCTTGTGAAGACACTTGCTTACCGGATGCGTTGCCGGGCACCAACACGATGTCCAGCATCTGGCTGTGGTAGTCATGGCTTCCGGTCGGCGGCGGTGGCAGCATCTTGATGTCCGGTTTGAAGAGAAGAAAGCCGGAACTTCGGCTGCCAGCGAGCGACGCGGCGTTGGAACGCAAGGAGAACACCGTTGAGGCGGTCACGAGGTCGGCGGAGCAGTCGTAGATTGTTTGAACAAAGCTGAGATCGCCATCTCTGTAGTGTGATACGGAAATGCACCCGGAAAAATGTTCGATCACATTTCCCGAGCTAGTTATGTCGAAAAAGTCGGCGAAAGTCAAATGAGTGTTCGTCATCGCCTTCCTCGTCTCTGTCAGGAACGTCGCCACGACGTCCGGACGCAGCGCCAGCATGCGTAGGTCAATATCGAATAAAAAACTCACGACAGCCTCCAGAAGCATTTCCAAAGTTCTGTCGGTCCTCGGGATTGCCTTTAAAGATCGCAGGAGGTCGATGTCCACCGGAATGTCCAGCCAATCACTACCAAAAGTGTCTTCGGTGCTCGTCATGTACGACTGGCGGAAGTCCACGTCCGAGTAGAGGAAGACGATGATCTGCGCACGCGCACTCGACTCGTTGAGGCTGCACCGGCAGTACGTCGACCCCGTGAGGGCGTCCATCGCGCAGCCGGCATCCGCCCAATCGCGCAGCGCCGCGCTCCAAACCCGACAGCCCATCTTGGTGTCTTGCGACGGTGCAACCGGAAGGAACGAGACCGTCACGGTCTGGTCGCCCCCGACGCCGTCGTCTCCATCGCGCGGCACGAGCACGACGTCGACCACGCGGCTCGCGAAGATGGTGCTCTCCAGCTTCGGCGGCGGCCGGAAGAAGCTGTCCTGGGGGTAGAGGACGAAGCCGTAGCGCGCGTTGAGCCGCGTCACCGCCTCGGAGAAGAGGATCACGAATGCCGTGTCTTCGTTGAAGAGGGCGTCGACGGCGATGTCGCCGCGGCGGGTGGCGTCCATCCAGAGAGCGGGCGGGCGGAAGAACGCGAACCCCACCAGCGGCTCGTGTTGGTAGTCGTCGACGGCGACGACGAAGCCGGCCATGGAGGGCGTGCCGCGTCCCAGGAGGCCGCTGAGGTTGCTGGGATCGACGCTCGACAAGATGGCGCCGACGTCGGCCAGGAGGGGGTCGGCGTCGAAGGCGGGCGTCGCGGCGGCGGTGGCGGCCGCGGCGGCGGCGAGCGCTTTGGGCAACAGGTCGGTGAGCAGGGCGTCGACGCAGGACGCGTTCTGGGGCGTTGCGGCCAGCGCGTGGATTAGTTGAGCGTACCTTTGAGGTCGACGACAACCGATTAGAACGTGATGCCAACCGGATTAAAAGATTGCGATTTTGTTCTATGACAATGATCTATGACCTTGATCAATAATCTTGACTATGAAAATCAAGACGATTCCCCGTTTCCTTTCCCCGTTCCACTTGCTTTTTGTGAATATAACATTGTCCTGTCCGTCAACAGGTTGTCAACAGGTTATTAACATTCAAATCAACATTGTGTTGTGACAGCGATTTGCTGCCACCAATCTACAGTTGGTTATATCCCCTTTACTTCCTACTGTAACGATGTAGATACATACGTGTTAACTCAGAGAAACGACCTCGACGCCTGTACCAAACGTCTAGCACAAAGCTTCACGTACCGTGCGAGCTCGGTGGCGTTCGTCGTGACGTTCTCTGCTGGCCGCGCCGTGTCGCTGAAGGCTACGTGCTGCGCGATATCTTCAACATACTCGTAGATTGCGTAGAGGCCTCCAGGCGCGTTCCCGGGCTGGCCAAGGGGCTCGGTGAAGAGATCCATGTTGACATGGCACCTGGTTGTGTCGTAGTCCCGCGTATTGAAGCGTCCGGCACGCAACCACTGGCTGCTTGAATCGCTCCAACGCGCGCAGCCGCGGCGGCAGCCCAGGCACGGTTCACCAGGCGGGAAACTGAAACAACCGGCGTGAAATTTTGTCAATTATTTGCCCGGTTGTGGCCACATAATTATGTTTTTAGCTAATGGCTAAGCTTCTGAAGCTGGCAGTGTTCTGTTCGGGAGAGAGGTCGGAGGGCTTGAAGTTAGTACGACAACTTCACTCGCCTTGCTTATCAATCTCACGACAGCACGGATTAGTGGAGGAATCCTGTTGTTCGAGTTGTACTGTCCTTCGGAAGGGACGTAAAGCCGGTGGTCCCCTCGGTGCTTTTCGACAGGAGTAGGCTACGTACCGGTACCGGGTTTCCCCTCCTCCCTTCTAGGCTAGGTTAGGTCCATCATCACCCTCTACATTACCCTATTATCATACACCCATGCCATTAGACCAGTGCCTAGGGCCTAAAATCCTAACTTCTGCCACCAAATGTCATGTGGAGTAGGCGCCCCTGGTACTGGCATATGCTAATAAAGGAAGGAGTAGTCAAAATTGTTAGATTCAATATAAAGTTTTAATGATTGGGCCACTTCGTCAATTATGACAAATAATTTTCACGAGATTGGGCCCTAGTTGAATGGTAAACCATTAACAGTACAAACCTCATTTCAATCACCATCGTCTTCCAGTAGTCATCATCTTCTAGACTTGGATCCATTTTGCTGTTAACGACCTGAACCACCCTGCTGTAAGTCAGCGGGAACGGCGTCTCGATCATCGCCCTCGGATACCTTCCCACCGGATAGATGACCAACCAAAAGCTATAATATCTTATATTCAGCACAAGATCATCTTCTTCAACAACCACCTCAAAGCCGTCCTCGGCGTAGAATTCACCGAAGTTATGCAGATTGCCATACAATCCTCCAGTGTCCTTGTTGGTAAACACCAGCGAAACGTTTCCGTGAACGCTGCCTTGGAAGTTGAAGGGACAGCGGAGGAAGGCTTCCGTGTCTTGGACGATGCCGGCGGTGAGCTCCGGACGCGCGGAGAGCACGTCTGTGTCGATCGCCACGACACGTTCGAGCAGCGAATGCAAGTATCTAACGTCGGAATCGTTGTACGGGGTCGGCGCCGTGGACAGAGCGTGGACGGCGTTGGCCAGGGCGAGGAGTGGTGTGTCTTCTGGGTGCGAGGTGCTGAGATGCGAGGGGGAGGCTTCTGTGGACGCTGGGCTCGTCGGGCTCGTAGCTTGCTGATCGGTAAACACTGGCTGGGTGCTTGTCAGACAACACAGGCTTGCCATTAGCACTAACAAAGACATGGCCGTTATAATGTTCGAAACATCTGTTTATAAGACCACCTTCTTGCACAAATCATCACATTGTTGCCACTTCAGAAAGGTTGAGGTAATATTTTGATGCGCGGATTAAAATGGCGTGAACGCAGACTGGCTAGATTTGTTAGGAAATGTCGACTGCGTCAAATGCTGGCGAGTCGTTGGGTATGATGGTGCGTATTTGATAAGTTAATCATAAGAATTCAAGGAGTGCTCAGGTAAATTATACAAAAATATGATAACTTCTTACCGAATAACTCCAAGTTTAAAAGTATTTTAGTTGATAAGTTTATCATGAAATTTTAAGTATGGTCTTCTGAAATATTATGCAAATAAATCCTATCTCTCTTACTAGGCGAGGATAAACAGAGCCGCAAGTCGTCAAATATGAAAGCTGGCGTACACGGCGGTTTATCAAGCTGAATTTTTTACCACGTGCTCAGAACATCATAAGAATAATCGCTGTCAGATACCATCCGGGAACGCGCCCCGGGACTCGATAAATGCTGCCATGCCATGATGCCATTGCCATAGACCCATAATGGGCAAAATGCACCAAAATGCTTACTTGATATTGGCTCTAGACGAGTAACAAACAATATTCTGGACCTAAAAGCCTCGCCTGTGCTCTTTACGCGCATTTTTGGGGCTTTTTTTGGCACGTCGTGATCGTCGGCGACGCAGCTGCCGTGCGGCCGGCTCGCTGCAGCGACTGGCTGCTAGCACGCTGCGCAGCCAACAGCACGGGAGAGAGAAGCATTTCTAACAAGTGATTCCCTTGGACGAGCTAGAGTCGAGCGATGCGGGGTGTTCAGGGATATTATGCAAAACTGTGATTACTTGCCGACCGAATAAATTCATGTTTCAAAGCATTTCAGTTGATAAGATAATCATGAACATTAAAGTAGTCTTCGAGAATATTATGCTAATAAATGATACCTTATTTCCTGACTAACTTACACATATTTGAACACATGGAATCTTCAAGCCATTCTATAATTTGTTTATATGAATATTGCTATTTCAAAAGCTATAGTGCTTTGAATTGCTTAATCCGAATAGCGTGTTTAACTGGAGCCGGATCAAAACAAACAGTTCCGGTTTCCTTTAGATTCTTTTCGGTCCTTATGACTTAATTAAGGCTGTTCTACCAAGACGCTATGTATAACGGGCCATAAGACCCAAACTTCGAAATATGCAGTTTTGAAAGGAAATAACCTTTGAACCTGAAAAAGTATAACACCAAAGCGCAGGATTATCAAAAAATCATGCTCAAACCCAAATTTCACTGAGATACACGCATTTAAAAGGGTTAGATTTCTGGCGATAGCATCAGAGTAACGGTTGTTGATGAGCGTAACGAGCGTAGCGAGTGAAGCGAAATCTTCAATTACACTTACTGCAGAAAAAAGTCTCCGATGTTTTTTTTGTTTGTTTGTTTGTTTGTTTGTTTGTTTGTTTGTTTGTTTGTTTTTTTTTTTTTTTTTTTGTGTTTGTTTTTTTGTGTGTTTGTTCGCGCTCTACAGGCCAAACGCCACAACCGATTTTGATGAAAATATATGTGGACCTTTGTTTTCTCTGAACTTAGATCTGCCACGTTTTTGAAGCAAATCGGACGAGTAAATTTTATGTTATTAAGTTTTTACGAAATTTTTCAGTTTTTCCAAAACACGTTTTGCACTCTAGAGGCCAAGCATCTGAATATAATTTGACGAAACTTTCAGGATATGTTAACTCTCACGATTTAATGTTTGTGTAAAAATTGCATTGTTGTATGTTAAGCACTTTTCTTGAAACTGGCGAAAATATTACGCTCATCCACAACACGATTATATGAGTGTTCGCATAGCCTAGTAGATAGAAATACGAAACTTTTTCACAGCCTCGCCAACACCTTGCTCCTAGGTGTGGGCTATCAAGCAAGTCATTTTGAGCCAAGGGCTGTTTAGTGGAATTATTTTTGTCACCCTCTGCATTTTTTTTCACGAAATACTAGTCTTAGAAACGTCATAGAAGAATTTTGAAAAGACGAGCAGTTGAAGAATGTTACGATTGGTTTGTGGTCTGATTTTCAATAATCTAGTGTTATTGGTTTGGGCAATGCTATCGCCACAAAATTTAACCCGTAAAACCAATACCTGGCTGAAATCGACACCGCCCTTGAATGTCTCGCGATCTTGGCTCGCACTCGTAATCAGTGCGACAGTTAAGTTGTTTATAAACACAATTTATACGTTATAAGCTTATAACTAAGCTTTTCAACGCTCATGCAATAAGCAAGTGCAAAAGACTGCTGATCACTTGATAGCTTTTCATATAAGCTCTAATCCTTTGCTAAAAGGCAATTAAATTTTTAAATCTTTTATGGAGTGTCACGAAACCACAAAAATGTTTGTATACTCAACCAGATTAGAGAGAGACGGACTTATGCCCCGTTATACATAGCGTCTTCCTAGAACCGCCTTAAAGTCGACGTCTTGGGAGATACTGGTGTCAAGGAGAGAAAGGGAATGATGCGAATAATAAACGCAAGCCGATCGCGAAAATCTCGTGCTGCAAAAGTAAAAAATGCGATTCGACTCGAGCTGCGTATCCCAACCATAGCCTCGCTCGAAGGTTAAAATGCCACACGATGCTAAGGAGTAAGGAGTGTAGCGTGGAAGGAATTGTTATCAAGGAGTCAGGAGGAGATACGAGTAAATGACATAACAGTAAAATAGTTTTTATTAATTAGATGTAAAGTTTCATCCGATTTATTATAGAACTTATTAAGGAAACACTCTATTAACCACCTAATTAGAAGTAAGAGTAGAAAAAAAAAATAATGATAAACGGTTGGTCTTATAATTTAAAGTTTAAAAGTTATCTTCCGGTTGAGAAGAAAAGAGAAGCAAACGAGGTTGTCACCACGGAGAAGAGTTTCCAAGGGAAGGCTAGCCACTTAACTTAACACTGCAAAACCGGCCGTTAATATAGTTAGATAGTTTTACACAATAACATGTGTATGAGAAATAAAATGGTTCCGACGCAATTTTTTTAATTAATTTTTTCAGCATAAAATATAATATGAAGTAGGAGCAATTATAATACTGTTACCTTTATCTGTTAAAAATTGCGCTTATTATCCAAATCGGTTCGGAATTAGTAAATCACGCATGACACGTATAGCATCAAGGCTAAGACAAGTAACACACGATTTCACGAATCTGATGACGTCACTGGATCACTTGACTTTCCTCGGCCTTGGCATGATGTACCCGTCGGCATCTGAAAGAACAAGCGAGAATCAGTCAGCAGTCCGGCCGCCGTGCATCAGTCCTTGTGGCACCAGCAACACACTAGCATCTGAACAACAGTTCGGCCCCTGTGTGTCACGGCGAACAGGTATTCACTGCTGACTTGCACGCACCTTCGTCAGTTACCGGTGCGGGCAGGATTGCATTCTCAGTGCGCATGTCGATCCGGTTCAAGCCGGTTCCAGATGGTTTCAGCCGGTTTTTGACATGGTCGTAGGCCACGTTGTAGATTGGAGGACGCAGCGCGCTCCTAGCGGCGGCCGCGGTGGCTGCAAAGTTCACACGAGGGCAAGGTCATTGAAAGATGGAAGCCTGTTCAGCCACGGTCAGAATGTCTCGACATTGACTCACGACAACCTTTTCCTGTAAGTAGAATTTAAAATATTTGTAAAATTCTTCTTCTATAATGCAATGACAACGGTTTTAAACTTCCTTGGAGATTTTGGTTTGCTGCGCTGGTCACAAAGTTACTTTTCACAGCAAAAACATTAAACAGGGAAGATCCGAGGTCCGTTGCAACCTTTTATTGACTTGGCATCTTGCAGGAGCACGATCTTTGCCCTATTTACTCTGGGAAATCTTAGCTCTCTTGTCAAATACCTTTGATCTCGTCGATCTCGTCGTAGATCGGTTCCGGTTCCGGTTCCGGGAGGATGCAGTTCACATCTGCAAAGACCACGCCTGGCTGAGACGCATTCATCAAACGCAATGTCTTCGAGGTTTTCAAGGAGATATAAACACTGTTCTGTGGAACTTGTAGTTTTCGAGTGGATGGCCAGGGAGGGAGAGATAAAAGCTCTGCCACAATTTTGGTGCTTTCCTAACCTTACCTAAGCGGCTATACCAATAACATGTCAATACAATATTATTCCTTCGTTTCCTGAAGTCCGATTTGGGTAAATGATAGAAAATGTCCAAAACTTGGTTCTCCTTAGCGTCACACCTCAAAGAAGGAGTCATCAAAGCTGCATATCTACCTTCGCACCGACCTACCATCGTATTCCACCTTCTTCATCTCCAATGCCTTCGAGTCCTTGAAGTCTGGCAACACCTCGAGATACTCCTCCGGAGCCGCGCTGGCCTCGGCGTTGGTTGCTAGGCAACAGACAGACGACCTTTTATCTTGTTCCAGAGAATTATTCTGTGCGAGATTCTGTATTAAATCCTCTCGGGCACGTTGCTGTCCTGCAATGTACAACACTTTAGAGCAAGGAGGTTCTAGTAGACTCTGCAGGGGCACGTTGCTGTCCTGATATGTACAACACTTTGAAGCAAGGAGGTTCTAGTAGACTCTGCAGGGGCACGTTGTTGTCCTGCAATGTACAACACTTTAGAGCAAGGAGGTTCTAGTAGACTCTGCAGGGGCACGTTGCTGTCCTGATATGTACAACACTTTGAAGCAAGGAGGTTCTAGTAGACTTTGCAGGGACACGTTCCTGTCCTGCAATGTACAACACTTTGAAGCAAGGAGGTTCTAGTAGACTTTGCAGGGACACGTTCCTGTCCTGCAATGTACAACACTTTGAAGCGAGGAGGTTTTAGTAGACTCTGCAGGGCACGTTCCTGTCCTGCAATGTACAACACTTTGAAGCAAGGAGGTTCTAGTAGACTCTGCAGGGCAAGTTCCTGTCCTGCAATGTTCAACATTTTGATGCAAGGAGGTTCTAGTAGACTGTGCAGGGACACGTTCCTGTCCTGCAATGTACAACACTTTGAAGCAAGGAGGTTCTAGTAGACTCTGCAGGGCAAGTTCCTGTCCTGCAATGTACAACACTTTGAAGCATTTGGCCACTCTTTACCATGCCTTTAGTTTGAAGTTGCCCTCGACCGAGTGTTTGTGTTTGTTGAGCCTTTCTGGGGCTTAAATAGTGTGGCGGTTGTTTTAGAGAGTTTAACAACAAAAACTCTGTACCTACCTGTTCCTTCTCGCCCACGGGCTCCCTTCAGCCTTTGATAAACTTGCATCATCACCACGGTGCAAACAGCAGTAACCCCGACAGCAGCCAGCACCCAAGCCCATGTGGCGATCGGAGCTGAGTGTTCTGCAAAATCAAATCAATTCAATGCTGTCACAAATAGCCTGGTCTTTATGGAAAAATGGCAAATTACCCATGAATTTTAAAGAGATGACAAAAATTTTGGTTTGCTTTTGGCTAAAGCGTTAGAGCAGAGAATATTTCCGACGGACAAAATCATCATTGAAAGACAGATGAAAATTACATCGTCATCATTTTTATGACCATATAGACGTTATCTCATGTGTATTTATTTTTCACTAGGCTATGCGAACACTCATATAATCGTGTTGTGGATGAGCGTTATATTTACGCTCACCCTCAACGCGATTATATTGCGTGTGCGCAAAGCTTATATGGTCAATTTAAAATGTTCGGCGTTCATTTAGCAGATTTCCCAATGACATTCGCTACCGGGAAATATCATGATGTAGTCGTCGTGAAATTATTTGGATAATTCAAAACGTAAAAATCGATTTAACGAAAAACTTTGCTGATTTGCAGAAAATTTTGTGAAAATCGGTTAAAGATAAAGTTGCTTGAGTTGCAAAAAACTGGAAACGCTTAAAAAGTGACATAAAAGTGCTATTTTCAAGAAAAGTGCTACACCTACAACAATAAAATTTGTACGCAAACATTGAATCGTGAGGGTCAACATATATAGAAAGGATCGTCAAATTATATTCAGATGCTTGGCCTCCAGAGTGCAGAACGTGTTTTGGAAAAACTGAAATTTCGTAAAAACTTAAAAACATAAAATTTAATGGTCCAATTTGCTTCAAAAACGTGGCAGATCTAAGTTCAGAAAAAACGAATGTCCATAAAAATTTTCATCAAAATCCGTTTTGGCGTTTGGCCTGTAGAGCGCGAACAAACACTCACACAAATAAAAAAACTGTCTGAATTTTGTAAGCAGTAAAGTTTAATAGCAGATTTCGCTTCACTCGCTTCGCTCGTTACGCTCATCAATGATACATGCAGTGCGCTGGTGCAGTGATGTCTTGGCGATTATCACAGAAGGATTTTTCATTTCTTGGAATATAACTTCAACCAATTAGCTGATCAGGAAAGTTAGGATTCTCCGTATTTTGACGTGAAAACCGGCTTATTATGCCTGTTTTATTGGGGCCGGAACTATCTCGAAATTCTAGATCAAAATAAAGATTTTAAAATAAAAACTATCTTCTTAACTGACTATCGAACTAACTCTCAAACTCTCAAACTAACTAACCAACTAACTAACCATCAAAAAACTCTTGATGTTCAACAGTTGTAAGAGCTGTATAGTTGTGAGAAGTCTCCTCCGTTCATCGCCCTATGAATGAATTGACCACTTGTTTTTCTGCAAGCTATGAGTTACCTATGCTTGACACGTTTCTTGGTTCAGTACCTGTTACATTTTGAACGCTCGTGGAGTCTCCTTCACCATTATCATCCGCCTCGTTGCTTCTCGGCGCTGTCGTCGTGCTCACATCGTTGTTTGCACTTGCAACAGCTGGCTCTTCTGCAGAGCATTGGGCAAAGTGGATTAACCGTGACATTTAATTTATTAATCATCAATAATGTTATTTATTGTGTATAAAATATATCAGTTATCTTCTAACTAAAATATTTGCGCTAACCAGCTGAATAAAGTTTTCTTAGAAAACAAAACTGGGTCTAAAATCAAAAGGGCCGATATCCTAGTTCATTCACGTTCTTCCTTTCGCTATCACATGTCCGCCAATGGTTCTCGGTTTTTGTTGTAGTTTAACACTAGTAATGTAGTGAAATATCGTTCACTACATGAATATGTTTCATACACCCTACCCTCTTTTATTAATCCTACTGTAAACTTGCTTTATTTCACATCTAAAAGATTCTCACGCACACTACAAGGCGCGGGCGAGGTTTTCAAGTACCTAATTGACCAGAGTAACCCAGGCTATATAATTAGTATATGCTTATAGATTAACATGCATGAAAGGAGGCATCTGTTCAATCAATCAACCAAATAAGTTGACATCTAGAATGGATTTGTCATAAAGTCACACACTTATGCATTCACACATGTTAATCAAAGCCTAAATATCTGGGTATATAAGCAGCCTTCTAATTCAGTAGAAACCAGAGAGGAAGAAGAGTGCAACCTGTACACTTGTATCCTGGATCTCGGTGCTTTACTACGGCTCTTTCGCAGCTGTGTAACTTACCCAGATCTACGTACAATTGTATCTTACACGTACTATTTACTTATATTCTGGATTTCGGTGTTTTACTACGGCTCTTTCGTAGCTGTGTGACTCACCCAAAACCCGGTTTGCAAGTGAAAAGTTCTGTTGACAGTCTACGTTACTCGTCAAATCTTTCTGAAATATTGCGGTCTGTTCACCTGTATCCTAGATTTCGGTACTTTTCTACGGCTCTTTCGCAGCTGTGCAAGTTACCAAAACCTACAGTACAAGTCTCATACACGATCTATTCACTTATATTTTGGATTTCGGTGTTTTACTACGGCTCTTTCGAAGCTGTGTGACTCACCTCAAATCTCAATTTGCAAGTGAAAAGTTCTGTTTTACAGTCAACGTTACTCGTTTCATCTGAAGCGCACCAAGTTCTATTTTTGTATTCGTTAAGTGCAAACCATCTTCTGCAGTATCCATGTAAGTTGCATTCGATATATCATTGTATTTGTACGAATTATCATTAAACCAATTTAAGAGAGAGTTTCTGCTTCTTCGGACTACCCCCCGACGAACCTACCCACACGCCTCCGTTCTAGATATTTCCCTCATCTCAAATATTAATTCGAGTCCTTAACTGGACTCTGGTGGCAGCGATTCATACCAAATCCTACCTTGTCTGGGCAATCATTAGAAAACCCATGATAAACTGGTAGCAAGCGGTGGGATACACAATTTTTTTTTTACAGGAACTCTCTATTTTTAACAACTGTCTGTGCTCTTCTTTTTCTCTCACAACTACCCCATACCCCCCCCCCCCCCCCCACCACATAATTACAATGGCAGAACCACTTCAAGACCCACTTGTCGACGGCAACGCATTACTTGCCGGCTATAATGTAGGCGGATTTATTTCTATGGTACGATATTTTACCGGAGAACCAGGAACTACTTCCGTATCTGAATTTTTTACATCCATCGAAACAGCTGCTCAGCTAGGCTCTTGGTCAGAAATTCAAAAACTCGCGGTTTTAAAATCAAGATTAGTCGGACCAGCTCTATTGTTTTTACGAGCTAATTCATCCGCTCAGGACGAAGATTGGAACACAATAAAACAACAGTTCCGCGATTGGTACCGAGAAGCACCTCCACTACTCGATCCATTACACTCATTCTATCAATGCGCACAGCGTCCTTTAGAGTCCGCCAAAGCATTTGTTACCCGACTTAAAATTGCTGGTCTCACAGCAGCTTCTTCTGCTATCAACGCAGCTGACAAAATTACTCGAACTCAGCTCGTCGACAACGGCATTCTATCCGTATTTATTAACGGAACACGAGATGAATCAGGTGGAAATCTTTTAATTATGTATCCACCCGACACCCTGGACGATGCCGTTGCCTTTGCTACAAAATTCGAACAAAAGAATTCTTCAAAAAAGAAGGCATACGCCGTCAACATCGCGGCCCCTCAAAACACCCCAATCCACAAACAACCAGAAAGAAAACAGACACCACCTTTAATACCCACTAAACCACCTCCAACTGATCCAAACCTTCTATCTCTCATGAAGACAATGGAAAATGTAATAAAACAATTATCTATCCCTCCTCAAGATCCATATCCATATTTATCTTCGTCGCCATCAACCCACAGACAAATACCAGAAAACATGTCATATCGCACACCGAGACCAACGCGCAGGTACTTCCCCCTATCAGAAGAAGTAGAAAATAACACTTCACTTTGTTACAAATGTGGAATCGACGACCATATAGCTCCTAATTGCCCTAACCCCCCAAATCAAGCACGAGGATCACTACGCTGTACACACTGCCAAGTATGGGGCCACACTGATTACGAATGCCGACGACGCGCACGCATCACGGCACAAAACGCGAATCTTCCGAGGTCTCCCCAATCACCCAAACCAAATTTCTAGCCTCGATGGCTCATCTCATGAGCTGATCGACATTTCTTACGGCAATGACGTACCCGCTTCCTCTGCCATTATTATGTCTATTTTTCCCCTCAATCTAGCCCATCCATGCGTATGGCTGCGGATAACAATTCGGAGCACACTGTTGATACGGTGACTAGATCAGCCATTACATAAGCGCTGCTTCTACAAACCAATCATTATCTTCACCTGTTCCGAACACTGTTTCCTCCACGACCATGGATGACGTTAAAAACACTTTTTTTTATAAAATTCCCTTCTTATTTATGTAAAGTCACTCCGTTGGATTCCCCTCAGAAACTTTTCACTCCTCCGGCTGTCTCACGAGATATTATAAATACCTCGCAAGCCAATATTCCCTTAACTGGCGGTGATTCTTAAAAATCCCCCGTTAATTATTTTTAATGAATTCCTTAGTGTTGGTATCCACAGGAATCATTCTCTCTTGCAACTTCTCGTTGTAATTCCAAGTTAACCCTTTCTCTTCCACGGGTTCAACTTATTATTCCATTTTCATTCTGAGTCGTAGTGAATTCCTTTGTGTTGGTATCCACAGGAATCACTCATTTGACTCAATTCGTTACATAATCAATTTTTTTTTTCTGAATTCCTTAGTGTTGGTATCCACAGGAATCATTCTCTCTTGCAACTTCCCGTTGTAATTCCGAGGGTGGATCCGTACTGTTTCCGTACAGTTTTTCTATTGTTTTTGTTTTGGAAAAATTTTACTCATATGTGGTCATATGCCGGAAGGAAATATTAAAAAATATATTTTTAAAAATATTTTGCTGGAAATTTTCCGGAAAATTAAAAAATTAGTATGGAAAATTACGCTTGCTGACCTGTCTCTTGTCCCGCTAGGGGGGAGTATCAGTCGTCCGATCGAAATGAAATTAATATTTATGGAATGTCCAAACTTCAGGGATTATAATAAGACACTTAATTCAATTCGCGCTGATATTCTCTAAATTTTGTCAATGGTTAAAATATGACGTAAATTTGCCAATTTTTTTGCTTTGTTTCAAAATTTGTTACTGAAAAAGTAAGCAGTTCTAAACTTTCATCTTCCTTTATTGGCAAGCTGCAAGTGTCTTGATCGAAAAAAAAAATAGTCGAGAATGATATCACCAATATTTAGACCTAATTGAGGGAAGGAGTGGTGCCATGTTTACCAAACAAATTTTCAAATTTTCCGGAAAATTTCCAGTAAAATATTTTAAAAAATATTTTTTTGAGTATTTCTTTCCGGCATAGACCACATCTGAGTAAAATTTTACCAAAACAAAAACAATAAATTTCTGTACGGATCCACCTTAACCCTTCCTCTTCCACGGGTTCAACTCCTTAAATCCATTTTCATTCCGAGTCGTAGTGAATTCCTTTGTGTAGATATACCTACCGGAATAATCTCTACTACTCAACTTTAAATCATGAAATCTCTCCTCAAGCTCCTATAAATTCCTCGGGACACTCAATTACCCTTGAGCCGCAGGTAATTAGCTTGAAATCATTCTGGCGGACCGCTCTATAATGAAGTAGCCGACCACACATTGCAGTTACAAATACAGAACGTAACAGTCAATGATCTTTCCATACCAGTCAAGACTGGCCAAATATATAAAATGGATAGTTCTGAAGATTTAACCAAATACTATCGCATCAGCATCACTAAACAGATTGCTAGTTGTTACAGCTTGCCATAGTGTCAACATGCTACGATACGGTGTGCGTCCGGCCACACCATGTCGTGTGGTACACAACAGACTGGCTGGTCAACCCCGACTAGTAGGGTGCGACAGGCCGCACCCGACACATCGAGCACGAGGAACACGGTCATGGGACCCAAACCTCGGCTCACCAGACATCACTAATCATTTTTTTTTCTTTCAGGAAATCAATCTTGAATTTACCTATTCCAGTCTTTTTCTGAATTATGTAACTTCTCATTATGATTTAAGAGTGTTTCCACTAAAAAAAGCAATCCTTAATTTAAACAAGAGTTGCCAACATCATCACATTGACCAACTCAGCACACTCTTGAACTACTTTATATAAATTTTACTTATTTTTTTATGATATTTTTATGTGAACAGTAAGCAGATAAATTATAATAATAATTATTAAAAGCAATTTTTATCCTTATCAAAACAAAATTATATTTTATCAATTAGAAAAAGGCCCATTTTTCTCACCACATAATTGTTCAAATATGACTAAACCATAACCATTTACTAACCATTTCCTCCTTCATACGAACAATTGAAAAACCGAATAATTGAAAAATTGAATAATTGAAAAACCGAAAAATTGAAAAACCGAAGAATTGAAAAATCCACATAATACAATTTTTTTCTATCAACTAAACACTTAATGGCCGATTACTTATTTTATTGTTTTTTTTATATGTTTATATGTAATTTTATAAATTTTTGACACTGTGTCTTATTTTCACTATCAAAATCTATCTCCATTTTCAT
Source organism: Nemurella pictetii (assembly GCA_921293315.2). Taxonomy (NCBI): domain Eukaryota; kingdom Metazoa; phylum Arthropoda; class Insecta; order Plecoptera; family Nemouridae; genus Nemurella; species Nemurella pictetii. The sequence continues at coordinate 6,934,816 of OV121124.1, forward strand.
ATCATTTTCTTTCACTATTTTTGATTCACTGATTATTATTGATATAGTATCTCCATGCTTCAATGGACTACAAAAACAACCTTAATTAATTTCATTTTAGTTTTTGGGTTACTTTTATCATTATTGAGCACTATTGCGCTCATTTACATGTGCTACTATCTGGTAACAACCCCACACAGCAAACAGCTCACCCTCCCCCATTCAATTTTTTTATGTTACAAATATCTACATTTTTTCCTTCTCATTCTCAGGTTTCATCTTCGGACGGCGGATCTTTCGGTTGCGAGTCCCCACGGCCGTTCTCACTGAGCACACGTACCCACTGCTTTGGGACGCACTCAACTATCGCATGCGGACGCCTCAAGAATCTTATAATATAACCAATTCTACCACCGATTCTACCACCGGCCACCGCGGTTGATCGTGCGATTCAACCCCAACAGTGTACCATATTATATAGTGCGAGTGTAACGAGCTAAGTGTTGAGATTCGCAGCCAAAGACAATCCTGCCGAACGTTGATAATAGCCATGATGACCCATTGTGCATTTTTATTCAATTTAATGAATATTCGAGTCATTCAAAGACTGTGTGTCTCTGTTCTCCACATTTTAAACACATCTTAAACATCTAACTATATTTTTTTTTTTCTCTCGTATTTTATTTTTACACCTCTGAGTGTACAATTTTTTTTTCTCTTATGTTCAACTTGATGGATATTGTCGCATGTTTTTGTTTTGATACCTCTGGTTCTACTGAAGTAAAAGCCATATTATAATTTTCTTAGATGACTTCAACCTCATTATTGTTAAATTGTGACATCTCTTGCAGAGATGCCCCAATTTTTTTCGTGGCGAGGGGTGATGTAGTGAAATATCGTTCACTACATGAATATGTTTCATACACCCTACCCTCTTTTATTAATCCTACTGTAAACTTGCTTTATTTCACATCTAAAAGATTCTCACGCACACTACAAGGCGCGGGCGAGGTTTTCAAGTACCTAATTGACCAGAGTAACCCAGGCTATATAATTAGTATATGCTTATAGATTAACATGCATGAAAGGAGGCATCTGTTCAATCAATCAACCAAATAAGTTGACATCTAGAATGGATTTGTCATAAAGTCACACACTTATGCATTCACACATGTTAATCAAAGCCTAAATATCTGGGTATATAAGCAGCCTTCTAATTCAGTAGAAACCAGAGAGGAAGAAGAGTGCAACCTGTACACTTGTATCCTGGATCTCGGTGCTTTACTACGGCTCTTTCGCAGCTGTGTAACTTACCCAGATCTACGTACAATTGTATCTTACACGTACTATTTACTTATATTCTGGATTTCGGTGTTTTACTACGGCTCTTTCGTAGCTGTGTGACTCACCCAAAACCCGGTTTGCAAGTGAAAAGTTCTGTTGACAGTCTACGTTACTCGTCAAATCTTTCTGAAATATTGCGGTCTGTTCACCTGTATCCTAGATTTCGGTACTTTTCTACGGCTCTTTCGCAGCTGTGCAAGTTACCAAAACCTACAGTACAAGTCTCATACACGATCTATTCACTTATATTTTGGATTTCGGTGTTTTACTACGGCTCTTTCGAAGCTGTGTGACTCACCTCAAATCTCAATTTGCAAGTGGAAAGTTCTGTTTTACAGTCAACGTTACTCGTTTCATCTGAAGCGCACAAAGTTCTATTTTTGTATTCGTTAAGTGCAAACCATCTTCTGCAGTATCCATGTAAGTTGCATTCGATATATCATTGTATTTGTACGAATTATCATTAAACCAATTTAAGAGAGAGTTTCTGCTTCTTCGGACTACCCCCCGACGAACCTACCCACACGCCTCCGTTCTAGATATTTCCCTCATCTCAAATATTAATTCGAGTCCTTAACTGGACTCTGGTGGCAGCGATTCATACCAAATCCTACCTTGTCTGGGCAATCATTAGAAAACCCATGATAGTAAGACTCACCGTTAGCTTTCAACTTGACAAGGAGAATAGCTTTGCTGGATCCACCATCAGGATAATACGGCAGTCTTGTATGACATTGAAGCTCCTTGCCAACATGATCTTCATTGAAAGTCAAGGTCAGCGTCTGAGAGACATCAACTTCCTGCCAAGGCCAGCCCCAGCCAACGCTGCTGACGATGGCTGGGTTGTTGTTCGTCAATGTCTCGCCCCCCAATGTCCACGTCCAGGTGACGTCATCGGGTTGACGGACTCCTCGCAGCGAGCAGGTGGCCGTCAACAGCTCGCCGACTCCGTACTCTGACTTGTCCAAGGTCAGCACGGGGGCGTTTAGCGGCTCTGTTGCGGAAGAAACAAATGTTAAAACTTGGGCCAGAAAGTTTAGTAGAGGAATAATGAATTCGTGTGGACTGATATTTACTCTGCACGATAAGCGTAACCACCAATATTCTTTGGACGTAATTCACGTTCTTATAAGCCATGGCCAGGGCAAAGAAAACCCCGGTGTCGTGTTCCTGCACGTTGCTGATGCTGAAGCCACACTGCCCGCCCCACAGGCTATTATCACCATACGGCTGGTATCGGCTGTTGGCTGGCTCCACGCGGTTAGCTAGATTGTAATCCGATTGTCCGTCATGATCAAGCCCAGGTAACACTCGCACCGTGTCGCCGTTGACGAGCGTGGCTTTGCAGCTGCTCAGCCCGTATTCACTCGCCAACAAGATGTTCACGCTGTTCCCGGGACGTTCCACGAATTGCAGGTTGTTTTCAGTCGAATTTTCAACATCTGTAACTGAAATCCGAGGACGTCAGGATGCGCTGACAGCCGAGGAATTTGTGGTACCATCTCGAGGCTTCCTTAACTTTTACCGTGGTTTCCAACAGGATTTTTTTATAAACCGAAATATTCGCTTTTTCTCAGTTCTGAATGATGAGCGGTTTTAAAACACCCACGGGTAAGAACACGGTCGCTTACAGTTTTGCTGGATTCCTAAATGACATGAGAAGAAACGTACCTGTTTGATAAATTGGCATTGTTTTGACGGCTGTGACATTGGACGCTGCTGTCAGTTTGCATCCGACCAGCAGTTGCTCGCCTTGCAAACCACGCAGTGTCACACTACACCGTCCCTGGTTGAAATCCCGGTCGAAGATAGCAGTGTAGCTGGTGCCCGAGTGGTAAGGGTTGGCTATCGTAGCGTAACCTTGAGTCGAGTCCAACAGCTCGCCTTCTTGCTGCTTGCCAACGTACCAGATCCTGAACTGGCAGCCGACTATTGCCACCTGGTCCTGTGTTCGGCATGATATCGTGACGTCACGCCCTGGTTTAACTTGCAGGTATTCGGGTTTGATGATCACTTGAAAACCAGACACGTCTGAAATCAGGACTTGACACTTTATTCAAATTAATATTCGAATAGTTCGAAAAGTATAATTTTAACCAAAATCACTCTCACCTTGAGTTAAATCGACAGTTAACACGAACAAAAAATGTAATGTCCACCTAAAACTATTCATTTTTCGCACTTTTCTTTGGCGTTTCCCGCCTCCAAACATGTCCAACTCAATCTCCATTCGCATCACCGACAACTAAAGTCCTACACGCGGCCAACTTTGACCACCGGCCCGGCCGTCTGGGCGGCAACAAGTCGGCTGGCAAAGCGCGCAACAGCTAGACGCACCCTTGTAGCCGCTGCCCCGTGGAATTGTCGGGGTGTTTTCGACTCGAGCAGCAGCCGGCGTTGGACTGGACCGCGCCCTGACCGACACCTTGTTGCTCACCGTCGCAACAGCAAGTGTCACAAGGAAAATACTCTCCCGGGATATCTTTACAGGAATTACCGCGATTCTGACCGCGATATGAAGCGAATTAATGTAAATAAATGATTACTAAACGCGTATCCTAGCTCGTGCAGGCGCGGGCATTGTGCTATGTAATGCATGAACGGTACAAAACGTGCATTTTTCCATTCAAGGCATATAGAAATGCCTTCATATACATTAAGGTATGCCCACTTATCTCCATAGCCGTGGATAGTGCTTCGTACAGTGTGATTTTGACGCCATTTTGAGCCACTTTATCATGTCTTACCACTGATTTCTATAGCCTGCATAGCGCTTCGTTCTTCGAAACTTTGATGCCATACTGAGCCACTTTCTCATGTCTTCCCACTTATCTCCATAGCCATGTAAAGCGCTTCGTACAGTGATAATTTGATGCTATATTGAGCCACCTTCGGGCCACCATAACCTTCTTCCAATTTTCATCAAATTTTCAAATAAAAATGAAAATTTGGTGAAGAAAAGATTACATAATTAAAGGAATATTTACAGTTCATATTTTGGTATTTCAGTATGATAAGTGCTTTGGCTTTGATTAAATTGTGAGTTATTGAGGGTGGGTTAAAGAATAGTTATTAAAGTGAGGAACTGAATAATTTTAAAACTGGCTTATTAAGCTAATAAATTAACATAAGTAAATAAAATTAATAAATAGACGCATAGTTGGGGAGAGTATGCCTTACGGGCAATGCGTTTTGCCATATGGGCATATAAGGGAGATAAAATTAACATAAAAAAGCAAAAAACTGCGACTGAGGCGTGGGCTCCGCCGCTAATTTAAAATAAATGTATTATTTTCAAAGGTTCTTAACATTATTTAATAACCCCGCTTAGATTTTTACCATTATTTAGTTGTAATATTCGATGTCATTTTTATATACCATGAAGATACAAATTGGTAATGGCACTCCCGTGAGGAATTATCGATACTAAAACAGTGATACAGAAAATTAAAATACTTGACCATACACAATAGACACAGGCTACATTATTGTCAATTTTCTATCAAGTTTATGAGTTCTGTGAGATGACCGCTTCCGACCGCGTCGCTTCCTGTTGATAAGAACGCTCCAGCGAAAAACAATGCCGTCTTTTAAGTGCATTCATAGCAATTGCATTTTTTTGCTAATAGCAAAAAATGCATTCATTTCCCAGTTCAATAGTGTTTCTAAAAAACTAACATGCTAAGATTAGGACAAGACATGAGTCTTCAGAAAGTAAAAACAATGCCGTATACTTTTCCTCATCGCAATTGAAGCTCCCTCGCTCTCTCAAAGCTGTCTGTATGTCATCTATTTTGGACCCTAAAATCCAATCAAATCATTATGTACACTTCAGGACACAAAAAAATCGCCCACTCGAAATATTTGCAAGTATAAAGTAAATTTAGTTTTTAAACAGTGTAGATAGGCTGGGTTCACACCATATTATGATAAATCAGTTTTCCTTATCAGTTGATGCCTGCTCGGCATCAAATCAGGACCGACCAAATCAGGACCGACCAAGTTCATTAATACGATATCTCGTGAGTTTTACACACCATTTCAGCACACCCCACTCACATAAAACTCATAATTTTGCAGATACAGAAATAATTCTAAAAGCTTGTACAGACTGGACAGTTGCTAACAAAGGTAGGAAGCGGTTCTAACATGCGATTCAACTCGAGCTGCGTATCCCAACCTAGCCTTGCTCGAAGCTTGTACAGACTGGACAGCTGCTAACACAGGTAGGAAGCAGTTCTAACATGTGATTCGACTCGAGCTGCGTATCCCAACCTAGCCTTGCTCGAAGCTTGTACAGACTGGACAATTGCTAACACAGGTAGGAAGCGTTTCTAACATGCGATTCGACTCGAGCTGCGTATCCCAACCTAGCCTTGCTCGAAGCTTGTACAGACTGGACAGCTGCTAACACAGGTAGGAAGCAGTTCTAACATGTGATTCGACTCGAGCTGCGTATCCCAACCTAGCCTTGCTCGAAGCTTGTACAGACTGGACAGTTGCTAACACAGGTAGGAAGCGGTTCTAACATGTGATTCGACTCGAGCTGCGTATCCCAACCTAGCCTTGCTGGAAGCTTGTACAGACTGGACAATTGCTAACACAGGTAGGAAGCGTTTCTAACATGCGATTCGACTCGAGCTGCGTATCCCAACCTAGCCTTGCTCGAAGCTTGTACAGACTGGACAGTTGCTAACACAGGTAGGAAGCGGTTCTAACATGCGATTCGACTCGAGCTGCGTATCCCAACCTAGCCTTGCTCGAAGCTTGTACAGACTGGACAGTTGCTAACACAGGTAGGAAGCGGTTCTAACATGCGATTAGACTCGAGCTGCGTATCCCAACCTAGCCTTGCTCGAAGCTTGTACAGACTGGACAGTTGCTAACACAGGTAGGAAGCGGTTCTAACATGCGATTAGACTCGAGCTGCGTATCCCAACCTAGCCTTGCTCGAAGCTTGTACAGACTGGACAGTTGCTAACACAGGTAGGAAGCGGTTCTAACATGCGAGTCGACTCGAGCTACGTATCCCAACCATGCCTTGCTCGAAGCTTGTACAGACTGGACAGTTGCTAACACAGGTAGGAAGCAGTTCTAACATGCGATTCGACTCGAGCTGCGTATCCCAACCTAGCCTTGCTCGAAGCTTGTACAGACTGGACAGTTGCTAACACAGGTAGGAAGCAGTTCTAACATGCGATTCGACTCGAGCTGCGTATCCCAACCTAGCCTTGCTCGAAGCTTGTACAGACTAGACGGTTGCTAACACAGGTAGGAAGCGGTTCTTACATGCGATTCGACTCGAGCTGCTTATCCCAACCCTGCCTGGCTCGAAGCTTGTACAGACTGGACAGTTGCTAACACGGGTAGGAAGCAGTTCTAACATGCGATTCGACTCGAGCTGCGTATCCCAACCTAGCCTTGCTCGAAGCTTGTACAGACTGGACAGTTGCTAACACGGGTAGGAAGCAGTTCTAACATGCGATTCGACTCGAGCTGCGTATCCCAACCTAGCCTTGCTCGAAGCTTGTACAGACCAGAATGTTGCTAACAAAGATAGGAAGCGGTTCTAACATGCGATTCAACTCGAGCTGCGTATCCCAACCTAGCCTGGCTCGAAGCTTGAATAGACTGGACAGTTGCTAAGACAGGTAGGAAGCGGTTCTAACATGCGATTCGACTCGAGCTGCGTATCCCAACCTAGCCTTTCTCGAAGCTTGTACAGACTGGACAGTTGCTAACACAGGTAGGAAGCGGTTCTTACATGCGATTCGACTCGAGCTGCTTATCCCAACCCTGCCTGGCTCGAAGCTTGTACAGACTGGACAGTTGCTAACACGGGTAGGAAGCAGTTCTAACATGCGATTCGACTCGAGCTGCGTATCCCAACCTAGCCTTGCTCGAAGCTTGTACAGACCAGAATGTTGCTAACACAGATAGGAAGCGGTTCTAACATGCGATTCAACTCGAGCTGCGTATCCCAACCTAGCCTGGCTCGAAGCTTGAATAGACTGGACAGTTGCTAAGACAGGTAGGAAGCGGTTCTAACATGCGATTCGACTCGAGCTGCGTATCCCAACCTAGCCTTTCTCGAAGCTTGTACAGACTGGACAGTTGCTAACACAGGTAGGAAGTGGTTATAACATGCGAGCTGCGTATCCCAACCTAGCCTTGCTCGAAGATTTAAATGCTACACGCTGCTGAACGTTTGTTGACATTCCTCGAACATTGACCTTTGTAGCAATCTCCACACACGCAGACACACCCACACACATACACTCTCTCTACCCCAGCCTGGTTTCAAGCTATTAATAGCCGCAAAGCCTTTGAGAGGCGAGTTGAGTTAGGTCAGTGCTGTTGGTTACTTTGTAACAGTAGGATTATCATTATACAGAGACCTAATTTATGCAGGAAATAGTGACGTCAGATACTCACTGGACATACTATTAAAAAATAGCTCTGCTAACTAACCAAGGAAGATAGGGCAATCAACACCCGGATGCCTTTACTTAGTGTGTATCGTGACTTCATTTTAGCTGTGAAGTCTTTTAATGTTTAGAGCCCAGTTATTTTGTGGTTCCGTTGAATTCTCAACGCTCCGCTTATGTGCTTTTACCAAGGCTTTTGTGTAAGCAGACTGTTAAAATATTAACAAGCCATTTTATAACTGGAAGTAAGTGTTATTATGCGCCAGTTTGATTGATCGATCTACATTTTCGCCAAAATATTCGAGATTGTTGTATTGCGATTGTTCAAATATCCGAGTTTTACCGAGCGCTTTTTAGATGTGGCTCTTTCAATTTTGGTGTTAGAAACATTCGGAGCTCCGATCCGACAACAGCGTTGCTTGCGTTTTAACTTACAGTCTGAACAGGGAGAGATAATGCCAAAAATTTGTACGCCTTTCTGCACGTACCAACTCCTGAAACCAAACTTAAACTGTGGAATTTCAAACTGTCAAAGATAAAACAAAGGCGTAGGCTTTTAACTTGTCAATAAACAAGATTGAAATACATTCACTGATCTGATTATCTGAGCTCAATTGATGATAAATTTACCAACTCGAATCTTAAATATAGTGTAGGTAACATTTCACATTTCGGTTGTGTGAAGTTGGTAACGCAAAGCAGCTGTTTCCAACACTAGCGCTCGCTGCGGAAAAGTGTGCTCTCCCAGTAAATGAACTGTAGCGCCACTAGATCCATTTCTTCCGCCACTAAAACATACTATGGGATGGATATTTTGCCTTTAATAAGATATGTTTGCCGAACATACATCGAGTGTTTGCATAATTTTCCTCGCTCACGTATGAATAACCTTACTTAAATACTTAAAGGGCACTTAATTGTTGCAGCGGGGACGCAAAGATGTGGTTGCTGGGATCGTTCTTCGAGCTGGCCTGCCTGCTGGCCGTGAAGACTTCCTCCTTGAGGTCCACCTGTTTGCCTGTCCAGGGTAAGTGTTTTTCAGTGATAAAGTCCATACAGTATAGGGCCATATTACTGATCTCAATCACCTGGATAGCGCATCGTATTGAGCAAAGGTCAGGTAAAGTTTAACCAGGTTTTCGCCATCTTGGTCGCCCTAATCACACAGCTTTATATTTGTTTTTATAAATATATGTTTAATTATTAGCTTAATTAGCCAGTTTCTTACAGTATTCAGTAATCCACTTTAATCAATATTATTTAACTCACCCTCTAAAGCTCACAAATAAATCAAAGCCAATGCACTTTTTCATGCTGAAATAGCAAGAATTATGAAATTAAAATATTCATACAATAATTATATCTTTTCTATACTCCAAATTTACCTTTTGATTTGAAAATTGGATGAAAATTGAGCAAGGATCAGGTGCCTCAGAGTGGTTCAATTTGGCACCAAAGTCTCACTGTACGAAGCGCTATCCATGGCTATTGTCTATAGTCAAGGTCTATAGTCTTTAAGAGATCAGCGGGTCTACCTAAAAAAAAATGGCTTCCACTTACATTTCACCAACTCATGAAACTAAATCCACAAGGTGCTGTTTCAAACTATCAAAATCAAATTCTAGAACAGAGCTAATATGCTTAATTAACCACTCGCATATCTTCAAGAATTATAGTAGTAACTTTATACATACGGTTATCAACTAAAGCAGTCAGAAACAAAGTTTAATTGCTGACTCCAAATTTCTTTAGCATCATTTTGGTTATCGTATTGACTACGAGCGCTGAGCGGACTGGGTAATATTGAGTTTACTGGGACAACATGTTTCGAAACACAGTATGAGACAGCGTCAGTTTCCTGGATTTTAGTAATGTTATTTTCGTTAACGTTACGCAATGTATTTATTTCCACATAGCTGCTGTGATCGGCCCCATTTTTTAAATTTATTTTTACTTTATTTGTGTGATATAAGCCTTCGTCCTTCTGTAATACAATCAATTATCTAGCTATTACAATATATGTTTCAAAAAGTTAAAGATGGAGGTGCCGTGATTGTTCTGCGGGTTGCGTCTAGGTGCAAAGCTACACTTTCAATTCTGATTTGTCTGAAATCTAACATGCACAATTAGCTGCAAGTGTTCATTGTGTTCTATTGTTTACCTCACGTTGGGAGTTATAGATTTGTGGGTTGTGATACATCTGATGATGATGTTATAGAAGAGGAGCCGAGTTTGCTTTGCGGGTTGCTTCTAGGGGCTGGAAGAATGATGAAGCACTGAAAGTTGCTATAATGAAAGTTTAGACTGAGTTTCTTTAAAGTTAAAAAGGTATTAAGGTATTGGGTATATAATACGATATTAGAATTGATAATTTAATAAAAGGAAGTAATATGTTACCATCAAGCTAGAAAGTTCAATTCCTGCTGTCAGTTTTAGCTTGCAAAGTTACGCTGTGAAAACTTTGTTGAGGTATCTGAGTTCGACGCAACCTAACCCAATCATTTTTTCTGTGAAAATCGACATTAATTTAGGGTTTGGTGGATCAGTCATCGGAGAAATGTTCATGTTCCACACAGAAGAACTTTCCCATTTTCGCGTTTGAAATCTTATTGTTTAATTGCTTCTGTCGAAATACGTCATTGTGTTACTATAATTTCTGACAAAAAAGCTCCAATTTATATCAAGGAAATTGTCCTTAATTCCGTGAACGCCCAGACAAATGATTTTCTTGTGACTGCCACTAATATATCTAACATTTTAAGAGAATTTGTGCTGTCTAAAAAGCTGTCGGCTTGCTCCTGTCATGACAGAAATGTCCTGACGTCTCGGGACAATTTATTGCCATCATATCAAGATCCTCGAGTTTTCAGAAAAACTATTTACCTGGGTATTGTATGGTCTTAAGAGTCTTAAGAAGGTAATCCTCGAGTTTGGCTCTCTGTAACATCATTATTTTTGCTAGCGGAGCAATGTCCGCGGGGAATGATTAACGATCGGGTTCATGATGCGTCACACTGATGACTAGTTGGGGAATGCCGAAGTTGGAGAAGATCGAGCAGGCAGAGCGGCAGTACGTAGCAGGGAGCGGATGGAGGTGGAACAAGCGCAAGTCGTGGCGAGATTTTTCTTTGATCGGAGTGTGGGTGTTTTGGGGAGCCGGACAGTGGCGGTCGTGCTGACGGAGGGAGGGCTGCTCCGAATACGTTCTAACTTCCCCCCCCTTCTTTATTTCCCCCCCCCCCCGTCCTTTTCGCTATTTAGGACATTTCCGAGAAATAGCGTGGCGCCCAATCGGCCCCTCGGGTTTGTTAGTTTAGTTTTGTAGTTTTAGTTTAGATCTAGTTTAGCCTTAGTTTTAGATTAAGAAACAATCGGGTGGGTATAGGGCCGTCCCCTCCCTACCCCTTCACATTCCGACACTCTCCTCGGAGCGCAACAGGCGACACAGCTCTCTAAAGGAGAGCTAGGTGGTGGGAGTGGGAAGGTCGGTCGCGGCTTCCTTCCGTCCGGCGGGAGACCGGCTGGTGGGTGAGTACCAACCCGGGCCCCCACACCCCGTTCGCCTCTCCCTGCGCTACCGGGCAATAGTGACAGCTACATCTCAATTTCCATGACTTAAACCGCAACGGTAACTAGTCTTAAAAAAATCAGCTATGCGCGTTGCAAACAGAAAACACTGTGGTAATAGACTTATTCCACTAAGAGAAAAATGATTTCAGATACCCACAGGGCGTACTACCAGTTTGTAAAAAAAATTATAGCTAAAGTAATTAACCAAGGAAGATTGGACAATAACAGCTCGAATAGCCTTACCTAGTGGGTATCATGTGACGTCATTATGATGAAATTTTGATTAAATGGAATAGGTAAATTAAAAGACGGAAATTTCTAAATGATATTTTATTCAAAGATACAATCATCGTGAATTTTATTTTATCACTTAAACATTGCACAATGTATTAGCAATTATTACTTAAGTATCCTTTTATTAAAATTTCTATTTGACAACTGCAATACACAAGAACCACCAACAAATATCTTACTAGGCCGTAGACTATTACAGGAAACTCTCGGGCGATATCGAGCTGAATATTTCTTAATATATCAGCTGTCGTTGACACTTGAGATTGAGCATCAGTGGCAAAACAAAGTCTCTTAAGATGGCCTAAGATGACATACGAAACGTTGTTTTAAATTGTACCTAGATGGCTGTGGTGCTTTAATTCCTTCCCTTGCCACCTGGCAGCTGACGATTCAACAATGCTATCCCGGCAGAGTTTCCCATATCGCAACATTAAGATATTTGGCAAGATGACTTTATTTAAATTGTGTTAAGTTCTAACTATATGCCTGCAGCGCTTAATTCACCCTGACGCTCCAGTGTTGCCAACTCAACAACGTTAATCCGGCAGCGTTTCCCACATTACAACAGCAAGCTATTCGCTGGCAATCCACGATACCACCCCGCTACACACCACACCCTTGCACGTAGCTCGCCGTCTGCTGCGGCGTCCGACAGTTGCCCTGCTGGCTGTACACCGTCCACGCCGAGAAGCCGTCCCCGCGCAGTCGCTTCGTCTCGTCGTAGATGCGTCGCACGCATTTGATGGCCACGTCCAGGTTGTCAGACTTGACCGCGTCGCAGGACACGCCGCAGCCGCGGCCCGGCGGCGAGCACCAGTACCTGCATCCGGTTGCTAGTGTGAGTCCACACGCTCTCATCTTCGAGCATCTTCGAGATCACGTTTAGCAGCCTGATAGCTGTGTGATAAAGGGATGTCTAGGTTGGCTACCTAGGGAAGGCTAGGTTGGGTTACGCAACATCACGCTTAGCGGCCTGATAGCTGTGTGATAAAGGGATGTCTAGGTTGGCTACCTAGGGAAGGCTAGGTTGGGATGCGCAACATCACGTTTAGCGGCCTGATAGCTGTGTGATAAAGGGATGTCTAGGTTGGCTACCTAGAGAAGGCTAGGTTGGGATACGCAACATCACGTTTAGCAGCCTGATAGCTGTGTGATAAAGGGATGTCTAGGTTGGCTACCTAGGGAAGGCTATAGGTTGGGATACGCAACATCACGTTTAGCAGCCTGATAGCTGTGTGATAAAGGGATGTCTAGGTTGGCTACCAAGGGAAGGCTAGGTTGGGATACGCAGCATCACGTTTAGCACCCTGATAGCTGTGTGATAAAGGGATGTCTAGGTTGGCTACCTAGGGAAGGCTAGGTTGGGATACGCAACATCACGTTTAGCGGCCTGATAGCTGTGTGATAAAGGGATGCCTAGGTTGGCTACCTAGACGTCCGAGGAAGGCTAGGTTGGGATACGCAACATCACGTTTAGCGGCCTGATAGCTGTGTGATAAAGGGATTCTAGGTGGCTACCTAGGGAAGGCTAGGTTGGGATACGCAACATCACGATTAGCGGCCTGATAGCTGTGTGATAAAGGGATGTCTAAGTTGGCTACCTAGGGAAGGCAAGGTTGGGATACGCAACATCACGATTAGCGGCCTGATAGCTGTGTGATAAAGGGATGTCTAAGTTGGCTACCTAGGGAAGGCTAGGTTGGGATACGCAACATCACGATTAGCGGCCTGATAGCTGTGTGATAAAGGGATGTCTAAGTTGGCTACCTAGGGAAGGCTAGGTTGGGATACGCAACATCACGTTTAGCGGCCTGATAGCTGTGTGATAAAGGGATGTCTAGGTTGGCTACCTAGGGAAGGCTAGGTTGGGATACGCAACATCACGTTTAGCGGCCTGATAGCTGTGTGATAAAGGGATGGCTAGGTTGGCTACCTAGGGAAGGCTAGGCTGGGATACGCAACATCACGTTTAGCTGCCTGATAGCTGTGTGATAAAGGGATGTCTAGGTTGGCTACCTAGGGAAGGCTAGGTTGGGATACGCAACATCAAAAGTCTGGCAGGTGGCGGGTTGACAAATAAGCCGAGTGAAGCTGATGCACCGGCTTAAAACCTTGCAACCTCCCAGCAGACACACAGCAGGATTCCTCCACCTGTCAGTGCTCTCGAGAGCTTGACAAGCCAAGCCAGGACAATGAAGACATGCATAGTTCATGACATTGTCACCATCGCTATTTAGCACGTGTGAAGTTCGGTACGCACCGGTCGTTGATCTGGAAGATGCCGTGGTCGGCGCTTCCGTCGCTGTTTTGTCTGTTGACCGCCTGGGCGTTGTATCGCGACTCGTGGTAGGCGATGCAGACCTGCCGGCAACACGCGACGTCGTTACTTTATATGCATTCAACACTGCAGCTCAGCTATACATCTCACCAGGCTGGAGGATGCAGGACACTCTGCCAGCAAACATCTCACTAGGCTGTAGGATGCAGGAAACTCAGCCAGCAAACATCTCACCAGGCTGTAGGATGCAGGAAACTCTGCCAGCAAACATCTCACCAGGCTGTATGGATGCAGGACACTCTGCCAGCAAATATCTCACCAGGCTGTAGGTTGCAGGACACTCTGCCAGCAAACATCTCACCAGGCTGTAGGATGCAGGACACTCTGCCAGCAAACATCTCACCAGGCTGGAGGATGCAGGACAATGCCAGCAAACATCTCACCAGGCTGTAGGATGCAGGACACTCTGCCAGCAAACATCTCACCAGGCTGTAGGATGCAGGACACTGCCAGCAAACATCTCACCAGGCTGTTGGATGCAGGACACTCTGCCAGCAAACATCTCACCAGGCTGTAGGATGCAGGACACTCTGCCAGCAAACATCTCACCAGGCTGGAGGATGCAGGACAATGCCAGCAAACATCTCACCAGGCTGTAGGATGCAGGACACTCTGCCAGCAAACATCTCACCAGGCTGTAGGATGCAGGACACTCTGCCAGCAAACATCTCACCAGGCTGGAGGATGCAGGACAATGCCAGCAAACATCTCACCAGGCTGTAGGATGCAGGACACTCTGCCAGCAAACATCTCACCAGGCTGTAGGATGCAGGACACTGCCAGCAAACATCTCACCAGGCTGTTGGATGCAGGACACTCTGCCAGCAAACATCTCACCAGGCTGTAGGATGCCCATCTACCTGCAGCAACGTTCTATCTAATTTTCACGACCGCGCGTTCGATGGCTCACCCATGTCGGTATTTGGTTCCTCGGCACGCCGTTGTTCCTCAATATCTGCGCCAGCTCGCAGTTTCCGAAGACCTTGGCGTCGACGGCGAGCGCCAGCAGACACGTCACCAAGAGACACTTGAAGACGGCGGACATTGTAGCAGTGTTCGATGCTCGAAGACCTCTGTCTTGGCTGCTGGCGACTGGCGGGCTCTTATAGGGCGTTGCTTGAGGAAAGACTGCGTCCGTAACCTTGGCTGTAGTCTCGGCGATGATTGGCGGTAAGGTGTACCCACAATTGACGCAAGCATAACGTGCAAGCGCGGTGCGCAACGCACAGAGCGATAACAATACAAGGTGTCTGCAATTGAATGTTGCAACGACGCAGCGATAAGTTGAGTGGATACACCTATTCCAATCAATCAAAATTCTATGAAACTCGCTAAAGCCATGCAGAGCAATTTGGGTTGTGATTTCTCTATCTTCCTTTGTTATTTAGCAGAATAATTAATGTATTTTTATAATCTAGTAGTGCGTCCAGTGGGTACCTGACGTAATTTTTCTCTGAATGGAATAGGTCTCTAGAAAAGGGGCGTCAACTGTGTTTTGTCAGCTGTCACAACTGGAAACGACGCTATCTATTTGCAGTCGTAATTATGATTTATGTTTGCGCTTCTTTTGTTAAACTTTCAATTATAAATTGCAACGATTTGTAATATTATGTAATTTTAATGCATCGCTGGCTTTTAACTTTATTTACGCGCTAAATTTATCTTCAATAATACCAAAAAATAAGTCGTAGACAATTTTGAGTGCGCATTTTGTTGCACTTTCGTGGAGCACCTGGTCACTCTATGAGGGCCGGTATTACCACCTCCAGACTACTTCAAGACAAAGTAGTCCTCCGGACAAATAATTTAGTTTGGCTGACAACTTTATTCGGTGTTTTATGACCTCTGGACTGCACTTGTTCGCCAGACAAAGTCCACGAAGTTCGACAGATTTTTGTCTGGATGATTCACTAGCAGACTAGAGTAGTCCGGCAGACAAATAGCTTACAAAATGGCTGACTTTGTCGAAGATGACTCAGATTATGAAGACGAAATGTTTATGAATATCGCTGTTCATGGCCGAATAGCAAGAAATTTTAGGCAACGTCCTGACCATATTAATTTGTGGAACGATGAAGAGTTCTTTATGAGGTTTCGCCTCACGAAACTAACTGTTTTGAGCGTGTTAGAGCTTGTAGAGCACGAGCTGGAGTATGACACAGACAGGTAAGTTAAGGTTAGGTAATAAAATGCTAATATCTAATCCTTAGTTTTGTGAGATGATCTAAGGTTAGGAGTTTCATCACTGAATGTCTTTCTCACGAACAATTCCCTTTCGCCCATCAACCAGCTGCTCCTGACTCTACGTTTTTTTGCGCTGGGCAGCATGCTGATTGCTGCAGGAGATTTTGCAGGCGTGCATAAAAGCACCGCATCGAGAGTCATCAAAAAAGTCTCCCTGGCAATTGCCCAGCTTCGGCCTCAATTCGTGCGGTTCCCAGAAACGGCCGAAGAAAGGGAGCGAATTATTCTAGGGTTTTACCGAATGAATCGCTTCCCCCGAGTACTTGCTGCGATTGATTGTACGCACATTAAAATTCAGTCCCCAGGTACGTCAGCATACAATGTATCTCATTCATTGGGCCCTGCAGGTGCAATCCTGCTCACCGACAGTTCTAGTTCCGATTTTCCTTGATTTGAAACAAACGCGGAGATATTTCTTTGACATCGGGACAATCGACCACCCAGTTACCATCTCACTTTTCCAGCAACAAATAATGCAAGTAACAAAACATTACAATACGCTTCTATCCCATTACAGGCGGAAATAACGCAGAAGACTTTCGGAACAGGAAGAACTTTTTCTCATTTAACGTGCAGACGACTAGCGACCCAGACATGAGGATCACGGACATTGTAGTCAGGTGGCAAGGATCGTCGCATGATCAAAATATTTTTAACCATTCGGCTATCCGAGCTCGGTTTGAAAACGAAGAGTTTGGAGACAGCCTAATTTTGGGTGACTCGGGGTACGCATCGAGGCCATACCTAGTTACACCAATTCGCGTCCCAGTACGCCCGGAAGAACATCTGTTCAACGAATCGCAGATCAGAACACGGAGTACAGTGGAGAGGCAATATGGAACGTGGAAGCGCCGGTTCCCCGTGCTCTCTCTCGGTATAAGACTAGCTCTGCAAACCGTGCAGAAAGTGATAGTCGCATGTGCCGTTCTCCACAACATTGCCATCGACTTGAAGGAAGCAGAGCCCCCCATTGACCCTGAACTTCCAGAACTCGACGTCCCTAGAGATCAGATTCCACGAGAGCACGCCCCTCAAGAAGTTGGTGCTGTCCAGAGAGAGCTAGTAGAATACTTCCGCAACCTGTTGTAAAACAGGATGAATCTGAAAACCACTGGGAGAATTGCTAAATATGCACTTTGAGTATGCTTTTCTTGTCAATATTTTTATTATTAGTAAGGTAACTAGGTACCAAAAATATAAAGTTACAATATTTATACCTACTGCACTATCACTGCGTCAAATTACATTCAATAGCCGTTATTTAAAAAAAAAAGTACTCATCGATACCTAATCTATTTTAAACCTATATTTGGGTATTTTGCTTGATAGTTTCATTTAAAATTAATAATTTAGCCCTCTTGGTTTCCAGCTTGGTTTTCTTGAGCTCCAGGTCTGCTTCTTTTAATTTTATATCAAGCACATGATGCTCGTCGAGCCGCTTCTGGGTACGATCATGCTCATTAGAGAGCAATTGCATTTGTAGCTTTGCAAGCTCCGTTTTTGTGGCCGCTAACTTTGCAAATTTCGAGGTGCTTGCCGAAAACACCGTCTCCTTTTGAGCAATGACTGGCCTGCGCCGGCTGCGATTAGTCACATCTGAAACACAGTAACAAGGAGACATTGGAGAAAATGGGGGAATAAGAGGCTTTGAACCCCGTACCCCTTGGACCCCTTTCACTAACTTTTATCGTTGCTTTTCTCGTCCAGCTATCGGACACTCTCAAAATCTTTGTGCATACGATACGGTTTCATTATCTGCGTTCTGGTGTTTAAATCCTCAAGTAGACTGAAATTTGACTGACAGCTAAGCCTTAGCTATGTGTAACGGGATCTTCACTTAACATCTCACTTCTCTGATCCCTGGGAATTTTATATACTATATTGTGAAATTCTTTCTTGGCCTGGCAAACCAAGAAGGATTATGTAAGCCCAAGTTGTAAGCTCTACCTGGTCCTTTGACTGGAATAAAGAGAAATTGGAAAAGAGAATTCTCGACTTGCTAGAAAATTAGTAGGTACTCTGACTCACTCTTTGACAACAAAGCACTTGCAGAAGCGTTTAGTTTGGTGATCGTGGATGATGCCTTCGGTGTATTGGACACCATCAATGCTGGGTGCTTTGGCATTTGCAGCATGGCCGGGGAGTAGTGGTCCCATTCTGTCATCGTAAATAACAAAATCAAAATCCAAATCGAAAATGTAATCACACAAGTGTCAGAATACTTGTTTGTAAATTAGAGTTTTAAATTCATTTATAATTTGTCCTACAGGATATGAACTGGTCTTTTTAATTGCTACAAAACAAGAAGACAAAAGCTGTAGTTAGCAGTAATCAACACATGAACCTACTAGTTGTTTCCGAACGTCCTTCTGCGGTGTCAGCCACACCGCTGCAGCCTGGCTCGCTTTCGTCACCCATCGGCGAGTGATCACTGATAGGTCCTCCGCCTAGCATAACATATAATAAGATATTGATAGTTACACTGCCAAAATTATTGCCATTACTAGGAATTGAATTTCAATGCATACACCATAAAAAAATCTAACGCTTCAAATGATATATTAAGTTCTTATGTGCATTTGGTATTCAATATGAATATGATTTCTACATGATAGGGAAGAAGTTGTCAATTTTACGCTTTTCATATGGGGCAAGTCTCGACGGATTCTCGTCTATGACAGTTCAGTGTTCCCATTTATATCAACCAGGCGAACGACAATTTCGGTCAACAACAATCCATCGAGAATCCCATTAACCCAGAATCTGATTAATTGATCCCGTAAAAATGCATACATGAAAAAGCTAGTGGATGAAAAAACATTGGACTCACTCTTGGCCGTAACTGCTTTCGAGGCATTCCGTGGGTTTTGTGCCTTCGCAAGTACAACCATCCCGCTGCACCCTAGCTCGTCAAACTCGGTGACTTGCAGCTCTTGCATCTCCTCCTGGAATAATATTGGAAATGAAGCTGTGCATATCAGTCATCAGAGAATACCTAGCTGAGAAAAGTCAATGATACCAGTGATTTTTTATTTGGGATCTCAGGATATGTATCTGCTGGGTATAAGCTGGGAAATAAAATCTTACCATATTATAATCATCCTCAAGCCAGGGGCGGATCTAACGGTCAGCATTTCAGCAAATGCTGACTGGGCCCCTGCCTTCTGGGCCCCTCTGGGCCCCGGCTTATGCGTCGATATTTATTACGACAAGAAAATAAATGCTTATAAAATTTGATAATATCATAATAATATAATATTTTAACGTACACATAACTATGAAAAAATAATATGAGACTAACTTCTAGGGCCCCAAACAGCTACTACATAATATTGTAACGTTAGCTTGGCTAACAGTGTATTCGTAGATTCTCTAGAATATCCATATCTAGTGCTCCGAGTACCGACGACTCGCTTGTCGCGCCGCTATACCCTTTGCCGGTCAGCGCCGACAAAGGGTTGCGACAGTGTGGAAAGAAGTACTATGTAGGTATTGAGTGGAAATTGTTTCTAGTTACTGAATCTGATATAAGAGGCAAATGTAGAACTAGGAAATTTGCTCGAGTTTTGCGCACATAGAAATAAAAAAAACCATGCTGTCAGTTCGGGTTAGAATTCCACCTCGTGCGGACGTCGTTTCAAGTGCTATCTTTAAGACTATCGCCGTTCGACGATGACCCAGCAGAGGACAAGCAACACTGCTATCCTTTCCATTGAAATGGAGGAGGCAAGGAAGCTGGACTTGTCGTCGCTGATAAATACCTTTGCAAATACAAAATACAAAAGCCGCCGCTGTGCCACATTCACGTAGATGGGGTGAGTCAACGAATTGAAATAACTAGGGCTTCGCGAACGCTCAATCTAATCGCGTTGTAGATGAGCGTACATATTTAGGGCTTGAGGATAAGATTTAAGACCTACAAGAATATGAAGGTAATCGCACCTACACCTTCCACTTGAAGAATCATAAAAAATTGTCGGAACAATGCAAATAAAAATGAACAAGATAAGATATAGATCCAAAAACTTCAGCACGGCTGCATATCAATTTGCTTTGTGTGTTTCTTATGTTTGGTCTGATTATATAAATAACTTTTGGCTGTAAAAAATAAGAAAAGTTTTGAAAATTCTGAAATATTTTTTAAATTTTGAATAGTTAAGATACTGTCACCACGACCTTGCTGAAAAAAGCAGGGGGTCAAAGTTAAGAACGAAATAAGGTTTCATGAAATTTTTATCAAAATCAGAGCAGCTGTTTGGCCTGTAGAGCGTGAACAAACACACAAACACACAAACACACAAAAAACACAACAAATACACAAAAAAAACACTCGTGTTTTTCTTATCAACTAATTAATATTATAGGATGTATTGCCGTTTAGGACTGACATTTTTTTGCGTGAAAGATCACCCCCCCCCCCCCCCCCCCCCCCCTCC
The DNA here is from genome assembly GCA_921293315.2 of Nemurella pictetii. NCBI lineage: Eukaryota > Metazoa > Arthropoda > Insecta > Plecoptera > Nemouridae > Nemurella > Nemurella pictetii. The sequence continues at coordinate 6,955,449 of OV121124.1, forward strand.
AACCCAACACCAACCCAAAAAAGAGGGCCCCTTGGATACGTTTGCTGACTGCCTTTTGAGTCTTAGATCCGCCCCTGCCTCAAGCCCAGAATGGTCTGGTTCATCGCATGTCGAGCTGCATTGGGATTCAGCTGAAATACAAGAAAAGAAGCATGAGCCTACAAATGCTTGTATTTCACACAAGGCATGACAAATTGAGCAAATAAAATTCATGTGAGAGGAAATAAACGTACGGCTAGAGGCACGAGCTGGCTGAAGAGCATCGCTGTCAACCGTCGACGGCATGCCGAGCGCACTTAGCGGCACGATCTGCAGCACTCGCTCCAGCACTGCCACATTGCGAGCGGGCTTGTGTGGAGGACCACCTCCTGTGCCCCGAAGGGATTGTACGATCCGAGCAGATTCCTTTTTAGCCGCCTTCTTCAAACAATCGTACTTCGAGCGCAGCTCCTTAACAGTGCGGCTCGTCAGCACGCCAGCATTAAACCTGCCCGCTAACGCAATCCAAGCCTCGTCCTAGAAAATCGAAAAAATCAATTGTATAAAGCTTCAGATTCAGCTGAGACAGTTACAACTTACATAGCACGCTGAAAATAGTCTGCTGACATTCGATTTGAAATTATGTGATGCCGAGTTTTAAGGTTATGTAGGTACGGTACGTTATGCCAACACGTTTTACATGAGAACTAAAAATGTAAAAGAAACATACCTTCTCACGCCATGTTACGGCATCCGTTTTCTTATTTTCTATAATATTCGTTTGGTTCTCCACAAGGTCTAGCAGTCGATGCTCCTCGTTCAAAGAAAAATTGACGGCTCGGACGAACTTCTTTGGCGCCATTTTAATCTTCGCTACGAGGCTGAAATGTGGAGCCCTGTTGCCAGATATCTCGACTCCTCCCGACAAAATAGCGTAGTTCAGTGGGTTGCAACCCAGAGGTATTTCAGAGGTCATAAAACGCAAAACAATTTAGTTCGGAGGGTAGCTTGTCTGGGACTAGTCTGGCGAGTTGGTGCCAGGAACTAGTTCGGATAGTTGTCTATTGGAAAATAATCAAATATCAATTCAAACAATCAATGTCTTTATTACCATACAGCTTTAAGCTAATAGGACACACAAATTTACTACTTAAACTAAACCAAGGTGCAAGCTTTTGATAACAGACATTTTTCGTAAAATTAAACAATAATTAAACGCTCATCGTCCATCTGCTATGGATGATTTCAAAAACAAATAGAAATTTCTACAAAAAAATATTAATTTTGTGTCACGGTCAGTTTCTTCACAAAGTTTTATCCGGTTTTTGTTATAACAAAAATTACAACAGCTAGATTTCACACCTGAATAGATGTCACAAATTTCATAAGATCCACGAAGTAGGTTTATCAAACCCCAGAGAAAAAAATCGTTTTCCAGTCTCATCACCGATCTTCGAAGAAAAAACACTGTAAAATCAACCCTTAGCTGTAGGAAATAGGAAACTCAGTGCGAAATTGGTTTACAATAGCATTGAGATGTTTGGTGGTGAGATGTTTGCTGGCAGAGTGTCATGCATCCTACAGCCTGGTGAGATGTTTGCTGGCAGAGTGTCCTGCATCCTAAAGCCTGGTGAGATGTTTGCTGGCAGAGTGTCTTGCGTCCTACAGCCTGGTGAGATGTTTGCTGGTAGAGTGTCCTGCACCCTACAGCCGGTGACATGTTTGCTGGCAGAGTGTCCTGCATCCTACAGCCTGGTGAGATGTTTGCTGGCAGGGTGTCCTGCATCCTACAGCCTGGTGACATGTTTGCTGGCAGAGTGTCCTGCATCCTACAGCCTGGTGAGATGTTTGCTGGCAGAGTGTCCTGCATCCTACAGCCTGGTGAGATGTTTGCTGGCAGAGTGTCTTGCATCCTACAACCTGGTGAGATGTTTGCTGGCAGAGTGTCCTGCATCCTACAGCCTGGTGAGATGTTTGCTGGCAGAGTGTCCTGCATCCTACAGCCTGGTGAGATGTTTGCTGGCCGAGTGTCCTGCATCCTACAGCCTGGTGCGATGTTTGCTGGCAGAGTGTCCTGCATTCTACAGTCTGGTGAGATGTTTGCTGGCAGAGTGTCCTGCATTCTACAGCCTGGTGAGATGTTTGCTGGCAGAGTGTCCTGCATTCTACAGCCTGGTGAGATGTTTGCTGGCAGAGTGTCCTACATCCTACAGCCTGGTGCGATGTTTGCTGGCAGAGTGTCCTGCATTTTACAGTCTGGTGAGATGTTTGCTGGCAGAGTGTCCTGCATTCTACAGCCTGGTGAGATGTTTGCTGGCAGAGTGTCCTGCATCCTACAGCCTGGTGAGATGTTTTCTGGCAGAGTGTCCTGCATCCTACAGCCTGGTGAGATGTTTGCTGGCAGAGTGTCGTGCATCCTACAGCCTGGTGAGATGTTTGCTGGCAGAGTGTCCTGCATCCTACAGCCTGGTGAGATGTTTGCTGGCAGAGTGTCCTGCATCCTTCAGCCTGGTGAGATGTTTGCTGGCAGAGTGTCCTGCATCCTAAAGCCTGGTGAGATGTTTGCTGGCAGAGTGTCTTGCGTCCTACAGCCTGGTGAGATGTTTGCTGGCAGAGTGTCCTGCATCCTTCAGCCTGGTGAGATGTTTGCTGGCAGAGTTTCCTGCATTCTACAGCCTGGTGACATGTTTGCTGGCAGAGTGTCCTGCACCCTACAGCCGGTGACATGTTTGCTGGCAGAGTGTCCTGCATCCTACAGCCTGGTGAGATGTTTGCTGGCAGGGTGTCCTGCATCCTACAGCCTGGTGAGATGTTTGCTGGCAGAGTGTCCTGCATCCTACAGCCTGGTGAGATGTTTGCTGGCAGAGTGTCTTGCATCCTACAGCCTGGTGAGATGTTTGCTGGCAGAGTGTCCTGCATCCTACAGCCTGGTGAGATGTTTGCTGGCAGAGTGTCCTGCATCCTACAGCCTGGTGAGATGTTTGCTGGCAGAGTGTCCTGCATCCTACAGCCTGGTGAGATGTTTGCTGGCAGAGTGTCCTGCATCCTACAGCCTGGTGAGATGTTTGCTGGCCGAGTGTCCTGCATCCTACAGCCTGGTGCGATGTTTGCTGGCAGAGTGTCCTGCATTCTATAGTCTGGTGAGATGTTTGCTGGCAGAGTGTCCTGCATTCTACAGCCTGGTGAGATGTTTGCTGGCAGAGTGTCCTGCATTCTACAGCCTGGTGAGATGTTTGCTGGCAGAGTGTCCTGCATCCTACAGCCTGGTGCGATGTTTGCTGGCAGAGTGTCCTGCATTCTACAGTCTGGTGAGATGTTTGCTGGCAGAGTGTCCTGCATTCTACAGCCTGGTGAGATGTTTGCTGGCAGAGTGTCCTGCATCCTACAGCCTGGTGAGATGTTTGCTGGCATAGTGTCCTGCATTCTACAGCCTGGTGAGATGTTTGCTGGCAGAGTTTCCTGCATTCTACAGCCTGGTTAGATGTTTGCTGGCAGAGTTTCCTGAATCCTACAGACCGGTGAGATGTTTGCTGGCAGAGTTTGCTGCATTCTAAAGCCTACGCCCCGTGACCCAGTTACTGTGAAAAGGGGTATATCGGAGCCAGCTTCGCTTTCCCACGTGTCTCGCCATCGCGCTTGCGCGTTGCCCGCTGCCCGCGTTTCTCGCGCAGCACGCTGCACAGTAGCTTCAGCGACAGATTGTAGAAGATCTCGATCAGGCTGAGACAGCTGAAGCCCATGAACAGGCCGAGCAGACCGCCTGTGCTTGCTGCAAACCATCGTTGTGTTCATTAAGACAACTTCATTGGAAATGTTGGTTGTATGTCGTAGACATGTTACATGGTCCATGCCACTGATCACTTTAGCCTGGATAGCGCTTCGTACAGTGAGACTTTGATGCCATATTGAACCACTTTATCATGTCTTCCCACTGATCTCTATAGTCATGGATAGCGCTTCGTATAGCGAGACTTTGAAGCCATATTGAGCCACTTTATCATGTCTTCCCACTGTTCTTTATAGCCATGGATAGCGCTTCGTATAGCGAGACTTTGATGCCATATTGAACCACTTTATCATGTCTTCCCACTGATCTCTATAGTCATGGATAGCGCTTCGTATAGCGAGACTTTGAAGCCATATTGAGCCACTTTATCATGTCTTCCCACTGATCTCTATAGCCATGGATAGCGCTTCGTATAGCGAGACTTTGATGCCATATTGAACCACTTTATCATGTCTTCCCACTGATCTCTATAGTCATGGATAGCGCTTCGTACAGTGAGACTTTGATGCCATATTGAGCCATTTTATCATGTCTTCCCTCTGATCTCTATAGCCATGGATAGCGCTTCGTACAGTGAGACTTTGATGCCATATTGAGCCACTTTATCATATCTTCCCGCTGATCTCTATAGCCTACATAACCTGGACGCTGTTTGGCATAAATAGCGTAGACAAACAACCCAACCAAAAAACCTACAATATTTCCATAGCAGCTAGTTACAGTAAATATCTTGCTATATTACAATTTGGGAAACTTGGCGAAAACGGGCGACCAAGATGGTGGCAAACCTGGCGGCACAGTTATAAGTTAAATTAAACAAGTGCAGTTATCATCCGGAAAAGATACTCTTTTATATGTCAGCTGTCAGTTGACGCTTGAGATTGAGCATCAGTGGCTAACAAAGCCCCCTAAATATAACGTAAGATGACGTAAGTAACGTGGTTTTAATTGTAAACGTAGTCGATTCTGTCGCTAGCTCAACAACGCTAGTTCGTCTGAGTTTCCCATTTTTTTAAATTAAGATATTTGGTTACACTCATCAAATAGAGACGGAATTTTCAATCTAAAATGCGAAACTGGTAATTGAGCACCCGAATATTTTCAAATTGTGGGGGTAAATGGTTGGCTTGCTCAGCACCCAGGACTCACAGATAAAATCAGTCTGACCGAACAGTTCGCCTTTCTCAACGCGTGTGAACTGCGTCTCCGTGAAGAACAGGTGCACGACGGCCATTTCCTTCCTGCAACAACACATGTGATGTTAATTATCTTAGGTACCCACTAAAGTTTTGAAGATGCAAAGACAGTTCAAGCATAGAAACTCTTGCAAACTGCTAACAGCATTCATAGACAGGTATGGAGCGGTTCTAGCATGCGTGCTGCATAGCATATCCCAACCATAGCCTTGCTCGAAGCTTGTACAGACTGGACAGTTGCTAACACAGGTAGGAAGCGGTTCTAACATGCGATTCGACTCGAGCTGTGTATCCCAACCTAGCCTTGCTCGAAGCTTGAATAGACTGGACAGTTGCTTACACAGGTAGGAAGCGGTTCTAACATGCTATTCGACTCGAGCTGCGTATCCCAACCTAGCCTTGCTCCAAGCTTGTACAGACTGGACAGTTGCTGACACAGGTAGGAAGCGGTTCTAACATGCGATTCGACTCGTGCTGCGTATCCCAACCTAGCCTTGCTCGAAGCTTGTACAGACTGGACAGTTGCTTACACAGGTAAGAAGCGGTTCTAACATGCGATTCGACTCGAGCTGCGTATCCCAACCTAGCCTTGCTCGAAGCTTGTACAGACTGGACAGTTGCTAACACAGGTAGGAAGCGGTTCTAACATGCGATTCAACTCGAGCTGCGTATCCCAACCAGCCTTGCTCGAAGCTTGTACAGACTGGACAGTTGCTAACACAGGTAAGAAGCGGTTCTAACATGCGATTCGACTCGAGCTGCGTATCCCAACCTAGCCTTGCTCGAAGCTTGTACAGACTGGACAGTTGCTAACACAGGTAGGAAGCGGTTCTAACATGCGATTCAACTCGAGCTGCGTATCCCAACCAGCCTTGCTCGAAGCTTGTACAGACTGGACAGTTGCTAACACAGGTAGGAAGCGGTTCTAACATGCGATTCAACTCGAGCTGCGTATCCCAACCAGCCTTGCTCGAAGCTTGTACAGACTGGACAGTTGCTAACACAGGTAGGAAGCGGTTCTAACATGCGATTCAACTCGAGCTGCGTATCCCAACCAGCCTTGCTCGAAGCTTGTACAGACTGGACAGTTGCCAACACAGGTAGGAAGCGGTTCTAACATGCGATTCGACTCGAGCTGCGTATCCCAACCAGCCTTGCTCGAAGCTTGTACAGACTGGACAGTTGCTAACACAGGTAGGAAGCGGTTCTAACATGCGATTCGACTCGAGCTGCGTATCCCAACCTAGCCTTGCTCGAAGCTTGTACAGACTGGACAGTTGCTAACACAGGTAGGAAGCGGTTCTAACAAGTGCAGAGTGCATGAGTTACCTCGATAGTGCGTTTTATTCTATATTATGGCATTACTATGAGCATGACCAACGAAATTAAACCTCAATAGTGCGTTTTTTAAATCTCACATAGATCTCATTAACAACACGATTCTATGAGTGTTCGCATAGCCTAGTTTTATAATTGCAGTCGGGTGTGGCTTCGTTCCTGCCAACCAAACGGAGACGATGAGTCTTTGCCCGATGACGCACTTGAAGCGGTCAAGATGGATGCCGTCTTCGAGGACCTTCGCCAGGTAGCTCTTGTTGGCGATCTGCTCGAAGGCCAGCAGCGGCGTGGACGTCGCCTGTCCCCGGTAGTTGATCTCGATGCAGGCCGGCAGGCAGTCACAGCGGGGAATCGATGCGCCGGACGCCGCGCCGGACGCTGCGCCCCCGTCTGCCCCCTCGGCGTCGGCGTCGGCGTCGGTGTCGGCGTCGGCGTCGGCGTCGACTAGCTTCACTTCGATCTTGACTGTCGCGTCGTGTGGACAAAAGGAAGTCAGCGTTGAATGATAGCCAAGTTATTGTTTTCAATCTTTTAACTAGTATCTCACCAGGCTGTAGGATGCAGGACACTCAGCCAGCAAACATCTCACCAGGCTGTAGCAGGACACTCTGCCAGCAAACATCTCACCAGGCTGTAGGATGCAGGACACACTGCCAGCAAACATCTCACCAGGCTGTAGCAGGACACTCTGCCAGCAAACATCTCACCAGGCTGTAGGATGCAGGACACTCTGCCAGCAAACATCTCACCAGGCTGTAGGATGCAGGACACTCTGCCAGCAAACATCTCACCAGGCTGTAGAATGCAGGACACTCTGCCAGCAAATATCTCACCAGACTGTAGGATGCAGGACACTCTGCCAGCAAAAATCTCATCAGTTTGTAGGATGCAGGACACTCTGCCAGCAAATATCTTACCACACTGTAGAATGCTACAAAACTTTGCTTATGCAGCCTCTTCGGCAGTATTGTATCTTCTCGATACCCTGTCCCATCTACGATGACTGAATTCTCAAGAAAGCTGCGTCCATCTGTCAAGTGATCGGTGACTCACGTTTGGTATCCATGGCGCACTTCTCGTCCGCCTGTCCACAGATCCGCGTGTTCTCGTCCTCTGCAGACAATGAGACACGAGTCACCTTCCGCTGCCGCCAAGACACAAACAACTCTCACTCAATATCTCCTGCAACAACACCAGTTGCCAGGTGGGGTCGGTTCCCGGGGAAATCAAGCTACGTTCTCAATACGACGGCAAAACGGTATCCTGTCACGGCAAGTCACGTGAACCAATCATGGACCTGCCGTACCGGTCCTGCCTTCCGTGTTTAATCAGATATCGAAGTATTACAATATGGGAAATATTCCATGAAATCGGGCGACAAAGCTCCAAGTTAGAATACAAAGGAAACAAGCAAGCAAAGATACTCTTTTATAATATGTTGATTTTCAGTTGACACTTTGAGCATCTGTGGCAAACAAAGCCACTTAAATATTACATAAGATGGCGTGAGAATCTTGTAAGTTGTAACTAGATTGCTGTGGTGGTTTAATTTCTAGCCAAGCCGCCTAGGCTGTGCCGAAGATTCTGTCGCCAGCCAAACAATTCCATTTCAGCAGAGTTTTCCTCATTGTACACATTAAAATATTTGGTTGGATCAACACCAACTTTTGCTGTTTCTCGTGGTACATTTCATGACTTCTAGGCCATTTTGACTGTTGACAGCAGCTGGCAGTGAAACTGACATAGATATGGGTCGGTGCGTCCCTTCGTTTAACCCTTGTCTAGGGGTAGTTTTTTTTTATATAATCTTAATTATTGAGGACGCTTTTGGGGAAGTCAAAAAAGGTATAGAAACAATGTTGTAAGCTCACTTATTTACGTATCCTCTGATATAAAAAAATTGAATAACACTTCGGGGGTGACCAAGATATCGGCGATCTAGTATGGTACAAAATTTGTAAAGACAAGGTTTTGGTGGCGAAGAGATCATTTCCATTCAGTGACAAGTGCCTAGAGACAGTGACAAGTGACTCACTGGGCATGTAAGGCAGCACGCAAAGACACACGTCGAGCGTGAAGTTGGCCTCGCATTCCAACGCACAATTGCGTTGCGTGTACGTCCGGTAGAAGCGTAGGCGACGCTCGTCCTCGAACACGCACTGCCGCTTGCCGACCGCGATCGCTCTGCGCACAGGTTAAGCAACAGTGGGTGACCACCTTGCCTGGAGGCTAAGCAACAATGGGTGACAGCTTTGCTAAAAGTTAAGCAACAATGCGTGCCCGCAATGCTCAACGTTAAGCAACAGTGGGTGACCACCTTGCGTGGAGGTTAAGCAACAATGGGTGACAGCTTTGCTAAAAGTTAAGCAACAATGTGTGCCCGCAATGCTCAACGTTAAGCAACAGTGGGTGATCGTCCTTGAATTCGACTATATAACTGTTTTTAAGGTGAGATGAGATGAGAGCGTTTATTTGCACCATTAAAATCGTTGAAAAAAGTTACTGTATCGCACCCCTGGGCCCGCCGTCAAAGTTAAGCAACAAATGGGTGACCGCAGTACACAAAGTTAAGCAACAGTGGGTTACCACCATGAATCTGCGTCAACAATAAATGTTCATTCACAATCAACACAAGCTTTGCGCACAAGGAAATTAAATCAAAGTTGATATGTGACAGGCCACAGTTGCCACAAGTGCCCGTAGGCTAGGAGCTGAACCCGGGACCCCGCCAGGCTACCTGATCTTCTCGACGCTCTGCACCCCGGTCAGTTTGGGCACGACCTCCACCAGGTACTCGAGGCCCGGTGAGATCGCCAGCCCGAAGCCCGCGATCTTCGGCGTCTCCACCGGACTGTGCAGAACCATCTGCATCGACGATTTCAATTCAATACACCTATTCCGTTTAATCAAAATTGTACCAAAATGACACTAAAGCCAGGTAGAGCAATTCGGGTTGTGATTTCCCTATCTTCCTTTGTTATTTAGCAGAGCTAATGATTATTTTTTCCAAACTGGTAGTACGTCCAGTGGGTATCTGACGTCATTTTTCACACGGTGGAATGGGTCTATTCAATTCAAATATATATTTTTTCATGAATATCATTTTTATGACAGTTATCAACTGATATAGTAATAAAGGTAAAATTATTTTGCATCATGATTGGTACTCGTATTGACTACTAGCGCTGAGCGGACAAGGATATTCTGAAATTGTTTATTTATGATCGAAGGTGCGACTTGAACAGCCTAAATATTAATGCTTTTCGAAATCTCGCAGCTAAACTTTGCCGGTACCATGAAGTAGACCAAAGTATGCGCGACGCAATCCTCGACCAGCTTCACTCCGAGCAGACTTCCGGTCAAGGTTTCTTCTTAAATAAGAATACAAATAACTACAAACTAATAAATAAGAATAATGACAGCGTGCGAATAGCAAGATGGCGACTGGAGTGACCTTGAAGCCGGCGCTGGCGGTGGACGAACAGAAGTAGTCGGCGACGGCGGCGTCCAGCACCAACGTGAGCCCCAGCTGACTTCCGGCGCCGACCGGGCGACGGGGCACCGTGCCCCGGGGCAGCCGTTGCCCCGCGTAGCCCCGCCCCGGCGTCCAGTCGAACGTTTGGTTCGGGAAGGTCACGTTCAGGTCGGACAGGTCACGGCTGCAACGTGACATGCGCATTGATCTTAGAAGCCTGGGTAGCCAATCATCTTACTCTGCCGCCATGACACAGACAACTGTGCGAGCTGAGGGTGAACCCGGTCCCGGTGACAGGCTGATGATGAAGCTAACATTGCCTAGCAGCGAGCTGAGGGTGAAGCTAGTCTAGCAGCGAGCTGAGGGTGAAGCTAATCTAGCAGCGAGCTGAGGGTGAAGCTTACCTAGCCTAGCAGCGAGCTGAGGGTGAAGCTAACCTAGCCTAGCAGCGAGCTAAGGGTGAAGCTAACCTAGCCTAGCAGCTAGCTGAGGGTGAAGCTAACCTAGCCTAGCAGCGAGCTGAGGGTGAAGCTAACCTAGCCTAGCAGCGAGCTGAGGGTGAAGCTAACCTAGCCTAGCAGCGAGCTGAGGGTGAAGCTAACCTAGCCTAGCAGCTAGCTGAGGGTGAAGCTAACCTAGCAGCGAGCTGAGGGTGAAGCTAACCTAGCCTAGCAGCGAGCTGAGGGTGAAGATAACCTAGCCTAGCAGCGAGCTGAGGGTGAAGCTAACCTAGCCTAGCAGCGAGCTGAGGGTGAACCCTGTGCCGGTTAACGACAGGCTGATGTTGAGGCTAATCTTACCTAGCAGCAAGCTACCCTACACATAACCTCAAACTAACAATCACCCAACCATTCAAACTTAAATCCATGTATGTTTAATTTTTCCAAGCTAGTTTCTAAGCAAATTTTTTGTTTCAGGATGCGTGGTTATGACAGAAGACGCCAGTGAAAAAAAAACTCATGTGTTCAAGACAGTGATCGCGATGTTGATCAAGAAAGAAGCCACCGCGGAAACGGAGGTTGCAGGGAAGACACCAACGGCACGACTGCTGTCGAACGACCGCGAATCGATCAATTAAGTCTGTAAATGTGTCTTGCAATGCTCGACCAGTCAGAGAGGAGGAACGTCAGGCGTGCCACGATAATTGGACTAGCCAAGAGCTCAGTGGGCGACCTGTATTAGGGCCCCGATGGCCACTGGCCACCTCATGGTCAGTTCCACTCTCGAAAAGCGCGCGCATCAATCTTCTGACGCAGGCGCTGTGACGCTGGGCAGAGAAACGGTAGGTGAAGGATGGATCGAGACTTGCCTCAGATTCTGTTATTTTATTTTTAGGTGAGATGGATTGAGATGATAAATTTTGTCAATGATTTCTATGGAAAAAATGAACGCCCTCATCTCGCCCTAGAAAGATTACAGAATAGCATTCTCTTGATTTTTCATTTTCTAATTCTGCATAGTTGGGTCAGTTATGGCCTTTGTTTCTCTACCTTCATTTGGAAAAAAAGCCAAAATTAAGCAAATTCCGCAGAGTTAAAAGATGAAAAAGTTCCTGGGGTACTTTGTGCGAACTCCTTTTAGATATAGGAATATATTTTGCTGTCTTGAATAGTCCGATCAGTCTATAGCTCAGTGGTCAAATATCGCATGTTGCTCGATACAAATGATTACAACATGCCACGTATATAGATGGGTGCATATGAAGTTACTGATGCAGTTCTGGTGTCAGCTTTGCACCCCTGGCAGGGGGTGGGGGTGCAGAGGTTTGGTAAACTAATTCCTGGCAAGTGCGTTTGGAAGATAGAAACTTGAAACACTTTCTATAGGCTTACAAAATATTATATTGCTAAATAATATTTTTTATGACAATTTTGATAAAATAAAAATAGTTGTCTATCGTATTTATAAAACATCAGACCAGCGCAAAAAGTCTCGATGCCGACGCGCCGTTAAACACGGCAAATCACTAAATATTCGCGTCGCTCGATAACATTCATCACTAATCCGAACAGGGGTGCGCAAATTACCCCGCCAAGACTCACGGATTGCGCAGCAGGAAGTCCCGATGGACGCCGTTGAACGTGCAGCACATCCCCTCGTCGGTGAGCGCCGTGTTGAACAACGTGGTGCACTTCTCCAGCCGCCCGGCGAACTTGCACGCCACCAGCAGCTCCTGGCAAGGCTGCGACACCTGCACCGAGCATGCGCAGGCATCGACACGAGGACAGGCATCTTGCCAGGCTGTAGGATGCAGGACACTCTGCCAGCAAACATCGTACCAGGCTGTAGGATGCAGGACACTCTGCCAGCAAACATCTCACCAGGCTGTAGGATGCAGGACACTCTGCCAGCAAACATCTCACCAGGCTGTAGGATGCAGGACACTCTGCCAGCAAACATCTCACCAGGCTGTAGGATGCAGGACACTCTGCCAGCAAACATCTCACCAGGCTGTAGGATGCAGGACACTCTGCCAGCAAACATCTCACCAGGCTGTAGGATGCTGGACACTCTGCCAGCAAACATCTCACCAGGCTGTAGGATGCAGGACACTCTGCCAGCAAACATCTCACCAGGCTGTAGGATGCAGGACACTCTGCCAGCAAACATCTCACTAGGCTGTAGGATGCAGGACACTCTGCCAGCAAACATCTCACCAGGCTGTAGGATGCAGGACACTGCCAGCAAATACCTCACCAGGCTGTAGGATGCAGAACACTCTGCCAGCAAACACATTGTTGCCACTGTTTCCAGCTGGGCACCCCTCCAGGCCATCCGTGGCCATCGAGCAAGCATCGCACCTTGATCATGAACTCCTTGATGTTCTTCCACTTGCCGGCGTAGGCGACCCGCTCCTCGTGGTCGCCGTCCGTGCGGCTGTCCTCGGTGAGGTTGCGGTCGTTGCAGAGGTCGGCCAACAACGCCAGTTCCAGCTCGCGCCGCGTCGCGTTGGTCCTGCGCACAAAGCCGCAACTACTCAACACACCGATGCCATTATGCAGATTAGCAACATCGCTTTCTAAAGCCCTGTGCTTTTGCCACGGTATCGGATAGCTTGTAGGGCGGATGAGGGAAATATCCGCCGATGTGACTGGCAAGCCCAGCTCCGGCGACCCAACTGGTCACTGCATCTGCACTGCATTTAGCAAAAGAAAACAAAGAACCGATCCTGTGGCGAGACGGATAGCAGTGACAATATCCGGCGGCGACTCACTCAAACTTGATGCCCTCGACGCTGGCGTTCTGCGCGCGGTTCATGTTGCAGACGGTGACGGCCGGGAAGGGGAAGTCTGTCAGCCGGGTGGCCGTCGGGGAGAGCGAGGCGATCACCGGGTCGCGGTCCCAGCGCTCGTACAGGCTCGAGATGAAGTAGAACGACGTGGCCATCGCGACCAGGAACGCGACCGCCCAGAACGTGCTGCAAGCGTTGCACATTATTAGAAACGAAATATCAATTCCAAAATTTACATCCGTACCGGGATTCGAACCCGGGTCTTTGTCTATCCGGGACACTGCTCTTACCAATTGTGCTATACGGACAACCAACTGTGGAATTGACAAAGATCCGGATTCGAATCCCGGTACGGATGTAAATTTTGGAATTGATAATTCGTTTCTTATAATCATTATCTACCGTATACATGCAACGAGTATTTGTATTTAGGATTAAATTCACACTAGCGTTGCTCATTCTGCACACACTCGGCTGGAAGGCTTTACTTGATGATTGATGTGACCTGTTTACATTCTAGTTGTGAGAACATAATGGGGAATGACAGAGTCTCACGCTGAACGAGCCGTCTTGTCAGTATCCGAGACGGAATTAGGTTTTAATTAGTGAAATATGCCATCTATTGTGACTCAACTAGAGTTAAAGCCGGTGCAAACTCGGGCTTTTGGATTTCAGTGTCGCTTAGCCTTTTTGTTATTTGATAGCTATCACAGCCACCCCGAAATTTAGTTCGACTCTGATTGACAGTGATTTATACACATTCTTTTGTTCCCTTTCATGTGACGGACGGTAGAAAAATTATATCATTTTGAGAAATCAAAATTAAAAAAATAAAAATAAAAAACATGCTGACTCTAAATACAAATTCTACATCATGGCCGTAGACGCCTCGAAGACGGGACGTTGCGTTACCGCTCGACCCAGTGCAGCCCCGACTCGCCGACGTAGCGCAGCCCGTGCATCGACGACTTCTCCAGGTAGTCCTTGACGGCGTCCCCCACCGACGTCGGCGTCGGCTTCGGCGTCGTCAGCCTCCCGCTCGACGACGCAGAACGCTTCGCGCGTCGCGACGCCGACTTGCCGGCGGCGTGCTCGAGCAGGTTCAGCCGCCGGAAGGGGTCTGTGGACGGCGAGGGGTCGGCGTCATCGAAGCCCGTCGCACGTTCCCAGCCGAACGCCTCGCACCCAGCGTGCTACGCGCTTCAACGTCCCACCGAACGCGTCGCACGTTCCCAGCCGTCCGCCTCGCACCCAGCGTGCTACGCGCTTCAACGTCCCACCGAACGCGTCGCACGTTCCCAGCCGTCCGCCTCGCAACCAGCGTGCTACGCGCTTCAACGTCCCACCGAACACGTCGCACGTTCCCAGCCGTCCGCCTCGCACCCAGCGTGCTACGCGCCTCAACGTCCCACCGAACGCGTCGCACGTTCCCAGCCGTCCGCCTCGCACCCAGCGTGCTTGCGGCTCAACGTCCCACCGAACGCGTCGCACGTTCCCAGCCGTCCGCCTCGCACCCAGCGTGCTACGGGCTTCAACGTCCCACCGAACGCTTCGCACGTTCCCAGCAGTCCGCCTCGCACCCAGCGTGCTACGCGCTTCAACGTCCCACAGAACGCGTCGCACGTTCCCAGCCGTCCGCCTCGCAGCCAGCGTGCTACGCGCTTCAACGTCCCACCGAACGCGTCGCACGTTCCCAGCCGTCCGCCTCGCACCCAGCGTGCTACGCGCTTCAACGTCCCACCGAACGCGTCGCACGTTCCCAGCCGTCCGCCTCGCACCCAGCGTCCTACGGGCGCAACCCACTGATCTCAATGGCATGGACAGCGCATCATGTGGTGAAACGTTGATGCCATATTACGACCGCCAATTTGGGAGTACCATAAAGCTGTCAGTTGGTATCAGACCAACGTGTTTCGATGTGATTTCGCGAGCTCTTTCTGTAATTTTAAATTTAATCGATCTATTTATATTAAGTTGGTGTTTGTGTTATTAATAGAGTCTCTGTAGAGGTATTCTGTTCGTAACCATGCCCTGAGAAGACAGCTCTATTGATAAACATATTATGTTCAACATTTAACATCTTGGCTAACATCTTGGCTGTCAAATTTTGTGAATTTCTCATATTCCAGGAACATAAAATCATACAGGTCATCGTGCGTGGCTTTTAATTGCACGAACAAGAAGAATCTGCCGACTGCCGTAACTGCAGTCTGCCGTATTTAGGCTGACAAAGATGGCGAAAATTTCGCTTCACTTAATTTAACATTGGCTCAATTCGATGCGCTGGCCATGTCCTTGAGATCAGTGGCGCAGCCTCGACACCTACCTGCCGGGCTGGAGTGCTTGTCGTAGAGCGTCGTCCAGGCGGCCGCTCGTCTCGGGCGCACGCTTTCGTCCATCTTCGTGTCTTCACGGGCTTTCGGACAGGTGGTGCTCTAATTACTCACCTGTTGGAAAAAAAATATTACAGTATTCATGTTTCACAGTCGCTAAGTTGAACCTTGATGGCTATAGTGCTTTACTTCCTTACCAAGCCGCCTAGGCCGCGCTGAAGATTATTTGCCAGCTTAAGAATGCTATTTCGGCTGAGTTTCCTGCGTTGTCCAGTATAAAGATTTATTTGTTAATGATAAAACATACCCAACAGCTATCTGGTATTTACAACGATTAGCACCCCATGAAAACAGCTGGTGACACGCATACCCTATAAGTTCTAGATGCCTAGAGATGTGTACCTAGCATTTGTACGGTAATATTACCATTTATTAAATTACCTGCCGGTACTTAAACATCTTGCCTTGCCTACTTCACGTTCCACAGCTTAGCCTGCACCGCGCACAAGCGATGGCTGGTTGTCATTGACAACTACATGACAGCGTGACTATTTAATGCATTACCCCCCACCCCACATTCACTAGTTGTCTGAAGGGTGGGGAGGGGAAAGGGACTGAATTGCAATTTACTCGAGCGCTGCAAGTGTGCCTGGCGTGATTGCCTGCCATTAAAATCTGGGTTTGGCGGATTAAAAGGTTCTCGATATATTGTTTGTTTCGAAAAAATTCGAAACAAGCGGCGGTCCAGGCTGCTTTGTAGACAGGGTAACAAGCGGCAGTCCAGGCTGCTTTGCTTACAGGGAAACAGGCGGCGGTCCAGACTGCTTTGTAGACAGGGAAACAAGCGGCAGTCCAGGCTGCTTTGCAGACAGGGAAACAAGCGGCGGTCCAGGCTGCTTTGCAGACAGGGAAACAAGCGGCCGTCCAGGCTGCTTTGTAAACAGGGAAACAAGCGGCAGTCCAGGCTGCATTGCAGACAGGGAAACAAGCGGCAGTCCAGGCTGCTTTGCAGGCAGGGAAACAAGCGGCAGTCCAGGCTGCTTTGCAGACAGGGAAACAAGCGGCAGTCCAGGCTGCTTTGCAGACAGGGAAACAAGCGGTGGTCCAGGCTGCTTTGCAGACAGGGAAACAAGCGGCAGTCCAGATTGCTTTGCAGACAGGGAAACAAGCGGCAGTCAAGACTGCTTTGCAGACAGGGAAACAAGCGGCAGTCCAGGCTGCTTTGCAGACAGGGAAACAAGCGGCAGTCAAGACTGCTTTGCAGACAGGGAAACAAGCGGCAGTCCAGGCTGCTTTACAGACAGGGAAACAAGCGGCAGTCCAGGCTGCTTTGCGGACAGGGAAACAAGTGGCAGTCCAGGCTGCTTTACAGACAGGGAAACAAGCGGCAGTCCAGGCTGCTTTACAGACAATCACAAGTCCAAGTTAATTGAATCTCTGGCTTTTCTACTGGCAGCAAAGATGGCGCCGGCAACTTCGCTCATTTTAATTACATTTTCCGATCGATTATCCGTGATTGATTGCTAGTGCTTGTGCTGGGTAGGGTAACATGGTAGATGTAATCATTCTAATTACTCAAAGCACTGGCTGTTTCTTTTTCCTCCCTTGGCGCTTGCGTTTCCGAGAACAATTGCTGCAAGAAATATAGGTTCTTGTAGATAATGGGTAGCGATATCTTCAATTACACTTTCTGAAGAAGAAAGTCTCTGTGTAGATATGAACCCAAAAGCAAATATTCGTTTCCCAGGACAGGTGAAAGCTCCGGGTTCAAATCCTGGTGCGAAGAATTTTGTATTGGGTGTATCGTTTCTATAAACTTTGTGAGTTTTCTTTGTGTCTTTGTTTGCGCTACTGGTCGAACACCAAAACCGATTGGGATGAAAATTTCTAAGAACTAAATAAAGCGCTAAAATGATCTGCCACATTTAAGAAGCAAATTGGTCAAAATATATTTATTATATTGAGTTTGAAAAAAATTGCCAAGCATCTGAATATAATTTGACGAAACCTTCTAGATATTATGTTGTCCCTCACGATTTGATGGTTCTGTTAAGATATAATTGTTTTTTGATCAGCACTTTTCTTGAAAATGAATCTTCTCTGACGCTGTTAGGCGTTTCTGCTGTCTTTTGGAATTAATTTTAGCTTCACAGATTAAATAACAGAATTGCATGTCGAATTTTAATTAGAATAAAAAATGCATTGTGTTATATTGAAGCAAATCAAGTGATGTAGTTACCTTTTAAATCAAATAATTTTTGGTACCACTACACAAACCTTTTTGGTGGTGCAAATGAATTATATCCAAAATAACCATTTTAACAGTTTTTTGGTTAAATCAATCGCAAAGCTATACGAAACTCGAGCTTAGACCCTTGATATATCAGGCAGCACAGCTTCCCGAAAAGTCTAAAAATTTGAGTGTTGGAACAATAAGAATTGAATAATACCCACGTTAAATATTTTGTCTGTAAAGTAACGTTCACTCTTCCATATCAACACCCAGCGTTTGCCTCGAAGGGAACTCACAGTTTTATCCCTGGAAAATGTCGATGCGACGAAGTCCAGTTCGTCCGACGACAGTTAAGTTGACTCACGGTTTTCAGCAAAGAATATTAACCTGGGTTTAGAATACTAAGTCCCAAACTCAAACCTATCCCGACGTTTCGACGTTTTAAACGTTCGATCTAAGCCTAAGGAGGCGTAGTGGGTCTTTATTTTCGATGTGATGCTAAGTGGCACTCGAGTTTAGACCGTTGATAAAGCAGGCAGCACAGCTTTACGAAACGTCGGGAAAAGCTTAAGTTCAGAACCTTAGCATTCAATAACCCTGATAAATAGTTTTTCAGAAAACTAACTTGCTAAGATTAGGAAAATACAGGCATCTTAAGAAAGTAATAAACTCACGGTTCTTGATCTCGTGAAGGTGTCTATGCGACGAAGTCCGGTGCGTCCCACGACGAAACCTGGCACACTTTTCCCATTTCGCCGCGGAGTGTCGGTCAAACGCCGCCGCGTGTCGCGTGTCGCGTGCAGCTAAATGCAGTTAAATGCACTACAATGCAGTTCGTGTGCATGGAGATTGTGACCGTTCGCGGAGCACGCGTTTCAAGCGCTGTCGGCAAGATGGCGCGTGAAGAAAATATTGGTAACAATATCGGCCGGTACTATGTGTCTTGTTGCGTATCCCCACCGGCTTAAGTCCATCCTGGATAAGGGCATACACAAAAAGTGGCCGCCATGTACATTTCACCAAGTCATGAAACTAAATCCACAAGGCGCTGTTTCAAAATCACAACATCAAACACTAGAACAGTGGCTAAACGTTTTATTTAACACTCGCATAGCTTTTTACTTATAGCTTTTTAGCTTTTATAGCTTTTATAGCTATTTACTTGTAACTTTATTATTACAGTTATAAACTTAAAAAGTTATGATGTTTAATGCGCTATTTTTATCTTTACCGTGCCCTTTGTTTCGGGGCCATACTATCGAGTTTATTGGCATTAAAAAAACACCATGGCTTATCTCAGCATTCTTAGAATGTCACTTACACCTCTTGTACTCTCAACTGTTTATGGCCGGTTTTGCAATATCCATTTAAAAATGTATATTCCAGTCTGGAAGAAAACAGAGCCAACCGATAGGTTAAGTTTTTATCAGAAGGTTAGCTATTTGACTAGAAATTGTAACGCCGGCCTTTAGTTGCGTGTCCATGTTTGCAAGACATCTCCATCTGACAAACAAATCAATTCTTGTCTGATTCATTTGCCAGCGACAGAAAAACAGCCACGAATTAAATTATTGTCAAACAGATACATTAGATAAAAGTTAATTGAATGTTGAGAAAAGCGTTCGGTGTGTAGCTTTAATATAATTACTTTTTGACTGCATTCAAAACCTCATTACAGAGACGATACAATTAGTTCGTTCAATTATTTCTTCAGTCGTCTGAGATATTATGATTCTAATTTCTTGTAGGCGTTATAAATTATAAAATTATAAAAAGTGTGTATCACCCATTAACTATAACTTAAAAACAATTTTTCTAGTATTTTTTTTATTTAAACAAATACACCTTTTCCATTCAATCAAAAATCAATCAAAATGACGTCATGATACCCACTAAAGCCAGGCAGAGAAACACGGGTTGTGATTACCCTATTTTCCTTACTTACAACAGAGAAAATAATTTTTTTTTCTTAACTGGTAGTATGCGTCCAGTGGGTATTTGACGTCACTTTTCTCTGAGTGGAATAGGTCTATTGCTAGCAACACTGCCCAAAGAAATCGCACGAATCTTGTATTATGCTTACATTTGCTGTTCTCTCCTGCAACCTGAGCATGCAAACTAGAAAATCCATCAATCCATAGCCTAGAAATCAAAAACAACGCACTAAACTTAACTCAGTTCGATTATTATTCCATTTGTCACATTATGCTTTTCTTTTTCGTCTAAGAAAACAGAGATTTCAATGCAGTGTCGTACCATTCATAATCCATCAGCTGGAGAGAAGGAATTATTGTTATCGATCCTAAATGGAATGTGACGTTCTTGTTAACTGAAACATGGCATGTTATTACAGCATGAAACATTTAATAAACCATTAGGATTGTTATGTGTCCGATGGAAAGATATCCAGGGAATGTCACTGATATTCCATCCAATGATGCCGATTGAAACTGGTTCGTGGATTTTTTGTGGAGAGAAAAGATTAAAATAATTCTCTTCGCTTCAATATCTTTAGATTGACTTTATATATCAAGGAATTCAAAGATTCACGGAAAACAATTGGTTTACATCGGTGTCCGTTGATTTTCCGGGAAAACCATGAAGCGTAGGATGCTAAAAAAAAAAAAACATAAAAGTGCCTTTTCTAGCAAAGTGCAAAGCGTAACGTAATGAAATTTCTGCAGAGTCCTTATTTCATAATGTTTAACATATCTGGAAAGTTGATTCGAATTTAAGTCAAAGTTTTGGCCACTTAAGTGAGAAAACTTATTTGACAACTGTAAATTTTCGTAAAATTTCATTTATAAGTGAAAGTTTTGATAGCAAAGTGCTGATCGAAGTGCTGTTCAGGATCGAAAGTATACGTGAATATTTTCTGAAAAGCATCAAGTTACATCCCTTGTATTTTTAGCCATGCACTGCAGTAAGTTATATTGATAACATGTGTATATTAAGTGATATTCAAATTAAAATTACTGTATTATATTATATTATCCGTTATATTATCCGTTATATTATCCATTATATTACCTGTTATATTATCCGTTATATTATCCGTTTATAATCATTGCTATCAGGCCGCATAACGTGTAATTGCGTATCCCAGCCTACCCTTGCTCGAAGTTTACACCATACATCCTACCATTACATTACAGGAAACTCTGTTGAAATAACTTTGTTGATCGAGAGAATCTTCAGCGCATCCTAGGCGGCGAATGAAGAAATTAAAGCACCACAACCATCTAGATACAACTTACAACAACATAACTTATTTCATTCTACCTAATATTTAGGAGGCTTTGATCGCCACTGATGCTCAATCTCAAGCGTCAACTGACAGTTGACATGGGATCTTTGGAGATGATTTATTTAACTTATAGCTTTGCCGCCAAGTTCGCCACCAGCGCTTTTTCGCTCGATTTTCCAAGAGTTTCCTGCAAGATATTTGCCTAGACGTCCCAAGAGATCAAACGAGGACGGGTAGGTGTCGTAGTAGCATCTTCTATGCAGCGGTAGCGTTGGGTTATTGTAGAAATCAAACTGTCGGTCGCTTGTTGCTCGCGGCAGACGGCAGCCGGCGTCGAAAATCTTGGGAAACTTTTCGCAGAGCGTCGCCAACAGGTTGCTGGTCGCCTTGGCCTGGTCTTCCGCCGGAACCAGCTGCCCGCTGCTGCCGAACGCCACCAGCGGCGTGGCGCTAGAGTAGTCTCGATTGCTGAGAGGGACGGAGTCAAATGCTATATTCACACCACTGATCTCAATTACCTGGACCCCTGTTCATTAACTTTTTCCGCTTCTAATTCTGCAGAGCTGGCTTTTGTTTCTAAAGAAAGTCGAAAAGAAAAGCCGAAATCCACCCAATTCCAATGAATTGGAGAATGAAAAAGTTAGTGAAAAGGGGTTCTGGATAGCGCATCGTATTGAGCCAGTTCAGGATTTTTGCCATCTTGGTCGACCCAATAGACCTGTGGTAACGACAATGACTTCTCCCAAGCGATGCGAGCGATTTTGTAAGACATTCGTTACAGTAGTCACCGTGACTTCGTAGCCATAGCGAGAAATGTTTTTAACTGATGTTTTCACTCAAGGTAGTACATTTTAGTCATGCGCGTGAAGATTTCGTGCAGCCATCTACCGTTAAATTTGAATTTTCAGCAGTATGTCAATTGTTTCACGTCCATTTAGCAAATCAATTTCAATTTTTAATCGGTAATCATCATATCGCTATAAAATGGACCTTGATGAAAAAATCCAACAGTGGTAAGTAAATTATAACAAGAATATTAATTTTTGGTTGGATGTACGCATTAGAGGAGGAAATGTAATGAATGAATGAATTTAGAATCTTTAGTTTCCACCTTATCATTTTGGTTCTCAACTTATAGTGAACGCATCAAACAGTTGGGTAGTACTTTTAATATACCTACCTACGGTTAATTAAATCAAATATTTTACCTAAAATGAAAATGTATGATCATTTTTTTTAATGATTTTAATTTAATGATTTAAAAAAATCATTTTTTGAAATAAACAACTCACGAGAAGTCACGGTGACTTCTCCCAGACGAATGCTTTTTCGAAGGTGATAACTTTTTGGAGAAGTCACGGTGACTCATATTTACAAAATCGCAAATAAACGTGTTCTCGAGAAGTCACTCGTCTTCTCCCCTAGTCACTCGTTTCAGGGGGAGAAGACGAGTGACTTCTCTAACGAATTTTTTACAAAATCGCACCCCTGTTCCACTCAGTGAAAAATGACGTCAGATACCCACTGGACCAGTTTGGAAAAAAATATTAATTAGCTCTGCTAAATAACAAAGGAAGATAGTGAAATCACAATCCGAATTGCTCTACCTGGCTTTAGCGAGTGGGTATCATGACGTTATTTTTATAGAATATTTATTGCATTTAAAAGGTGCAGTATGCGGATATAGGCACATATATTTATTTACTTATTTAATATATAAGATAAATTAGCCCGTATTCATCAGTTTACCTACGGATAATCATATCAGCGAATGTAATTATTTTATGGTCATTGACATATTCAAAACCTTAGTTTTCGTTTTACTGTTGACATTTTGAAATTCCGTTGTTGAAGGTTGGTTTTAGGACGTGGTACGTGCAAAAAGGCATCTATTTTTTTTAAGTTTGGTCTCTACACTGGGGTGACGTTAATGTCAGCCTGAGTTAACTGTGCCTGGAGTACAGTCTGTTTTGAAATGCAGGTGACCTAACCCGTAAATTTCTAGCAAATCTCGCTCTATATTTCCCCCCTCCCCCTTCTAATTCCACTTTTCCTGACCCGACCTAACTACCCAACCCAATTTATGTCTTTGAATCATCTTTTTTCCAATCCATTAAAAAAATGAGTTTACACACCTTGGAGCACAGATAACTCAGGCACACTAAATGGTATCTCCCTTTCTTTACTCTGTATACGTACGCTGTTGGCGCCAACGCTGTCAGCTGCTCGACGTTAGCTTTCAACAGCGCCTCACCGTCGGCACTGTGGGTACACAGAGACAGCAGCGTGGTGTCACGGCACACGTCTTTTGCGCACTGCTGGTGACTTAACATCGTGCCGGACGACGTGATGACACAATTTATGAAGTTGAGACGGTCCCAACTCTCGAGCAAAATGGCGGGCGACGTGGACGCTGCGCACGCGTGGAGTTTCGCTTCGTTGCAAGCACCGTTTCCAGGGCACTGAAATTTTATTCATCTGATATGTATAATGTCCGACGATTCAGTTGCTCCGGGATTCCATTGTTGGCTATGTTTCTTTATATTCACTGGTGCAAATTTATAAATCCCTTTCATGAAACATTCACGCACTCTCCACCAAACGTCTTTGTCTAGAATTAAAACACAGCAAATTTTCTACTGCTAAGGCTATGTTTCCATTGAATCGCTTGAATATTTCTATTAGAAAACTCGGTCGAAACGTTCGGGGCCCAACCTAGACAGCTACTTCAAGTTCAAGTGCAACCTTAGTGCAACGTGCACTCATTGACTTTTCAATTTACACGAAATAATAATAATTACACATATCATTTGGCACGTAGTACATGTATTTTTAACCATTTAGAACAGTCTTTCATCATTTCATTGCGATTTGTTGTGCAAAAACTAGATAATAACATATCTGACATTTCGTCAGTGACAGCTAGCAAATCATGAATTTATATGCTCAAAACTCAAACAGGCACTGACTTCAAGGATACTTTTTTCACTGGATGTGTTACAGAGTCGATGTATTGAATGTGCCTTCGGCCAACCTTCGGCCATCAAAACAAATAGGATTTTACTTTAAAATTGTTGAAATATTGTTGGCCGTGAATGTCTACAACATTACCAACACGCCGTGAATGTCAGAAACAAGCGCAGAGTATTCACAGAATTATTCTGATCAAAGCGCAAAAAAAATCTCCGAACACAAGAAATACGGATATGTAAGGGTAAGTTGAAGACTTTAAACCAAAAACCAATTAATATCAATCCACCTTATATAAAATCCCTATTTCCCGTTGCCACGATACAATTGTACTCATGGATGTGGCTATGTGGGGATGTGGGGATGTGGCGATGTGGCCATGTGACCATGTAACTTGCACCGCGTAAATCGCCAGCGAAATTGCGAAAACGCAATGAAAACGTTTGTACAATGTCGCGTTAAGTTCCTACTACTTGGGACTTGAGCTCTGCAACACTCGCGAAGCGATTTGAGCGCGGATTGATGTAAAAAACAACGAAAAACACACGCCAAATCACTCGGCCGAAAGTCATCGCCTCTGGAGGCAACAATTGGCAACAATACTTGACTAAATGTATCCATAGTTACAAAAGAAATCGCAATGAAAAGTTCATTTATTTCAGCCTCAAGTAACAGGACCTATAATAATTTGCCACCGACAAACTCACGCTGTGGCGACACCAAGCGATGGTGGATATCGGTGTATCGGATCTCATGTGAGATTTCTTACGAGTTTAACTGTGAGTTCTTACGGCTTTTCCACTAGGAATATAATAGTGTTTGAAATCCAGTTTTGCTCTTCAGAAATAATAATATAGCTTTACTGAAATACTGGAAACACATCATACAACTACTGCAGATGCCGCCAAAAAACGTGCAGGCCAAACTAACGCCGACGAGCAACGAAGAAAGGACGAAGGCAGCGGCCGACAGGGCACGGGTCCTGGGTGCTGGATGCTGGGTGGCGGGTGCCGGGTGGTGGGTGCCGGGTCCTGGGTGCTGGATGCTGGGTGCCGGGTGCTAGGTGCTGGGTGCCGGGTGCTGGGTGCCGGGTCCTGGGTGCTGGATGCTGGGTGCCGGGTGCCGGGTGCTGGGTGTTGGGTGCCGGTTGCCGGGTGCTCGGTGCTGGGTGCTGGATGCTGGGTCCCGGTTGCTGGATGCTGGGTGCCGGGTCCTGGGTGCTGGATACTGGGTGCCGGGTGCTGGATGCTGGGTGCCGGGTGCTGGGTGTTGGGTGCCGGTTGCCGGTTGCTCGGTGCTGGGTGCCGGGTGCCGGGTGCTGGGTGCTGGATGCTGGGTGCCGGGTGCCGGGTGCTAGGTGTTGGTGCTGGGTGCTTGGTGCCGGGTGCTGGGTGCTGGGTGCCGGGTGCTCGATGCTGGGTGCCGGGTGCCGGTTGCCGGGTGCTAGGTGCCTGGTGCCGGGTGCTGGGTGCTGGGTGTTGAGTCCTGGGTGCTGGGTCCTGGGGGTCGGGTGGTGGGTGCTGGGTGCTGGGTGCTTGGTGCCGGGTGCTGGGTGCTGGATGCTGGGTGCCGGGTGCTGGGTGCTGGGTGCCGGGTGCTGGGTGTTGGGTGCTGGATGCTGGGTGCCGGGTTCTGGGTTGCGGGTTGACGGGTGCTGGGGTGTTGGGTGTTGGATGCTGGGTGCTGGCTGCCGTTTGCCGGGTACCGGGTGCCGGATGCAGGGTGTTGAGTGCTGGATGCTGGGTGCCGGTTGCCGGGTGCTAGGTGCTGTGTGCCGGGTGCTGGGTGCCTGGTGCCGGGTGCTGGGTGTTGAGTGCTGGGTGCTGGGTCCTGGGGGTCGGGTGGTGCGTGGTGGGTGCTGGGTGCTTGGTGCCGGGTGCTGGGTGCTGGATGCTGGGTGCCGGGTGCCGGGTGCTGTGTGCCGGGTGCTGGGTGTGGGGTGCTGGATGCTGGGTGGCGGGTTCTGGGTGCTGGGTGACGGGTGCTGGGGTGTTGGGTGTTGGATGCTGGGTGTTGGGTGCCGGATGCTGGGTGCTGGATGCTGGGTGCTGTGTGCTGGATGCTGTGTGCCGGGTACCGGGTGCTGGGTGTCGGGTGCTGGGTGTTGAGAGCTTGATGCTGGGTGCCGGGTGCTGGGTGGTGGGTGTTGAGTGCTGGGTGTTGGGTGTTGAGTGCTGGATGCTGGGTGCCGGTTGCTGGGTGCTAGGTGCTGTGTGCCGGGTGCTGGGTGCCTGGTGCTGGGTGTTGAGTGCTGGGTGCCGGGTCCTGGAGGTCGGGTGGTGGGTGCTTGGTGCCGGGTGCTGGGTGCTGGATGCTGGGTGCCGGGTGCTGGGTGTTGAGTGCTGGGTGCGTACGATTGAGCATGTCAACACCGTCGCGTTTGCACTTGAAGGAAGACCGTGGAAAAGACCGTGTCGATTCACCAGGTCTTACATCCGGCTTTTGGTGGACGACACAAGCAGGGACAGAGAAAGGGAAGGAAGTCTGTCATGCAGGCAGGAGGTGGGAAGGGGGTCCAGGCATAAGGCACAAGTGCACAAGGAACAGACCATCGTACGATTGCGCATATCAACACTGTTGTACTACGCAGAGGAAGGTTGGGAAGTTGGGTCGGGTCAGGAAAGGTAGGATTAGGGGTGGGGGGGGGGAAATACCGTGGTTTTATGCAGTGAATATGTAGATAACCATCGTTCAATTGTGCATATAAACACTGTCGTACTACGCAGATGATGGTTGGGAAGTTGGGTCGGGTAAGGAAAGGTAGGATTTTTTTTTTTTGGGGGGGGGGGGGGGGGGGGGGGAATATACTTCGGCAAAAAACTACGCACGAAAGGCAGGAAAGGCATCAGGAAACATACAACACGGTTGGGTTTGGAGGTTGGGTTGGGTCAGTAAAGGAACACTTAGAAGCAGCACGTGCGGCAACACATGAAAACTCTCTTTTCTTGGATCAACAATTGATGGTGGACGTCTGTGGACCCGAGTCACTAATATATATAGCCAGCATTAGTAGTACCCATAATGTCGCCTTTGAGCAGTGAATATGTAGATAAATACGAAGTGTTAGGTAAGCGTGGCAGAAGGGTCAAATAACAATTACCGGAAAACAAAACAACACAAGAAACAAATAAAACCGACAGGGGGCGAAGCCCCCTGCAAGGGGGCCCCGTGCTGATGGTGCTTTGGGGCGAAGCCCCAAAGCACGCCGGGGGGGGGGTTGGCGGCCGGAGGCCGCAGGGGCAGAGCCCCTAGTAAATAGAGTAATGCTTAATATCATTAAACTGCCACTAAAATGCCACAATTCCTACGACAGACATGCCTAGAAAAAAAATTAACCTCACTGAGGAAGAAAATCGTCACTGAAGATGGAAAAGTCGTAAAAAAGAAAAAATATTATATTTATAATATTAAAAATATTATGGCCGGAGGCCGCAGGGGCAGAGCCCCTAGTCCACCTTATATAAAATCCTTATTTCCCGTTGCCACGATACTATTGTACTCATGGATGTGGCTATGTGGCTATGTGGGGATGTGGCTATGTGACTATGTAACTTGCACCGCGTAAATCGCTAGAGAAATTGCGAAAACGCAATGAAAACGCGCGGGGAAAGTCGTTTTGTGTTCGTGCCACTGAGGACTTGAGCGCTGCAACATTTGGGCAGCGATTTGAGCCGCGCTTGATGTAAAAAACAACGAAAAACACACGCCAAATCACTCGGCCGAAAGTCATCGCCTCTGGAGGCAATAATGCAGGCAGTAAGGAAAATACAGGTGCGAAATAATTTCCATAGCGATGAAATTTGCCAAATGTCAAAACACAAGCCGAAGCAATTCAACGCCTCTGGAGGCAACAATTGGCAACAATGCGCGACTAAATGTATCCATAGTTACAAAATTAATCGCACCGTGAAGTTGATTTTTTTTCAGCAAATTTTTCAGCGAGATTTCCAACGAGTTTTACTGTGAGTTTTTACATGACTTTTCCATTAGGAATCTTATAGTGTTTGAAATCGAGTTTTTCCCTTAAGAAAGTATATAATATAGCTGTATACTGATATACTGGAAACACATCATACAACTACAGATGCCGGCAAAAAAACGTGCTCGCCTGACCCAGGCCAAACAAACGCGGACGACCAACGAAGAAACGAAGAAGGCAGCGGCCGACAAGGCACGGGCCAAGCGAGCTGCCAAGCAAGCGACAGGAGAGCGAAATGCCACTGCGCCGTCGGCAACGCTCGCTTTGCCGCCCCTTGCCGAGCCCGACGTCGACCCCCTCGAAGGACGCCCCCTGGCCGAATCGGTGAGCGTCAACCCTTACGTTCCTTCCTTTTTGCTCGATGCCTCGGTACACCAGGCGCACGCCGAGAAGAGACCGGACAATGGCTGTGGCCAGTGCCCGGACGACGAGCCAGACAGACAACGCCGCCAGCGCCTCGCTGTCGTGGCAGAGCAGGCGCGACTGCGTAGAGCGAGCGAGTCCGCGGACGAACGCCGTGCTCGCCTCGCGCGAATGGCTTGCCTCGATCGCCAGCGCAGAGAAGCCGAGACCGAGGCACAGCGCGTCGACCGCCTGGCTTTGAAAGCGGAAACAGTGCGCCGCCGCAGGGAGGAAGAGCTCGAAGATCAGCGACTCCAGCGGCTGGCTCAGTTGACAAATCAAGAGCGCCATCGCAGGGAGACCGAGACCGAGGCCCAGCATGTCGAGCGTCTCGCTCAGAAGGTCGGAGCAGAGCGCCGCCGCAGGGAGGCAGAGCTTGAGGAACATCGACTACAGCGGCTGGACCAGTCGGCAAGCTACAAGCGACAGCGCATGGAGACCGAGACCGAGGCCCAGCATGTCGAGCGTCTGGCTCAGAGGGCCGAAGCAGAGCGCCGCCGCAGGGAGGAAGAGCTTGAGGAACAGCGCCTCCAGCGGCTGGCTCAGTTGTCAAAGCAAGAGCGCCATCGAAGGGAGACCGAGACCGAGGCCCAGCATGTCGAGCGTCTCGCTCAGAAGGCCGGAGCAGAGCGCCGTCACAGGGAGGAAGAGCTCGAGGAACAACGCCTCCAGCGGCTGGGTCAGTTGTCAAAGCAAGAGCGCCATCGAAGGGAGACCGAGACCGAGGCCCAGCATGTCGAGCGTCTCGCTCAGAAGGCCGGAGCAGAGCGCCGCCGTAGGGAGGAAGAGCGCGAAGAACAGCGACTACAGCGGCTGGACCAGTCGGCAAGCTATAAGCGACAGCGCATGGAGACCGAGACTGAGGCCCAGCGGACAGCGCGGCTGGCCAAGACGGCCGCTCACGATCGGACACTGCGAGAGGACGCGACTGCAGCCGAGCATGCCGAGCGTCTAGCTAGCCAGCGGGAGCGAGCGCGGCGACGTCGCGACGCCGAGGCAGGGGACCGGCTGGCGGCAGCTGAAGCGGAAGCCACCCAGCGCGCCGAGGAGGAAGCCACCAATCGTGCCGAAGAGGCAGAACGCGAACAACACCAGCTAACCGAGGACGAAACGATGGAGCCCGACCTCGCGCCGGTGGACCTGGCACCCACGCACTTGGAAGCCGCAAGACAAGATGTGGCTGACGTCTTGCAGCACTACTGCGGCAACCAAAACGAAGTGTGCGACGGGTGCAGCGCTCTGCACTACAAAGGGGAAAGGCCCGCCGGCTGGAAGACAACCAACCGCCAGTTCACGACCTGCTGCCACAGGGGCAACGTCAAGCTCGAGCCACTGCTCCCGTACCCCGGCTTCATGTTCGAACTGCTCACGGGAGGCCACTACCACTCGAGGAACTTCCGTGAGAACATCCGGTCGTACAACAGTTCGCTCTCCTTTGCGTCGGTCGGTGCCAAGACCGAAATACCGAAGGGCCGTGGCACGTATTGTTTCCGTGTTCACGGAAACATTCAGCACAGGATCGCGCACATGGGCCAAGGGGTGGAGAAGCCGCTCTACTCACACCTGTACTTCCTCGACGCCGAGCAAGCGCAGACACATCGAGTCGACAGGCGCGAAAACACGAAGCTGCTGCCCGACCTGCTGCACGAGCTGGACGCGCTGATTCGCGAAGTAAACCCTTTCGCTCAAGGGCTCAAGACCCTGGGGCAGGTGGAGGCTGAGGAGCGCGTCCGTGCCACGGCCGAGGGTCGACCCGACACGAGAGTAGAGCTGCGCGTCGTCGAAGACAAGCGTCGAACCTTCGAGCACCCGACAGCGCTCGAAGTGGCTGTGGTGTACCAGAGCGTAGACGGTGGAATGCCTACGCTCGGCCGCGACATTCGCATCCACACGCGAAGCGGCTACTTCGAACAGCTGTCCGTCCTGTCGCCATCCACGGACCCACTGAGCTACGCCCTGCTGTTTCCGCGTGGCGAAGCCGGCTTCCAAAGAGACATGCCGCACACCAAACAATCCACGCACAACGTCATCACACTGATGGAGTATTACAGCTATAGACTCCAGGAGCGCGCCGGCGCCTTCAACCCCGTGCTGCACGCCGGAAAGCTGACGCAGCAGTTCATGGTGGACGCGTACATCAAGGTGGAGGGCAACCGACTTGAATTCATCATCAAGAATCAAAAAACACTGCGCGCCGAGCTGTATCGCGGCCTTATGGACCACATCGAGCACAGGGCCGAGCGGCAGGGATACGACGTTGGCAAAATGGTGATACTGCCATCCAGCTTCATTGGCAGTCCCAGACATTGCCAACAACTGTACCAAGACGCAATGAGCATCGTGACAAAGTTTGGCAAGCCAGATCTCTTCGTGACGATGACGTGCAACCCGAAGTGGCCAGAAATACAGGACAACCTCGCGGCGTATGAAAGGGCCGAGGACCGACCCGATCTCACCGCACGAGTTTTCCAAATGAAACTCAAGGAACTGATGGCCGACATCACGACGAAGCACGTGATGGGCGTGCCCCTGGCGCACTTCCACGTGGTCGAGTTCCAGAAACGAGGACTACCACACGCCCACATCCTGGTCATCCTGCGCTACGAGGACAAGATCCGCACACCAGAACAGATCGACGCACTCATCTGCGCCGAGTTGCCTGACCCGGTGACCGAGGAGAGACTACACAAGACCATCGTGTCGTCGATGATTCACGGCCCATGCGGCGTGCGGAACCCACGCTCAGTGTGCATGGAGGACGGGCAATGCAAGAAGAAGTTCCCTAAGTTGTTCACAGAGGAGACTGTGGTGAACGAAGGGGGCTTCACCGTCTATCGCCGAAGAGACAACGGACGGATGCACATGGCTCCGACAGGAAAAGTGGTCGACAACCGGGACATTGTGCCTTACAACAAGTACTTGAGCTCGAAGTACGACTGCCACCTGAACGTGGTGCACTGTGGCTCGGCTAAGACAGTCAAGTACCTGTGCAAGTACGTCTACAAGGGACACGACTGTGCCAGGGTGGAGCTGCGCGTCTCTGTTCCCGCCGAGTGTGAACATGGCGAGCGTCCGGCGCAAGGGGCCAAGCCCGTGTTGGTATGGGACGAAGTGTCCAACTACATCGACTCGCGCTATGTCAGCCCCCAAGAGGCAGTGTGGCGCATTTTCGGTTTTGCAATGCACGATAAATCGCACAGCATCATACGACTCGCAATCCACCTCGAGGGGGAACACACAGTCACGTTCCGGCCCGGAGACGAAGTAGCCGCAGCAGAACGCGGCAGCACTGCACTGACAACACTGACAGCGTGGTTCGACCTGAATCGGAACAACCCAACAGCACGCCAACACAAGTACACCGACATCCCGTACCACTACGTGTTCAATCGCACGTGGGCAACGCGCAAGCGAGGGGCGAACACCATCATCGCCCGCATGTACTCCGTGTCGCCACGCCAGATCGAGCGATACCACCTGCGTCTGCTCCTGTTGCACGTGACAGGCGCGACGTCCTTCGAAGACGTGCGCACGCACCGCGGCGTTGTGTACGGCACCTTCAAGGAGGCTGCCATCGCGCGCAACCTGCTCATGGACGACGACGAGTGGCAGAGGTGTCTCGAGGAGGCTGTTGCAGTGCAAATGCCAAACGAACTGCGGCAACTGTTTGCAGTGATTTGCGCGTTCTGCCAGCCGATTAGCCCGCTGTCACTCTGGGAGCGCTTCAAGGAAGATTTCTGCGAAGACTTCGCCCGTGACCACGACCCCGTCGAGTCAGAACAGATGGCACTGAACGCCATCCAGTCCGTACTCGCCCTGCACCGATTGACGAACATCGAACTGGGTCTGCCAGCGCCCCGACTGCCGGTCATCGTTGCTGTCGACGAGCAGTTCGATCAGGCCGCCGAAAGGGAAGAGGCCGAGGGAAACTTGAAACTGCTCAACGATAGACAGCGCGTGGCATTCGAAACGGTGATGGCGGCAATCGACGACCCGAAGTCCGAGCAGAGGTGTTTCTACCTTGACGGGCCGGGAGGCAGTGGAAAGACCTTCCTCTACAACACCCTGATCAGCGCGCTGCGAGCCAGAGGCGAACGAGCCGTGGCCGTCGCGTGGACTGGCATTGCTGCAACGCTGTTGAAGGGTGGGAGGACCTGCCATTCTCGATTCCGACTGCCCGTCCCGATCGTGGAGAACAGCACGTCCGGCGTGAAGCCCAACTCCGCCGAGGGTGCTGCGCTGCGGGCGGCCAAGGTGGTCATCTTGGACGAAGGGCCCATGGCGCCTGTGCTGGCCCTGAACGCGATCGAGCGCACGTTGCGTGACGTGACAAACGATGACCGACCGTTTGGCGGAAAGGTGATCGTCATTGGAGGTGACTTTCGCCAGTGCCTTCCGGTCGTCCGCAACGGCAACCGAACGACCATCGTCGAACAGTGCATTAAACGCAGCACACATTGGGCCCTGTTCCGCACGCTCGAACTGCGCGCGAACATGCGCGCCAACGAAGGAGAGGACGAGTTCGTGGAGTGGCTGCTGCGCGTCGGAAACGGCGAACTAACGAACGACCACCACCTGCCAGAAGACACAATCGCCCTGCCCGACCAGTGCGTCGTCGACTGCGTCATGGACGCCGTCTTCGGCAAGAGCATCAGTGCTGCCGAGATGGCCGCGATGCAGGATCACGCAATCCTCTGCCCGAAGAACACAGAGTCGTTAAACATCAACGACACTGTTCTCGAGCGACTCGAAGGCGCCGTGCACGAATACTGCAGCGCCGACTCAGTGGACGTCGGCGAAGGCGAGGATGGCGACGCTCTGACCACCGACTATCCAGTCGAGTACCTGAACTCGCTGACGCCGTCTGGGATGCCGCCGCACAAGCTGCGCCTGAAAGTGCACGCAGTCGTGATGCTCATGAGGAACGTGAACGTACGAGCTGGCCTGTGCAACGGCACTCGGCTAAGCGTGGTTGCACTCTACGAGCACGTGATCGACTGTCGGATCATCGGAGGACGATGCGCAGGAAACAGGACTTTTCTCTGCCGAGTGAACCTCACGCCCTCAGACGCAGGCCTGCCGATCACGATGATCAGGCGCCAATTCCCGATTCGTCTGGCATTCGCCATGACGATTAACAAGGCCCAGGGACAGTCTTTGAGACGCGTGGGCGTGAATCTCGAAAAACCCGTGTTCGGACACGGCCAGCTCTACGTGGCGCTGTCAAGAGCTCGGTCCCTCGACTCAGTGTTCCTAGCAGTCACCAGCAACGAGGCGCAGGGCAAGCTGATCAAGTCATGCAACACCACTTTTACAAAGAACATCGTGTACAAAGAGGTGCTAGAAAGCCATGCCCCGCAAAAGTCAACAGCGGCCACAACCTCGCAAGGGGTACGTCAAAGTGACCCACGAGAGGCAGACGAAGAGGGCATCGAGCGGTCACTCAGCAAGCTAACTGTCTCAGATGCTGGAGCAATGAACAAAGTCGAGGAACAGATGGACACAAGCGACTGGAACGAATCGAACATCAGAATCGTGCGTGGTTCGTGTCACCAGGGAGATGCTGCCAGAAAGTTTGTCAACGCAGGAAGGCAATGCACGGCAATGGCTGCCTGCGCTATCGCCGTAGCAAACAACAAGTGTCCATCAACATGGCAAAAAGACACACTGGACAGAATTCTCGATTCCGGCGATGCACTGTACACCCTCAGTGCGCGAAATCTGCCAAGGGACGAGCAATACCTCACGGTACAGGAACTACACGACTACATATCCGTCGCGGGAGTGAACACCTGGATAAACAAACAACAGAACGCCGACACTGCTGTTTCCGGTCTGATCTGGCCGCAAAACATCGCTCGCCACAACGCCTGGCCCGACCTACACACAGGACTAAGCACGTTTCTCGCGGGTGCGGCCTGCGGGATCCTAACAGCGGTGTCTGTGTCGGTGGCCATAGGCAGAACGGTCGATGGGACACACTGGCTGTTTGACTCCCACGCGAGAAATCAACAAGGATACGCGAGTCCAGACGGAAAAGCGTGTCTGGCAATGCACAAAGATCTGAGGATGCTGAGTGATATGTTCTGCAAGAATGTGCTCCCAGAACACGCGCTCGAACCAGAACAATACACGATCGAGAAACTACAAATCCGACAGCAAAACCGAACGTGACAAAACAAACAACAACAAGGATATGCCTTCTATGCAAAGAGTTGCGCATCGGGGGACAGTGTTGGTAAACCAGGCTTACCAACAGGCTTTTGGTGACCAACACAAGCAGGGACAGAGACATCAGTGGAGGTCTGTCATGCAGCCGGGAGCGGGGAGGGGCTCCTGGCAAAGCGCAAATTGCAAAACGTAAAGACCATCGTACGAATGTGCATATCAACAAAGTCGCGCTAACACTTGAAGGAAAACCGTGTAGATTAACCAGGCCCAACATCCGGCTACTGGTGGACAACACAAGCAGGGACAGAGAAAATGAAGGAGGTCTGTCATGCAGCCGGGAGCGGGGAGGGGCTCCTGGCAAAGCGCAAAGTGCAAAACGTACAGACCATCGTACGAATGCGCATGTCAACAACGTCGCGCCAACACTTGAAGGAAAACCGTGTAGATTAACCAGGCCCAACATCCGGCTATTGGTGGACAACACAAGCAGGGACAGAGAAAATGAAGGAGGTCTGTCATGCAGCCGGGAGCGGGGAGGGGCTCCTGGCAAAGCGCAAAGTGCAAAACGTACAGACCATCGTACGAATGTGCATTTCAACAACGTCGCGCCAACACTTGAAGGAAAACCGTGTAGAATAACCAGGCCCAACATCCGGCTATTAGTGGACAACACAAGCAGGGACAGAGAAAATGAAAGAGGTCTGTCATGCAGCCGGGAGCGGGGAGGGGCTCCTGGCAAAGCGCAAAGTGCAAAACGTACAGACCATCGTACGAATGCGCATGTCAACAACGTCGCGCCAACACTTGAAGGAAAACCGTGTAGATTAACCAGGCCCAACATCCGGCTATTGGTGGACAACACAAGCAGGGACAGAGAAAATGAAGGAGGTCTGTCATGCAGCCGGGAGCGGGGAGGGGCTCCTGGCAAAGCGCAAAGTGCAAAACGTACAGACCATCGTACGAATGCGCATGTCAACAACGTCGCGCCAACACTTGAAGGAAAACCGTGTAGATTAACCAGGCCCAACATCCGGCTATTGGTGGACAACACAAGCAGGGACAGAGAAAATGAAGGAGGTCTGTCATGCAGCCGGGAGCGGGGAGGGGCTCCTGGCAAAGCGCAAAGTGCAAAACGTACAGACCATCGTACGAATGTGCATGTCAACAACGTCGCGCCAACACTTGAAGGAAAACCGTGTGGAATAACCAGGCCCAACATCCGGCTATTAGTGGACAACACAAGCAGGGACAGAGAAAATGAAGGAGGTCTTTCATGCAATGTGTGCAATGTGTGTGTTGTAAATGTGTGTAAATTGAGGTATTAGAATAATAAAACATTCCTTGGTGGGCATATGCATTTTGTTTTGTTTTGCTATGGCGACACCACACCACTCGCTTTTCTTGGATCAACAACTGATGGTGGACGCCTGTGTACCAGAGTCATGAAAATATATAGCCATCAATAGTATTGACAATAAATTCATATTTGACAAGTGAATATGTAGGTAAACACAAAGTGTTAGATAAGCGTGGCAGAAGGGTAAAATACCGATTACCGAAAAACAAATCAACACAAGAAATAAGTAAAACCGACAGGGGGCGAAGCCCCCTGCAATGGGGCCCCGTGCTGATGGTGCTTTGGGGCGAAGCCCCAAAGCACGCTGGGGAGGGGGTTGGCGGCCGGAGGCCGCAGGGGCAGAGCCCCTATCCACCTTATATAAAATCCCTATTTCCCGTTGCCACGATACTATCGGTACCTGGATGTGGCTATGTGGGGATGTGGCGATGTGGCCATGTGACTATGTAACTGACGGCGTAAATCGCCAGCGAAATTGTGAAAACGCAATGAAAACGCGCGGCCCAAGTCGCGTTCTGTTCCTTTTACTTGGGACTTGCGCGCTGCAACACTCGGCCAGCGATTTGAGCCGCGCTTGATGGTGAAAACAACGAAAAACGCACGCCAAATCACTCGGCCAAAAGTCATCGCCTCTGGAGGCAATAATGCAGGCAGTAAGCAAAATACAGGTGCAAAATAATTTCCATAGCGATGAAATTCGCCAAATGTCGAAACACAATTCGAAGCAATTCATCGCCTCTGGAGGCAACAATTGGCAACAATGCACGACCAAATGTATCTATAGTTACAAAATTAATCGCACTGTGAAGTTGATTTTTTTACAGCAAATTTTTCTGCGAGATTTCCAACGAGTTTTACTGTGAGTTTTGCCGCGACTTTTCCACTAGGAATCTTAAAGTGTTTGAAATCGAGGTTTGCCCTTAAGAAAGTATATAATATAGCTGTATACTGATATACTGGAAACGCATCACACAAATACAGATGCCGGCAAAAAAACGTGCTCGCCTGACCCAGGCCAAACAAACGCGGACGAGAGACGAAGAAACGAAGAAGGCAGCGGCCGACAGGGCACGGGCCAAGCGAGCTGCCAAGCACGCGACAGGAGAGCTAAATGCCACTGCGCCGTCGGCAAAGCTCGCTTTGCCGCCCCTTGCCGAGCCCGACGTCGACCCCCTCGAAGGACGCCCCCTGGCCGAATCGGTGAGCGTAAACCCTTTTATTTATTCCTTTACGCAACATGCCTCGGTACACCAGGCGCACGCCGAGCAGAGCCCGGACTATGCCTGTGGCCAGCGCCCGGACGACGAGCCAGACAGACAACGCCGCCAGCGCCTCGCTGTTGTCGCAGAGCAGGCGCGACTGCGTAGAGAGAGCGAGTCCGCGGACGAACGCCGTGCTCGCCTCGCGCGAATGGCTTGCCTCGATCGCCAGCGCAGAGAAGCCGAGACAGAGGCACAGCGCGTCGACCGCCTGGCTTTGAAGGCGGAAACAGTGCGCCGCCGCAGGGAGGAAGAGCTCGAAGATCAGCGACTCCAGCGGCTGGCCCAGTGGACAAATCAAGAGCGCCATCGCAGGGAGACCGAGACCGAGACACAGCATGTCGAGCGTCAGGCTCAGAGGGCCGAAGCAGAGCGCCGCCGCAGGGAGGAAGAGCTCGAGGAACAGCGACTCCAACGGCTGGACCAGTCGGCAAGCTACAAGCGACAGCGCATGGAGACCGAGACCGAGGCCGAGCATGTCGAGCGTCTCGCACAGAGGGCCGAAGCAGAGCGCCGCCGCAGGGAGGAAGAGCTCGAGGAACAGCGACTCCAGCGGCTGGACCAGTCGGCAAGCTACAAGCGCCAGTGCAGGGAGAACGAGACCGAGGCCCAGCATGTCGAGCGTCTCGCTCAGAAGGCCGGAGCAGAGCGCCGCCGCAGGGAGGAAGAGCTTGAGGAACAGCGACTCCAGCGGCTGGGTCAGTTGTCAAAGCAAGAGCGCCATCGCAGGGAGACCGAGACCGAGACCCAGCATGTCGAGCGTCTCGCTCAGAAGGCCGAAGCAGAGCGCCGCCGTAGGGAGGAAGAGCTCGAGGAAAAGCGACTCCAGCGGCTGGACCAGTCGGCAAGCTACAAGCGACAGCGCATGGAGACCGAGACAGAGGCCCAGCGGACAGCGCGCCTGGCCAAGACGGCCGCTCACGAGCGGACACTGCGAGAGGACGCGAATGCAGCCGAGCATGCCGAGCGTCTAGCTACCCGGCGGGAGCGAACGCGCCGACTTCGCGACGCCGAAGCAGGGGACCGGCTGGCGGCAGCTGAAGCCGAAGCCACCAAACGCGCCGAGGAGGAAGCCACCCATCGTGCCGATGAGGCAGAACGCGAACAACACCAGCTAACCGAGGACGAAGCGATGGAGCCCGACCTCGCGCCGGTGGACCTGGCACCCACGCACTTGGAAGCCGCAAGACAAGATGTGGCTGACGTCTTGCAGCATTACTGCGGCAATCAAAACGAAGTGTGCGACGAGTGCAGCGCCCTGCACTACAAAGGGGAAAGGCCCGCCGGCTGGAAGACAAACAACCGCCAGTTCACGACCTGTTGCCACAGGGGCAACGTCAAGCTCGAGCCACTGCTCCCGTACCCCGGCTTCATGTTCGAACTGCTCACTGGAGGCCACTACCACTCGAGAAACTTCCGTGAGAACATCCGGTCGTACAACAGTTCGCTCTCCTTCGCGTCGGTCGGTGCCAAGACCGAAATACCGAAGGGCCGTGGTACGTATTGTTTCCGTGTTCACGGAAACATTCAGCACAGGATCGGGCACATGGGCCAAGGGGTGGAGAAGCCGCTCTACTCACACCTGTACTTCCTCGACGCCGAGCAAGCGCAGACACATCGAGTCGACAGGCGCGAAAACACGAAGCTGCTGCCCGACCTGCTGCACGAGCTGGACGCGCTGATTCGCGAAGTAAACCCTTTCGCCCAAGGGCTCAAGACCCTGGGGCAGGTGGAGGCTGAGGAGCGCGTCCGTGCCACGGCCGAGGGTCGATCAGACACGAGAGTAGAGCTGCGCGTCGTCGAAGACAAGCGTCGAACCTTCGAGCACCCGACAGCGCTCGAAGTGGCTGTGGTGTACCAGAGCGTAGACGGTGGATTGCCTACGCTCGGCCGCGACATTCGCATCCACACGCGAAGCGGCTACTTCGAACAGCTCTCCGTCCTGTCGCCATCCACGGACCCACTGAGCTACGCCCTGCTGTTTCCGCGCGGCGAAGCCGGCTTCCAAAGAGACATGCCGCACACCAAACAATCCGCGCACAACGTCGTCACACTGATGGAGTATTAAGGCCGATTCACAACCAACTTAGCAGTAACGTAAACGCAAACGTAAACGCAACGCAAAATCTTGCCGTTCACATAAGCATTTAGCAGTAAGCCATTAGCCAATAGAAATCGGTCTGAGCAGCGGCCATCTTGGATGGCGAGTTGCAGACGCCCAGCTGTATGTTCAGTTTAAGGTTATGTATGGAAGTGTCAACACTCGTCATGGAATCAATTGAAACGGTTGTTGCGTTACAATGCTGTTTAACAGTTTCGCTTGCCTGCTCATATTTACTTAATCAAAGAAAACAAGACTGAAAAGACTGAAATAAGCTGGAGCGCCGAGCGGAGAGGTAATGGTGTAACTCAACAGGGTGGCAACTGGTCTGGTAAAAAAAATGGGTTGGTAGCGCTGCGCGCGCCAAACGACAGTTGAATCTGATTGGTTGATTCTTACGGGCCAACGCAGAAATTAGCAGTAAGGTTTGGAGTTTGCAAACCTTAAGGTCCATTCACAACAAACTTTAGCATTAAACTTAGCAGTAACCGTAATGTTTGTCTTACGGCTTTATGCATAGTCGTTCACATCGCCATGTTTTAACCGTAAGGACGTAAACGTAAACGTAAGGTTTGCAAACTCCAAACCTTACTGCTAATTTCTGCGTTGGCCCGTAAGAATCAACCAATCAGATTCAACTGTCGTTTGGCGCGCGCAGCGCTACCAACCCATTTTTTTTACCAGACCAGTTGCCACCCTGTTGAGTTACACCATTACCTCTCCGCTCGGCGCTCCAGCTTATTTCAGTCTTTTCAGTCTTGTTTTCTTTGATTAAGTAAATATGAGCAGGCAAGCGAAACTGTTAAACAGCATTGTAACGCAACAACCGTTTCAATTGATTCCATGACGAGTGTTGACACTTCCATACATAACCTTAAACTGAACATACAGCTGGGCGTCTGCAACTCGCCATCCAAGATGGCCGCTGCTCAGACCGATTTCTATTGGCTAATGGCTTACTGCTAAATGCTTATGTGAACGGCAAGATTTTGCGTTGCGTTTACGTTTGCGTTTACGTTACTGCTAAGTTGGTTGTGAATCGGCCTTTACGTTTACGTTTACGTCCTTACGGTTAAAACATGGCGATGTGAACGACTATGCATAAAGCCGTAAGACAAACATTACGGTTACTGCTAAGTTTAATGCTAAAGTTTGTTGTGAATGGACCTTTACAGCTACAGACTCCAGGAGCGCGTCGGCGCCTTCAACCCCGTGCTGCACGCCGGCAAGCTGACGCAGCAGTTCATGGTGGACGCGTACATCAAGGTGGAGGGCAACCGACTTGAATTCATCATCAAGAATCAAAAAACACTGCGTGCCGAGCTGTATCGCGGCCTTATGGACCACATCGAGCACAGGGCCGAGCGGCAGGGATACGACGTTGGCAAAATGGTGATACTGCCATCCAGCTTCATTGGCAGTCCCAGACATTGCCAACAACTGTACCAAGACGCAATGAGCATCGTGACAAAGTTTGGCAAGCCAGATCTCTTCGTGACGATGACGTGCAACCCGAAGTGGCCAGAAATACAGGACAACCTCGCGGCGTATGAACGGGCCGAGGACCGACCCGATCTCACCGCACGAGTTTTTCAACTGAAACTCAAAGAACTGATGGCCGACATCACGACGAAGCACGTGATGGGCGTGCCCCTGGCGCACTTCCACGTGGTCGAGTTCCAGAAACGAGGACTACCCCACGCCCACATCCTGGTCATCCTGCGCTACGAGGACAAGATCCGCACACCAGAACAGATCGACGCACTCATCTGCGCCGAGTTGCCTGACCCGGTGACCGAGGAGAGACTACACAAGACCATCGTGTCGTCAATGATTCACGGCCCGTGCGGCGCGCGGAACCCACGCTCAGTGTGCATGGAGGACGGGCAATGCAAGAAGAAGTTCCCAAAGTTGTTCACAGAGGAGACAGTGGTGAACGAAGGGGGCTTCACCGTCTATCGCCGGAGAGACAACGGACGGATGTACATGGCTCCGACAGGAAAAGTGGTCGACAACCGGGACATTGTGCCTTACAACAAGTACTTGAGCTCCAAGTACGACTGCCATCTGAACGTGGTGCACTGTGGCTCAGCGAAGACAGTCAAGTACCTGTGCAAGTACGTCTACAAGGGACACGACTGTGCCAGGGTGGAGCTGCGCGTCTCTGTTCCCGCCGAGTGTGAACATGGCGAGCGTCCGGCGCAAGGGGCCCAGCCCGTGTTGGTATGGGACGAAGTGTCGAACTACATCGACTCTCGCTATGTCAGCCCCCAAGAGGCAGTGTGGCGCATTTTAGGATTTGCAATGCACGATAAATCGCACAGCATCATCCGACTCGCGATCCACCTCGAGGGAGAACACACAGTCACGTTCCGGCCCGGAGATGAAGTAGCCGCAGCAGAACGCGGCAGCACTGCACTGACAACACTGACAGCGTGGTTCGACCTGAATCGGAACAACCCAACAGCACGCCAACACAAGTACACCGACATCCCGTACCACTACGTGTTCAATCGCACGTGGGCAACGCGCAAGCGAGGGGCGAACACCATCATCGCCCGCATGTACTCCGTGTCGCCGCGCCAGATCGAGCGATACCACCTGCGTCTGCTCCTGTTGCACGTGACAGGCGCGACGTCCTTCGAAGACGTGCGCACGCACCGCGGCGTTGTGTACGGCACCTTCAAGGAGGCTGCCATCGCGCGCAACCTGCTCATGGACGACGACGAGTGGCAGAGGTGTCTCGAGGAGGCTGTTGCAGTGCAAATGCCAAACGAACTGCGGCAACTGTTTGCAGTGATTTGCGCGTTCTGCCAGCCGATTAGCCCGCTGTCACTCTGGGAGCGCTTCAAGGAAGATTTCTGCGAAGACTTCGCCCGTGACCACGACCCCGTTGAGTCAGAACAGATGGCACTGAACGCCATCCAGTCCGTACTCGCCCTGCACCGATTGACGAACATCGAACTCGGTTTGCCAGCACCCCGACTGCCGGTCATCGTTGCTGTCGACGAGCAGTTCGATCAGGCCGCCGAAAGGGAAGAGGCCGAGGGAAACTTGAAACTGCTCAACGATAGACAGCGCGTGGCTTTCGAAACGGTGATGGCAGCAATCGATGACCCGAAGACCGAGCATAGGTGTTTCTACCTTGACGGGCCGGGAGGCAGTGGAAAGACCTTCCTCTACAACACCCTGATCAGCGCGCTGCGAGCCAGAGGCGAACGAGCCGTGGCCGTCGCGTGGACTGGCATTGCTGCAACGCTGTTGAAGGGTGGGAGGACCTGCCATTCTCGATTCCGACTGCCCGTCCCGATCGTGGAGAACAGCACGTCCGGCGTGAAGCCCAACTCCGCCGAGGGTGCTGCGCTGCGGGCGGCCAAGGTGGTCATCTTGGACGAAGGGCCCATGGCGCCTGTGCTGGCCCTGAACGCGATCGAGCGCACGTTGCGTGACGTGACAAACGATGACCGACCGTTTGGCGGAAAGGTGATCGTCATTGGAGGTGACTTTCGCCAGTGCCTTCCGGTCGTCCGCAACGGCAACCGAACGACCATCGTCGAACAGTGCATTAAACGCAGCACACACTGGGCCCTGTTCCGCACGCTCGAACTGCGCGCGAACATGCGCGCCAACGAAGGAGAGGACGAGTTCGTGGAGTGGCTGCTGCGCGTCGGAAACGGCGAACTAACGAACGACCACCACCTGCCAGAAGACACAATCGCCCTGCCCGACCAGTGCGTCGTCGACTGCGTCATGGACGCCGTCTTCGGCAAGAGCATCAGTGCTGCCGAGATGGCCGAAATGCAGGATCACGCAATCCTCTGCCCGAAGAACACAGAGTCGTTAAACATCAACGACACTGTTCTCGAGCGACTCGAAGGCGACGTGCACGAATACTGCAGCGCTGACTCAGTGGACGTCGGCGAAGGCGAGGATGGCGACGCTCTAACCACCGACTACCCAGTCGAGTACCTGAACTCGCTGACGCCGTCTGGGATGCCGCCGCACAAGCTGCGCCTGAAAGTGCACGCAGTCGTGATGCTCATGAGGAACGTGAACGTACGAGCCGGCCTGTGCAACGGCACTCGGCTAAGCGTGGTTGCACTCTACGAGCACGTGATCGACTGTCGGATCATCGGAGGACGATGCGCAGGAAACAGGACTTTTCTCTGCCGAGTGAACCTCACGCCCTCAGACGCAGGCCTGCCGATCACGATGATCAGGCGCCAATTCCCGATTCGTCTGGCATTCGCCATGACGATTAACAAGGCCCAGGGACAGTCTTTGAGACGCGTGGGAGTGAATCTAGAAAAACCCGTGTTCGGACACGGCCAGCTCTACGTGGCGCTGTCAAGAGCGCGGTCCCTCGACTCAGTGTTCCTAGCAGTCACCAGCAACGAGGCGCAGGGCAAGCTGATCAAGTCATGCAACACCACTTTTACAAAGAACATCGTGTACAAAGAGGTGCTAGAAAGCAATGCCCCGCAAAAGTCAACAGCGGCCACAACCTCGCAAGGTGGTCGTCAAAGTGACCCACGAGAGGCTGACGAAGAGGGCATCGAGCGGTCACTGAGCAAGCTAACTGTCGCAGATGCTGGAGCATTTTATATTATATGCTATAATAGAATTATTATACAATTTGCTGAGTGCCTTGCAACAGGCGAAAAAGCTTTGTGGGGCACAAATATGCAGGTATAAACTGTAAAAAGAAATTGAAGTGATTACATTGAAAAAATCGAGGTTCTGATTTAGCTTAGCGTTCTGGTGCTGAAGCCTGAGTGGAAATGTATTATAAA
Organism: Nemurella pictetii; assembly: GCA_921293315.2. Classification (NCBI taxonomy): domain Eukaryota; kingdom Metazoa; phylum Arthropoda; class Insecta; order Plecoptera; family Nemouridae; genus Nemurella; species Nemurella pictetii. The sequence goes on from OV121124.1 coordinate 6,999,301, forward strand.
ATGAAAATTACATTAACAAAATGCGTAGACATGACAGCTGTTTGAACCGAATTGAAGCATCACAGGTGGATTCATTCATCTAAACTTGGCAGAGGTGTAAATAATATTAACTAATAAAGTATAAATTTTTGTTTCCGTTCCTAATAAGTAAAATAGTTGTTAGCACGTGTCATACTTTTGAATGGTCAGAAGGAATGCCATTCATGGTAGCTAACGGCAGTCGACGCTGTTTCATTCAAATTCAATTTGCGTACATCTTGGTAACCGGCGATTTCCACACCATTCTATAGCGGATCGCGTCAATGCGTCTATTCTGAGAGAGACGTTGTCACTGCAATGTAGTACACATCACAGCGTGTATCCTATTTTATAGATACCCATTATTATAGTGTCTGCATTCGCGCTACCCAAATGCATTAATTACCACAAAAACTTGCTTTTCATTTTGTAATGAGCGAACGAGAGTTTAATTTTTTACCGAAGAGACAAATCACAACAACCATCTTTTACGCAGCGAACTTCAATCCCACTTTTTCGTTGGCAAGCAAAATCTAAAGCTATATTGAGTTTTTCTTTTTGGCAACTGCATTGAATAGCCAAAGAAAGATCAAGGTGATTTCAACAAGTACGCTAGCCAATTATTTTCAGAAATGTTTTTTGTTGACGTCGTTTAAGTCGTGAAGAATGACGAGTGTTAATAAAGGGTGATGTTCAGCTTGATCGAATGACATCACAACTCGCCAGCAAGCGCCGTGGAAACACGCCAATATGCGAGGAATTGCTATTTGACAGCAGCATTGAGTTCAAGGCAGAGAAATTGGAGGCTGCAACGAGCTTAGACCGTTCTGTACTCAAATAGGGTTGAGACCCATTAGCTTGTCAACCTTATATAAAATCCTTATTTTCGGTTGCCACGATACTATTGTACTCATGGATGTGGCTATGTGGGGATGTGGGGATGTGGCGATGTGGCCATGTGACCATGTAACTTGCACCGCGTAAATCGCCAGCGAAATTGCGAAAACGCAATGAAAACGTTTGTACAATGTCGCGTTAAGTTCCTACTACTTGGGACTTGAGCTCTGCAACACTCGCGAAGCGATTTGAGCGCGGATTGATGTAAAAAACAACGAAAAACACACGCCAAATCACTCGGCCGAAAGTCATCGCCTCTGGAGGCAACAATTGGCAACAATACTTGACTAAATGTATCCATAGTTACAAAAGAAATCGCAATGAAAAGTTCATTTATTTCAGCCTCAAGTAACAGGACCTATAATAATTTGCCACCGACAAACTCACGCTGTGGCGACACCAAGCGATGGTGGATATCGGTGTATCGGATCTCATGTGAGATTTCTTACGAGTTTAACTGTGAGTTCTTACGGCTTTTCCACTAGGAATATAATAGTGTTTGAAATCCAGTTTTGCTCTTCAGAAATAATAATATAGCTTTACTGAAATACTGGAAACACATCATACAACTACTGCAGATGCCGCCAAAAAACGTGCAGGCCAAACTAACGCCGACGAGCAACGAAGAAAGGACGAAGGCAGCGGCCGACAGGGCACGGGTCCTGGGTGCTGGATGCTGGGTGGCGGGTGCCGGGTGGTGGGTGCCGGGTCCTGGGTGCTGGATGCTGGGTGCCGGGTGCTAGGTGCTGGGTGCCGGGTGCTGGGTGCCGGGTCCTGGGTGCTGGATGCTGGGTGCCGGGTGCCGGGTGCTGGGTGTTGGGTGCCGGTTGCCGGGTGCTCGGTGCTGGGTGCTGGATGCTGGGTCCCGGTTGCTGGATGCTGGGTGCCGGGTCCTGGGTGCTGGATACTGGGTGCCGGGTGCTGGATGCTGGGTGCCGGGTGCTGGGTGTTGGGTGCCGGTTGCCGGTTGCTCGGTGCTGGGTGCCGGGTGCCGGGTGCTGGGTGCTGGATGCTGGGTGCCGGGTGCCGGGTGCTAGGTGTTGGTGCTGGGTGCTTGGTGCCGGGTGCTGGGTGCTGGGTGCCGGGTGCTGGATGCTGGGTGCCGGGTGCCGGTTGCCGGGTGCTAGGTGCCTGGTGCCGGGTGCTGGGTGCTGGGTGTTGAGTCCTGGGTGCTGGGTCCTGGGGGTCGGGTGGTGGGTGCTGGGTGCTGGGTGCTTGGTGCCGGGTGCTGGGTGCTGGATGCTGGGTGCCGGGTGCTGGGTGCTGGGTGCCGGGTGCTGGGTGTTGGGTGCTGAATGCTGGGTGCCGGGTTCTGGGTTGCGGGTTGACGGGTGCTGGGGTGTTGGGTGTTGGATGCTGGGTGCTGGCTGCCGTTTGCCGGGTACCGGGTGCCGGATGCAGGGTGTTGAGTGCTGGATGCTGGGTGCCGGTTGCCGGGTGCTAGGTGCTGTGTGCCGGGTGCTGGGTGCCTGGTGCCGGGTGCTGGGTGTTGAGTGCTGGGTGCTGGGTCCTGGGGGTCGGGTGGTGCGTGGTGGGTGCTGGGTGCTTGGTGCCGGGTGCTGGGTGCTGGATGCTGGGTGCCGGGTGCCGGGTGCTGTGTGCCGGGTGCTGGGTGTGGGGTGCTGGATGCTGGGTGGCGGGTTCTGGGTGCTGGGTGACGGGTGCTGGGGTGTTGGGTGTTGGATGCTGGGTGTTGGGTGCCGGATGCTGGGTGCTGGATGCTGGGTGCTGTGTGCTGGATGCTGTGTGCCGGGTACCGGGTGCTGGGTGTCGGGTGCTGGGTGTTGAGAGCTTGATGCTGGGTGCCGGGTGCTGGGTGGTGGGTGTTGAGTGCTGGGTGTTGGGTGTTGAGTGCTGGATGCTGGGTGCCGGTTGCTGGGTGCTAGGTGCTGTGTGCCGGGTGCTGGGTGCCTGGTGCTGGGTGTTGAGTGCTGGGTGCCGGGTCCTGGAGGTCGGGTGGTGGGTGCTTGGTGCCGGGTGCTGGGTGCTGGATGCTGGGTGCCGGGTGCTGGGTGTTGAGTGCTGGGTGCGTACGATTGAGCATGTCAACACCGTCGCGTTTGCACTTGAAGGAAGACCGTGGAAAAGACCGTGTCGATTCACCAGGTCTTACATCCGGCTTTTGGTGGACGACACAAGCAGGGACAGAGAAAGGGAAGGAAGTCTGTCATGCAGGCAGGAGGTGGGAAGGGGGTCCAGGCATAAGGCACAAGTGCACAAGGAACAGACCATCGTACGATTGCGCATATCAACACTGTTGTACTACGCAGAGGAAGGTTGGGAAGTTGGGTCGGGTCAGGAAAGGTAGGATTAGGGGTGGGGGGGGGGGAAATACCGTGGTTTTATGCAGTGAATATGTAGATAACCATCGTTCAATTGTGCATATAAACACTGTCGTACTACGCAGATGATGGTTGGGAAGTTGGGTCGGGTAAGGAAAGGTAGGATTTTTTTTTTTTGGGGGGGGGGGGGGGGGGGGGGGAATATACTTCGGCAAAAAACTACGCACGAAAGGCAGGAAAGGCATCAGGAAACATACAACACGGTTGGGTTTGGAGGTTGGGTTGGGTCAGTAAAGGAACACTTAGAAGCAGCACGTGCGGCAACACATGAAAACTCTCTTTTCTTGGATCAACAATTGATGGTGGACGTCTGTGGACCCGAGTCACTAATATATATAGCCAGCATTAGTAGTACCCATAATGTCGCCTTTGAGCAGTGAATATGTAGATAAATACGAAGTGTTAGGTAAGCGTGGCAGAAGGGTCAAATAACAATTACCGGAAAACAAAACAACACAAGAAACAAATAAAACCGACAGGGGGCGAAGCCCCCTGCAAGGGGGCCCCGTGCTGATGGTGCTTTGGGGCGAAGCCCCAAAGCACGCCGGGGGGGGGGGTTGGCGGCCGGAGGCCGCAGGGGCAGAGCCCCTAGTAAATAGAGTAATGCTTAATATCATTAAACTGCCACTAAAATGCCACAATTCCTACGACAGACATGCCTAGAAAAAAAATTAACCTCACTGAGGAAGAAAATCGTCACTGAAGATGGAAAAGTCGTAAAAAAGAAAAAATATTATGAAAAAAATATCGTCCAACAATTGCAATCATTTGCACAGAAGTTTTTGGGGAGTATTAGAGACGAAGTATTGAATAAAATCAAAAGTAATCGTCAAATTTAACTTATGGAAAAGATTTTGCACTATGAACATATAGATTTTAACATGCAATTATGTAGTTTTGCCCGGGCATATTGCTTTGACTTACGGACATTCAGGTTAACATTATGGGCATATAGGGATACCCTCCGGGCATATAGTTTTGCCTTATGGGTTATGGGCATAGTTATGCCTTATGAGCACAGGGTGTGCCTCAAGGGAAAAGAGACTGCCTTATGAGCTAACAAATCAATGAAAAAAATAATTATTATAAGTAAAAGGCGTAACCACATAGTGCCGGAGGCACGGGCTCCGCTGCTAGTCTAGTGCCAAAGCCCGTGCTAGTACGTACAATTTAATACAATAAAAACTAAAAAATAATGAAATTTTCGAAAAACTTTTACCAATTGATTCTACACTCTGCTCGCTTTTGCTTAAATTCCCATATCACAGCCGCTCCGTTTTCGCCCGTATTGTTTTGACGCTGAAGTGAGCGAAGACTTCAATTTGACTACCCAGAAAAAAAGTCGATCATATATATTTTTTTACGTTTGTTCGTTTCTTTGTTCGTACGATTCTGACCAAACGGCTTAACCGATTGAGATGAAATTTTCAGGGAACCTTCGAGGTCTCTAAACTTAGATCTGCCATGTTTTTCAAAAGATCTGCCTAGTATTATTGATGATAAATAGATTGTTTTTTAAATCACTTTTTTCGTCAAAATTTTAAAACTCAAGATAATATCTTTACCAAACTATACAAACATGTTCACCTCAATGGGATGTACTATTCCCGAAATTTTTAGTTTTGCAAGTCTTCTCATATGTTTTTTATCGTATTTTTCGACTAAATTTTCGTGTTTTTAATATAAATAATCAACCTTACATAAAATCCCTATTTTGGTAGCTTTCAACTTTTTCGTGGCTGCCTGCCTGCCTGCCTGCCTGCCTGCCTGCCTGCCTGCCTGCCTGCCTGCCTGCCTGCCTGCCTGCCTGCCTGCCTGCCTGCCTGCCTGCCTGCCTGCTCACTTTTCCAACTGTTTTTTCGGGATTTTTCATGTTTTCAGTGATTCAACCATATTTACGCGCAATTTCGGACACTTCTGTTGGGAGAATAATGTGTAGAATTTCACGACACGTTGTAAAGGCTTTATTTCGTGGCGATCCGTCAAGTATTTCAAGGTGAAAAATGCAAAAAACGAGCGATTGCCATTCAAATTTAAAAACTTTTCTATCTACTCTGATTTCCAGTTTTTTTTTTCACTGTGGCTGTTCCAGGGTTGATTTATTAAAAACGACTAAAAGTTCCCGCAATAAATACGTTTCGCCGAGATTTTGCCCTATGGGCATACTGTTTTTTTACTAAGACCACGTAGTTTTGCCCTATGGGCATATAGTTTTGCCTTATGGGCATAATGTTCGCTTTTTGGGAAAAAAAAATCAACGTATAAGACGTAAACACATAGTGCCGTAGGCACGGGCTCCGCTACTTTTCAACCTTATATAAAATCCCTATTTTGGTAGCCTTCAACTTTTCCGTGGCTGCCTGCTCACTTTTCCAACTGGTTTTTCGGGATTTTTCATGTTTTCAGCGATTCAACCATATTTTCCCGCGATTTCGGACCCTTCTGTTGGGAGAATAATGTGTAGAATTTCACGATACACTGCTTAGGCTTTATTTCGTAGCAATCCGTCAAATATTTCAAGGTGAAAAATTCAAAAAAGTAGTGTTTTTCACCATGTCTTGCCATTCAAATTTAAAATTCAAAATTCAAATTTCCAGTTTTTTTACAATTAAATTCCAATGTTACAATTACAATTAACAATTAAATGTTCCCGAAATAAATACGTTGCGCCGAGATTTTGCCCTATGGGCATAATGTTTTTTTTTACTAAGACCACGTAGTTTTGCCCTATGCCCTATGGGCCCTAGTTTTGCGTTATGGGCTTATAGGTTATGCCTTATGGGCATAGAGTTTGCCTTATGGGTTGCCTTATGGGCATAGGGTTTGCCTTATGGGCATATTGGTATGCCTTATGGGCATAGGGTTTGCCTTATGGGCATATTGGTATGCCTTATGGGCATAGGGTTTGCCTTATGGGCATATTGGTATGCCTTATGGGCATAGGGTTTGCCTTATGGGCATATTGGTATGCCTTATGGGCATAGGGTTTGCCTTATGTCCTTTTAATTAAATGAAAAAAAAAAATCAAAGAATAAGACTTAAGCACATAGTGCCTTAGGCACGGGCTCCGCTGCTAGTAATAGTAACAATAATAATAATAATTTTTATTATTATTGTTATTATTGTCATTATTATAATAATAGAGGAAAAAAAAATGAAAATGGACAAGCTAAAACTATTTGGTAAGGATATCGAGCTGAAGGAAGAATTTAAATATCTAGGAAGTTTAATAAGTCAGGATGGCAAAATTGAAAAGGAAATTAGAAGAAGAATATATCAAGCTGGTTGTTTGTACCAAAAAGTAAGAAAATTGATATGGAATGAGGATTTTCCAAAGAGATGCAAATTGTTATTATATAAAAATTATTATTTGCCAATTTTGACGTATGGAGCAGTGACGTGGACAGTAAATGGACAGATGGAAGATTTGTTGCGGGGTGCAGAGATGAAATTTATACGGAGTATGGCAGGTGTGACGAAGTAGGATAGAGCGAAGAGTATAGTTTTGAGAAAGCAAATGGGAGTTGATGAATTATGTTTTAAATTGGGAAAAGAAAGATTAAGGTGGTATGGACACATGAAGAGAATGGACGACAACAGGATACCCAGGCAAGCTTTGAACCTGTTATATAGATTAAGAAAAGCGGGAAGACCTAGAGAAAGATGGATTAATCAAGTAAGAAGAGACGTGGAAGGTAGAGGTGAAGACTGGAAGAGAATAAATGATGTGGAAAAATGGTGGGAAGATAGAGATAAATGAAAGGAATTGGTGGAACGAAAAGAAGAAGAAGAAAAAGACGTAGAAGAGAGTTCAGTTGAATTAGAAATAAGAAAATAGTTTGGCAATCTATTTTTGTTGTGTTGGTGTTGCCTGTATTTTTAATTTTCTACCCGTGAAACAAATATTTTATGGAGGAATAAAAATTGATATTAAAAAAAAAAAAAAATCATTATTATTATTGGGATTCAGCCTCTTTAAAAATGGTCAGAAAGTCATTAAGCGTCCTTTCAACAACGCGATAAAGAAATTTGGCGAAGCCTTAGTTTATTTTAGGTTGACCTCTGCTGAAAAGGTCTCTGATGATGTTTATGTAAATTCTTTGTGTTTGTAGTTTGTCTCAAATAGTTTTGTTTTTCTATGTCTTCCCTTGCCAGTTTTTATGAAAAATAATTAGAACAGCGTTGTGAACCACGTAATTTAGGCAAATTGGCCAAGTAGTTCCCACGTAAATAAGTTTTGACGAAACATTTCAGTGTTTCAACATCACTACTGCCACTCTAGGGGCCGAATTTCGCAATGAAATTTGACGAATTTTTCAAAATTTGTATTTCTAGTGGACTTACATGCCGTGTTTAATTCGTATTGTAGTCTGCTAAACACTTTTTATGACTAACTTCATTACATTAAACTAGGGCTTCGCGAAGGCTCAATCTTATCGCGTTGTAGATGAGCGTACTTATTTAGGGCTTGAGGATAAGATTTAAGACCTACAAGAATATGAAGGTAATCGCACCTAAACATTCCACTTGAATCTCGAGGGATTAATCGCTAAGAATCATTAAAATTTATCGGCAAAATGCGAATAAAAAGCGCACAAGGTAAGATATAGATCCAAAAACTTCAGCAAAGCTGAATTTCAATTTGCTTAGTATGTTTCTCAAGTTTGGTTTGATTATAAAGCCAACCTTGCGGTTAAGCGGCCGCTAGCTGGCACAAACGGGCCACGAGCCATGATGTTGCAAAGTATCTCCCCCCCCCCCTTCCACTAATCGTACCTTTCCTGAACCAACCCAACTTCCCAACCTGCCTCTGCGTTGTACGTTAAAATCAAGAACATTGACTTTAGGACAATTTTTCTTGTGCAGTTTTTTTTTAGTACAGATTGCTTTTAATAAAGTTTTTTTTTGAGTGCAGTTTTATTTTACGACAGTTTCATTTTGGGACATGTTTTTTTAGTACAGTTGGTGCATCCCCAATCGCACCTTAGCCTTCCACTTGGATCTCGACGGATAAATAGTTAAGAATCATAAAAAATTGTCGTAAAAATGCGAATAAAAAATGAACAAGATAAGATAGAGATCCATAAATTTCAGCAAAGCTGCATACCAATTAGCTTAGTATGTTTCTCAAGTTTGGTGTGATGTATAAATAACTTTTGGCTGTAAAAAATAAAAAAAATGAAAATTCTGAAATATTTTGTAGATTTTGAATAGTTAAGAAACTGTTACCCCGAATCTGCTGAAAAAAGCAGGAAGTCTAAGTTGAGAACAAAATATGGTTTCCTGAAATTTTTATCAAAATCGGAGCAGCCGTTTGGCCTGTAGAGCGCGTACAAACACACAAACACACAAAAAAAAAAAAAAAAAACAGAAGTGTTTTTTTCCCCACTTAGTGAAATTGAAGATTTCGCTTCGCTCGCTACGCTCATCAATGACATTTTAATTTGGATTTTTTGCAATTCCCACTTATGCAATTATTTTAGTTTAACTGTTTTGCACCAAATTAAAAATCCACATAAAAAAATCTTAAATCTACAGATTCGTGAGGGCTTGAAGCTTATTGAACGATAGTTTGCTTATCAATCCATTTTGACGTCTTTTTTCCCTGCTTTTTCTCAAATTTAATTTCACAATCTTTCAAAATAACACTCAGTCTACAAAGCGACATCGACTAGCGTTGGTTAAACCCAACTTTTCCACTACATCTGCAGGCTTACGGGTAAATTGTTATAGTATGGCTTGAGATGCACGACGAGCCGCTTCTTGGCTGGTAGGGCGTACTGGTTGACGAACAGGAAGGTCGGGTAGAGCTCGTTCGTGATGAACTTTTCGCCCTGCGTATTGAGCTGGTAGAACACGGTCAGCTCCACGCCCTGGCTGCTGCCTGCGGACATTACGCCAAGCCACGAGCTATTCACCAAGCCATTTTTATATTATAATTAATGTCGGGAACGCTGTATCTGTTATACATATCAACTACTTCAACCGTCTAAAGTCTGTAAAACTATTTGCTGACTGGCAACTCGTCCAATGTAAACTGCTCCAATAGCGAATTTTAAAAAGGCTTCTTGCAACTGAAAACGAATACTGGCAGGTGGCAACTGCTCTGAAGCACATTCCGTCAAGTGCTCCAAAAGTCCGCTCCTCACTATATATCCCCCCCCCCCCTTCGCCCACGCTTCTAATCCTACCTTTCCCGACCCGACATAAATTGGGTTGGAATGTATAAGAAATGAAGGCATCCCATTTATGTCATTTCATTCATTTTTTCCATGGCATTAACGGGTTAAAAATGTTGAAATCTTTATTTTAGGAGCTTAACATTCGGAGAAGACTCAATTCCCTCCTGAATCATCAATCTTCGTCCTCCTCTTATTTATTCGTCAACGCATTCCTTCTCTCTGCATCTCTCATCGCCTGGTCGACCCATTGAATTGTTCTACTGGCGGTCCCGTACCTTTTTAAGATATTTTTCATACACCTATTCCATTCAATCAAAATTATGTCGTAATGACGTCATGATACCCACTCGCTAAAGCCAGGTAGAGCAATTCGGGTTGTGATTTCCCTATCTTCATTTGTTATTTAGCAGAGATAAGTAATATTTTTTACTTACTGGTAGTACGTCCAGTGGGTATCAGACGTCATTCTTCTCTGAGTGGAATAGGTTTATTATAATATGGAGTAAGTCACAATAATTATTTTGAAAATTTACCTCCATGGTCGGGTTTCCCTCGTTTTCATACACAACCGTTGATGTAATGGTTTTAGAAGTCTGAAACTCTTAAGATATTTTGTGTAAAGTCTCAATATTTCAAAACTATCTTCGTTGGCTTTGACATAAACGTCAAATTCTTGCCTTTTGCTATTTTCGAGTGTGATATTTTAAAATTTAAAAAAAAAATTCAGATGGCAGTGGCTTTAAAATAACAATATTTTATTATAAACTTATGAAATAAATCAAGAAGCTAACTAGTTGAGCCCTACTAGTAGTAACTTGCATTATGAAATCCGGCAGTAAAAATCATTTTTCTCTAACTAGTAGTTGGGCTTGAACTATAGAAGTAACCCAAAAAGTAGTTTTCACAAGATTCTAAAAGACCGACCCTTGAGCAATCGAATTTCTCCCATTCTCATCACTCGTCCATAAAATTTTAGCCTGTCCTTTCCAATCTCGAACCTTAAGCTTTCGATTTCTACATTTTTTCTCAATACTCCGTACTTTTTATAATACCTTTCAAAACTTCTTATAATACCTTTCAAAACTTATTTAATACCTTTCAAAACTTCTTATAAATTTAATCTTATTAAAGTCCTCTTAAAGTCAGATCTTTCTAAGGTCCCCATACTTAAATCAAACTCGATTTTGATGTTTCATTGAGACAATAAAAGATGCTTTACGCAGCTCTAGGTCACCGTGAACCATTGAAACTTACCCGACACAATCACAATCAGGAACGCTAAGACAACAAAAGACACCGACTTCATTCTGCGACCGGCTTCTAGACTGTGACTTGCTTGAAATGAACCCGCACAACGGCGGACACGATGGAAGAGTAATCAGAATTATGCAGCATACAATGCAAATATCTATCCCGGAAAAAGCAATGCGACCCCAAAATTTCAACATGACCCATGGTGCAAGGTTATATCAAAATATTGGTGACTTGCTACTTCAAAAAATAATACGTGACATTGGTCTCGTTCGCCTATGTTGACCCAACTTGCTAATTTTGCTATTTAGTTTTTTCTGTCGCGGTTTCTCTTTCATAAGCGTAAGCGTAGGGCCTATCTCACTCAGACAACTGAACGGACATGACAACTGGACAATAAGCCAGTGTTATTGGCCAGTGTGGAAATGAATGAATCGGATGCTTGGTGCAAACACAATCCATTGTGATGAAAACAATAGACGTATTTCAAATAAAAGTCGTCGTAAATAATTAAAGCTTTTAAATAATACTCTTAGAAATACCAGGTCAATCGGCGACTGCAAATTTATGTGGTATCATGTTGGCATCTAGCGCTGAGAGGACAAGGTTATTTTTAAGTAAAATAGACAGGTCCATACAGGATAAGGTCATGGTCAAAAATTGACCACCAGCATGAAACTAAATACACAAGCCGCTATTTCAAACGATCAACCTCGAACACTAGAACAGTGGCTACACGTTTTATTTAACACTCGCATCGCTTCTAGCTTTTAACTAGTTACTTTATCATCACGAATCTTTACGAATTTTGGCTAGAATGTTTCACAGATCGGCGCGGTGGTTCGTGGTTTTTACTCAGAATCCGTTCGGCCATTCGGTTTTAATGATCAGAATATCCGTGTTTTAGTTGAAGCGTCGGTATGAATTAATATTGCCGCGCCAAATTCGTCTCAACAAATTTGTGGCAACAATAAATCATTGTGTGGTACCTGTATCCCAGATTACAAGCCCGGTTGCAGCAACCTCGGTTTAAGCCCGGGCTAGGGCTCGCTCATCTTTCAACGCGCGTGCACGCCTAGTGTTTCTACCGAACACGCACCGAGTAATTGCAGGCCCATTCACAAGCATTGTATGCCGTGAACTTAGACGTTAGCGTAAAATATTTTGTACACATGCAGGTTATATTGATGGTGAGTAAACTTGGTAAATGTTTTGAACGAAAAAAATAAACGCTCTCATCTAATCATAACATTAACAAAAGTTATCAGAATGCAGTACCTAGCTCCCTGGAAAACTTACTGCTTCTCTTACTATCAAGTTTGGTCAACCTTTTCACACTTATTACATGCTTCATTCTCTGCTGCTTGCAATCTAGAAAATTAATCTAAAAAATGTGCAGAAATCTGGAAAAAGCTTCACAGTGAAATAAAATGCCGAGATAATATATACTTTATTCACCATGAGGCAAAGCTAATCGGTGGAAGTGCCAAGCTGTCTGCTCTGCGGGATGCGTCCAGGGGCTAGGCTTTTCGATGGAGGTGCCATGTTGACTGCTTTGTGGCGAGACTTTCGTAGAAGGGGAACTGTTTTAGTGGGATACGGGGTTACAGGCTAGCGGGGTTGAGGTGTTACAGGGTTGTGGTGTTACAGGGTTTTTAGTGGGATACGGGGTTACGGGCTAGCGGGGTTGTGGTGTTACAGGGTTTTTAGGGGGTTACGGGGTTACGGGTTAACGGGGTAGAGGTTTTACAGGATTTTTAGTGGGTTACGGGGTTACGGGCTAGCGGGGTTGTGGTGTTACAGGGTTTTTAGTGGGAGGCAGGGTTACGGACTAACGGGGTTGAGGTGTTACAGGGTTTTAGTGGGATACGGGGTTACGGGCTGGCGGGGTGGTGGTGTTACAGGGTTTTTAGTGGGATACGGGGTTACGGGCTGGCGGGGTTGAGGTGTTACAGGGTTTTTAGTGGGATACGGGGTTACGGGCTAGCGGGGTTGTGGTGTTACAGGGTTTTTAGTGGGATACGGGATTACGGGCTAGCGGGGTGGTGGTGTTACAGGGTTTTTAGTGGGATACGGGCTAGCGGGGTTGTGGTGTTACAGGGTTTTAGTGGGATACGGGGTTACGGGCTAGCGGGGTTATGGTGTTACAGGGTTTTTAGTGGGATACGGGGTTACGGGCTAGCGGGGTTGTGGTGTTACAGGGTTTTTAGTGGGATACGGGGTTACGGGCTAGCGGGGTTATGGTGTTACAGGGTTTTTAGTGGGATACGGGGTTACGGGCTAGCGGGGTTGTGGTGTTACAGGGTTTTTAGTGGGATACGGGGTTACGGGCTAGCGGGGTTGTGGTGTTACAGGATTTTTAGGGGGTTTCACGGTTTTGGGGTTGAATATCAGGGGGCATTGAATATCGGTGTGCTGAAGGGTGATTGAAAAGGATATTTCTTTGTACAACTTCGTAGCAAGCCGAAAAAAGCGATGGAGCTGTGATATGTTTTAGCAGTAAAGTGTGTTTCATATTTGCTTAAGAATTATTTTTTATTTCAATTTAAACTAGGGCTTCACGAGCCACATTTGAATCGTGTTGTAGATAAGCGTTTTTATAAACCGGATTGTGGTGGACTCACTGAATGATGACAATACTTTACACATATGACAAAACATGACACATGACACATGACACAACATAACATATATGACAACAACATGACATATGACAAGGTTTTCCAAATTTTCCGGCAAAGTTTAGTCTTGGAAAAAAATGAAATCTTTTCCGTTTTTTTCCTCGGAAAATTGAAGCTCTGAAGAAAAATTTAACTTTTTTCGTTTTAGCGTCTCAAGTGTTAATTCTTGTAAATATGACAATTCTATCGGTTAGGCATACAAGGTTAACTCCCTATTTTATTATATATATATCTGAACCATATATTTTACCTATAAAACTGTAATAATAAAGTTTCTTGTAAAAAGCTAGGAGCTATGCGAGTGTTAAATAAAACGTTTAGCCACTGTTCTAGTGTTTGATGTTGTGATTTTGAAACAGCGCCTTGTGGATTTAGTTTTATGACTTGGTGGAATGAAAATGACGGCCATTTTTTGACTGTGACCTTATCCTGGTACGTTCAAACCTAATTCGCTGTAATGCGTTACTGTAACTTGGTTCAGTGTGAGATGAAATGAAATCTCCACTTTTATCAATGTTTTTAATAGTAAAATGGACGCTTTCGTCTCATTTCACTTTGAACAAAGTTACATAATGGCATTTCAGAGTCCGTTCTAGTTTCCTTTATCGTTTGTTTCGAGCCCATCAATAGGTCAAAATGCTGCAAATGCAAAAACCGCACCCACGGCCAAATTACAACACGTACAGACACTAAACTTCACATTCACAATTTGTTCTCGACAGCTTGATGCACCAGATATGAAAATGAATCACAATTTCTACAGACGAAACTATTTTTCTTGTAAAGTGGAAATATATTTTCCAAGCATGTTTTTTGGGAAAGAAACGAACCCACCACCAAAACACAACCGCTTCTTGAAAGCCCTAGTAAGAATCGATTAATTATTTCACATTAGTAAGATTATTTGGTAGAACTGTCCTATGCTTAGACTAAATTATGCCGAATGCACGAATGAAAAGTGAATTTGTATGTAATTTGGCTTTGGAACAATATTCCATTCAATGAAAATTCTATCAAAATGACGTCATGACACCCACTCTCTAAAACCAGGTAGAGAAATTCGGGTTGTGATCTTCCTGTGTTATTTAGCAGAGGTGATAAATATATTTTTTTCCAAACTGGAAGCACTTCCAGTGGGTATCTGACGTCATTTTTCTCCGAGTTGAATTTGAATAGATCTATTCCAAGTCTAAATTGCCGCTGTGTATTGGTTGGTCCACTTCCCGAGAGAGGGCGTTAACCGTCAGCTGACTTGTGTGTGATCTCTGGATGTGTGGTTAGATCCAACATGGCAGCCAGTACTTCGTGGTTCATCGTACCGCTGACCTGTCACTTGGTTAAATTCAATTAAATCTCGTCGATTTCTAACTATAATCGTGCGTTTTTGCCGCTAATAATTACGTGGATTGGCTATGCGTGTGTTGTTGTTGTTTCGCATGCAAACAATGACAGTTGCCGAAGGATTTTAGTAGTTTTATTTTCGGTAAGTTCAATGCTCGGTGGTAGGCTCTTGTCAACTTCCAGCAACAACTTACAGGTCAAAAGAATCACAGGCTGGGCTTATTCATGGTATGACGTTGTTTACTAAATTGACATCTGGATTAATATTACTCCCATCGGTTGATTGCCGTAGTTAATTCAGTTTGCTTGGATTTTGGAGTAGAAACTAAACCTAAATACAGTACGAGTGAGTAATTTGCATTCGAGAATGTACGTGTCCTCAGGGACCTAGGGAGGTCGAACACCGGACTTTAAAAGGTGTGAGCATTGAATTCAAATTCAATGGTAGGGGTCGATCTGACCGTGGACCTAAATGCGTGCACACATTATATCGTGAAATTTGCCTAAAGTGCACAATGGATGCACAATGGATTCACATGATTAATTTGCACTGTCAATATGACATTCAATAGAAGACATATTATGATATTATGTTAAAAGTTGTTGACAAAAAGGGGTGCTACTTATACCGACCCCGGAGGCCGGTGACACTAAAAGGGGGTTCGAAATTTTGACTTCCTAAACTTCTAAAATTAACGTTTGAATCTATAAATTTCGGGCCCAACCAAAATTAAGAATTCGACGCGAACTCTTGCATCGCAAGTCAGCCAAACTATTTGATGAGGTCCATTATTTTTTGACCTCCGATTATTGCTACTGTTGCACATCGATCTTTTTTCGAACACATCTCAGCATACTTTATGACGGGAAGTGATAAATCTTAGTTATCTGCTCACGTGTGCCTGTCAAACTGCTTACGCGCTCATTTTTGCACTCTCGAAGTTAAACTCTTGCAGATCATGATATCCTACACACGAGCGTTCCCACGAAAAAATAATTAGGTGCATGCGAATTGGAAATCAATTTGAATTCTTCTAGCTCTTTACTCCCATGATACCGCGCATTCCTCGAATTTACCCGATTCATTGATTCCGACACCAAATCGGAGTTGATTTCCAAGAGCATTGTTCTGTGTCAAGACTGATTCAATCGATGTTGAGAGTGGACCCGGTGCCGGTGAACGACAGTCTAATGATAATTCCAATCGAAAATTCATTTACATTACATCTCGCTGCCAATTAAATAAAACTTTCGGTTTATTGAAAGTCCATTCCGTATCCAACCAGAGCCAAACCCAACCGGACCTACACCCTGATCGCTGTAAATAATTTATTTGAATTCCATAAGAAGCATGTTCAGTGTGACTGATTATCAAATCCCAAACGGAATCCGTCCGTGCTGAATTGATAAAACAACTTCGACCCGTGTTTGAAAAGGTCATCTTCTGAATCTGCTTACGACAAGTTTTAGCTGATATGGTTCTAACCTCTACCTACCTTGGGTCCGCGTGGCTAGAGGCTAAAGTCACAACAACAACGCGGTCCATTGAATGAAGGGTTTTGGTTGGCTAGGTTTA
The DNA here is from genome assembly GCA_921293315.2 of Nemurella pictetii. Lineage (NCBI taxonomy): Eukaryota > Metazoa > Arthropoda > Insecta > Plecoptera > Nemouridae > Nemurella > Nemurella pictetii. The sequence goes on from OV121124.1 coordinate 7,015,589, forward strand.
GATATTGTCTATGTTTACGCTTGATCGGTCGGGAGTTTTCAGAATAGGTAGAGCGAATCGAAACAATAACAATAACAACACAATCAAATGTCGAAACAATGCATAATGCAACTTCCGGTTTAGTATCGAATGTCTCGCCAATCACGGATTCATGTCCTATCAGATTCAGTAGTTTCACTGTAAAACCGTACCTGTGTCACGAACTAAAACTCAAAAGGTCTTGCCGCGACGGACTCGCGGTTCTGATTCAATTGCCACGGCCGCCTCCTTCGGGACCCTCGGCTAGCTGCTAGGCTTGGTTAGCTTCATTATCCGCATGTCATTCACAGGCACCGGGTTCACCCTCAGCTAGCTGCTAGGCTAGGCCGATGGCTAGGCTGCTTTATCATGCCATCAGGCTTTATGCCTGTCATTCAAGCAGTCTATATTATGGACAGCGTCAACACATTTTGTGAAATGATGATGTTTGATGGTAGCAGTGGTACTTAGCAGGCAAACTGGGCTGAGAGAGGGTCATGGTTTCACCATAGAATAAGAAGGAATAAGAAGTTATTCTATGGTTTCACGTCAACAGCTGGCTTGTCATGACGTCACAGCTGCAGACAGCAGACTCAACCAGCCATCAGCTGTACTTGAGTGCAGAGAGCTATCAATGTTGGTTGGGGTCGTCGACCTGCGTCGTTGAATGGACACAGACACCTGTCAAACGCCTTGTTGTGCTTTGTGCCTACGCTGGGGGATAATTCAATAAAGCCCAAATCGGACAGGGTTTTAACACCGGAAGAGAGATTGTATCACAATTTACAACCCTCATGGGTGGCAGATCCGATGTAATTATTCACGTTGCATTGCTTGGAATAGGCAGAGCTGCTATTGGTAGTGTTGTATTAGGCCTGTGTTGTACTTTCGACAGGTTGGGATATGCATCTCGAGTCAAATCGCATGTTAGAACCGCTTCCTACCTGTGTTAGCAACAGTCCAGTCTGTACAAGCTTCAAGCAAGGCTAGGTTGGGATACGAAGCTCGAGTCAAATCGCATGTTAGAACCGTTTCCTACCTGTGTTAGCAACTGTCCAGTCTGTACAAGCTTCAAGCAAGGCAAGGTTGGGATACGCAGCTCGAGTCGAATCGCATGTTAGAACCCCTTCGTACCTGTGTTAGCAACTGTCCAGTCTGTACAAGCTTCGAGCAAGGCTAGGTTGGGATACGCAGCTCGAGTCGAATCGCATGTTAGAACCCCTTCGTACCTGTGTTAGCAACTGTCCAGTCTGTACAAGCTTCGAGCAAGGCTAGGTTGGGATACGCAGCTCGAGTCGAATCGCATGTTAGAACCCCTTCGTACCTGTGTTAGCAACTGTCCAGTCTGTACAAGCTTCAAGCAAGGCTAGGTTGGGATACGCAGCTCGAGTCGAATCGCATGTTAGAACCCCTTTGTACCTGTGTTAGCAACTGTCCAGTCTGTACAAGCTTCAAGCAAGGCTAGGTTGGGATACGCAGCTCGAGTCGAATCGCATGTTAGAACTGCTTCCTACCTGTGTTAGCAACTGTCCAGTCTGTACAAGCTTCGAGCAAGGCATGGTTGGGATACGTAGCTCGAGTCGACTCGCATGTTAGAACCGCTTCCTACCTGTGTTAGCAACTGTCCAGTCTGTACAAGCTTCGAGCAAGGCTAGGTTGGGATACGCAGCTCGAGTCGAATCGCATGTTAGAACCGCTTCCTACCTGTGTTAGCAACTGTCCAGTCTGTACAAGCTTCGAGCAAGGCTAGGTTGGGATACGCAGCTCGAGTCAAATCGCATGTTAGAACCGCTTCCTACCTGTGTTAGCAACTGTCCAGTCTGTACAAGCTTCGAGCAAGGCTAGGTTGGGATACGCAGCTCGAGTCGAATCGCATGTTAGAACCGCTTCCTACCTGTGTTAGCAACTGTCCAGTCTGTAAAAGCTTCGAGCAAGGCTAGGTTGGGATACGCAGCTAGAGTCGAATCGCATGTTAGAACGGCTATCTACCTTTTATGCAGTTTGTAAGAGATGAGAAGCATGAACTAGCTCAAACAAAAGTACATGTGACATTTCTGTAATGTACTAAGTTACATTTGTTGTAATTTTAGCCATGCACTGCATTAAATTGTTTTGTTAATTGAGTGATCTTCGAAAGAATCACTAGAGAGCTGTCAGAAATATGAAGCCTGTCAAACTACATGAAACAGCTATCAGGCCGCTAAATGTGATTGCTTATCCCAACCTAGCCTTGCTCAGAGCTAGGTAGCATGCTTTCTTTTGAATTGACCTAACTTTTTGTACAGCGTACTCAAACTATTAAAGCACATGCCAAGTTAACCCTTGCTTTTTCATTTGTTTTTTCAGACGGATAGCTTCCTGATCATTCTTACGGAGAGTTTGTTCGTTGTTCCGTCGTCGACGTTGATCTTTTGAAGAGGTTGTTACTTTGAAGAGGTCCGGGCTACAAAGAGGTAACAAGAGGCGGCTTCTCCTTCTTTAAATTTGTTAAGAGAAATTAGTTTACTTACCTAATAGAATAGTTGTAGATTTTAGTTACCTTCTAATAACCATTGATAATTAATTATGTGATAGGTATGTGCTTCAACCATATATATTAACCTGGTAAATGGTTATGGATATCTTTTGTGCATTCATTTTAGCATTAGTTAAAGAAGTTGTCTTGAAATTCCTTCTCTAGTAAACTCTACAATGTTTTTTTTTTGGCAGATTTGCGCAATCCTTACCCTAGACCGCCCCTTGATGAACTGTCCTATCACTGTCATCTGTCCGTATTTCAGCGTGATGTGTTGCGAATTTTAGATTTGAGATCTTTGGACATTGTGCTTTAATTTCTTCCCTCGCCGCCTTGGCAGCTGACGATTCTGTCGCCAGCTCAACAATGCTATTCCGTCAGAGTTTCCTACAAGTTACCTTCGTAAAGCGAGCGTAAAATCTCTAACCTACGCAAACTTTGCGTTGTTCAGGCATGTCGCGCCGCGGCAGCAGCTGGGAGATGCAGCGCCGCTACTCGGTGCCGCCGAACGCGGCGCCGCCCGCCCCCACGCCGTCCAACGAGGGTCCCGGCCGCGGCGGCGGCGGAGGCGGCGCTAGCGAGGACCTGCACGCCTGGTCCATCTACCGCCAGAATCTCAACTCGGACTTCACCGACTCGGCGCTGGGCTCGACGGAGAAGTCGCCGCTGCCGTACGGCAACTTCCAGCTGCGCGACTCGACGGTGCAGTCGATACTGGCGCACCCGCGCTACGGCCCCAAGTAAGTCACGGCGACGACGACGTCGATGCAAAGCTTGGACGAGCCTCTTAGTAGACGTATTCCACATGTTACATGTTTATTAAATTTTTGGGCTCTGTGGAGATAGAAACAGGACTATGAATGAACATAGAAGGTGGTAAATCTAGTAACACTATTCTGCAATCACATGCCAACAACTTGAATAAACCCACTCTCTCTCCCGAACAGAACTGATCATGTGCATAATTGTCATCCATCCAACACCTAACTCAGCGCGATGTTGCTTAACTTCGACGATCTCAAGAGAACCGGTGTTTCCAACATTTCAAACCGTTCGGCTACGTCAGGATAACTGAAAACCTTTTTATGTGCCTGTGTTTCCTTTGCTCCAAGGTCAATGAATCCAATATGTGTCGACTATCTTTTAAACGGATCGGACAACAAATGATTCCAAGACATAAATAAACAAAATAAATATGACCCGATTTATTTATTTGTTATTATGGCAAATATAATGTGAGTAGGTATTGCTAGAAATGAACAGTTTGAATAGTGAGGGTCAACTGCATTTCGAAACAGACTCAGACACACATAGACATCACAGCTGGATAACACGTACGTTTGTCCCAGGTCTGCGCTGGGCTCCAACATGTACACGTACCTGAAGTTCGGCCTGCCGCGCGTGTTCCCGCCGAGCCGCAACGGCCGCGACGGCTCGTCGGGCTACGACTCGAGCGACGACGGCAGTGCGGCCCGCCGCCGCCGCCGCGCTCGTTCGGACCCCGACTTCCGCTCGCCGCAGCCGCAGCCGCAGCACAGGCAGCACGAGCAGCAGTGGCAGAGGTAGGGCGGTTGGCGTCGGTCGAGAATTTGCGGTTGTTACTTTCTCATCTTTCTTATAACTTTCTTATAACTTTCTTATCCGACTGAACGACATTTTAAAGTTGATGAAATAGCGGTCATCTGAATTTACCTTGATACTTTATTAATAATAAATAATTTCACCAATATTTAATGACTGGCAGCAATGGCAGAGGTACGGCAGTTGGCGTCTGTCGAGAATTTGCGGTCTCAACTTTCTTATCAGCTAGGTTAGGTTTATCATCACCCTTTCGTCCACCGACGCCGTTAGACCAGCGCCACAGGGCCAGTTGTCAAAACAGTGCGTCGTTAAACACCGATAATCAATCTCAGCTAGGTTAGCTTCATCATCACCCTTTCATCCACCGACGCCGTTAGACCAGCGCCACAGGGCCAGCTGTCAAAACAGCGCGCCGTTAAACACCAGCAATCACGAATCAATTGCCGACGGCCAGTAATCGGATGGTTCCGCCGCAGGGGGCCGGAGCCGGGCTGGTCGCGAGGGAAGAGCCGCAGCGAAGCGAACCTGCTGCATGCCGCGCGATCAGAAGCGGTCCGCGAGGTCCGCCGCTCCGCCCACGACCTACGACGGTCGGCGCACGACCTACGACCCACGTCGCCGCCCGCCAGCCTGCATCCCGCCGAGGCAGCCAGGTCGTGAGTTCACAGCCGTCGAGTTACCTTCTTGAGACTCGCGTCTTTTACGAATCTCGGCACGTTTGCTTTCAGAAGAACTGTTTGACTGGGTATTGAAAACTCGTGTTTAGTCCGTTGATGAAGCAGGCAGCACAGCTTTGCGAAACTTCGGGGAAAGTTTGAGTTTGGGAGCTTTGCATTCAATGACAAAGTGAAATAGTTTGATATGAACACCAACAATCAATCAATCAAACTCAAATCACAAATGAAAACATCAAAAACACGTCTCGTCAGCATCGACGCTCGATCTCGGAGAAGAACAATCAAATTAATCTCTCCCACAACAATCGACTCTGTCCTCCGCTAGCTCCCCACACTCTCACCCCTTCGATAGCTGTTTGCCGTCAACGCCGAGCTTCGTTTTGCAGGAGACGTGCATCGAAGGCAAGCTCCCACCGCGGTGGCGGCGGCGGCGGCGGCGGGGTGCCGGACTCGGCCGTCGACGCCGACGACGCCCCCGCCTTCCGCTACCCCCACCTGCAGTGCATCAACCTGTCGGTGGAAGATCGCAACGGCCCGCTCATCTCCGGGGTGACGTTGGAGACGTTTGGCGGCGAAGTCACCGCAGTCATGGCCACGTCGGGTGAGTCACACGGCCGTCAGGCTGCCAAACGCGGTGTCGCGCATCCGAACCCGGCCTTGGTTGGCTCCGGTGGGAATTGCTTACTCGGGCATGTCACAAAGTCAACGGGCCCAGTAAACACATTCAAAGATACTCTTCGGCTGAAATTATTGCAATTTCGTGCGGAAATTCTTGCGACGTCTTGGGAAATTCTTGCAATTTTGTGCACAATTCCTGGTGATTTCATCCCAAAATTCTTGTGATTTGGTTGAAATTTCTTGCGATTTTGTGCCGATATTCTGCAATTTTTTAGGAAATTCCTACATATTCGTGCGAGTGGTGTGCACGATTTACCGGCCCGTCTTACGATCTCAACCCCGATATCAAATATCTTACAGTTACAATGTTGGAAACTCTCCACAATATCAGGCGGCAAAAATCCTGACGGCAAAGCTAGAAACTAAGAAACAAAGCTAGAAACTAGTACCTAATCAGGTGCAGTTATCATCCGGAAAAGATACTCTTTTATATGTCAACTGTCAGTTGACGCTTGAGATTGAGCATCAGTGGCAAACAAAGCCACCTAAATATTACTTAAGATGACGTAAGTCACGTTTTTTTAAGTTGTAGTACCTAGATGGCTGTGCTGCTTTAATATCTTCCCTCGCCGCCTCGGCGGCTGGCGATTCTGAGCTCAACAATGCTGTTTCAGCAGAATTTCCCGTATTCTAACGGTAAGATATTTGATAACGACCATTATGTAGTGCTGAAAGATAGCCATGTTGGTCGTGAACAACACAGGCACTGGCCCTGGTGTCACAAAAGCGGCAAATTTACCTAATTGTGCCGAATTAGAAACGGATTAAATACGGCGTCTAGTCATTAGATATTGTATTCTCACGAAGGTGGTATCGTTAGTGTTGATTCGAACCTTTATGGAATTCAGACGCCAGCTCAACAATGCTATTTCAGCCGAGTTTCCCGCATTGTAACAGTAAGATATTCGCCATCTTTTGACACTTGCTCTTGTCCGTGCAGAGGAGGAGGGCACGGGGCTGCTGGAGGCGCTCTCCGGCCGTTGTTCGCGACGCGTCCGTGGCACGCTGCTGCTCAACGGACGGCCGGCGACGGCGTCGATGCTGCGCGGACGGGTCGCGTTCGCGGGCCGCGACCCGCGGCTGCCGCAGGACCTGACGGTCGCGCAGACGCTGGCGATGGCGCGACGCATGCGCGCCGTTCGTCACGCGGACAAGCTCGCGCACACGGACAGGGTGGGTGGCCGAGCGAGCCGGGACAACGGCCAAGATATTCAATTCCATTTATTCACAGCCTTGTTACAGACAATATTGGTGGTTAGAGATCTTTGTACGAGGATATTTAAATCAAACGCCCGATCCAAAATCTGTATCCGTATCAATAGACCTATTACATATTTTTAAAGAATATCTCTTTCCAAACTGGCAGTACCTCCAGTGGGTATCTCACTACTTTTTTCTCTGAGTGGAATAGGTTTATTGGCAAGACCTAGAATAACAATCGATATATCCGGATCCAACCAAATTTTCAGTGGAACACAGTGAATAGATCTATTCCACTCAGAGAAAAATGATGTCAGATACCCACTGGACTTGCTTCCAGTTTGAAAAAAAATTATTAGCTCCGCTAAATATCAAAGGAAGACAGGGAAATCACAACCCGAATTGCTCTGCCTGGCTTTAGCAAGCGGGTATCATGAGTGACGTCATTTTGATAGAATTTTGGGAATGGGATTGTAGTCGGTTGTCCGTGTAGCAAAAATTGACAAGGCGAAAAGACGTGGGTTCTAACCCTGGTGCGGATACAAATTTTGGATTGGATGTTTCTTTTCTAATAATAAATATCTTATGCTCATGCAACAGGTATTTGCATTTCGGCTGAAATCACCTTACGGCAAATGTCATTAAGTGCACCGTAGACATTTACCAATAAGTTGTCACCATACACTTACCTGTACATTATAATTTCAACCTTAAGACACCTTACAGGCACTGGCTAACCCTGCGCTGGCTAACCCTGCGCTGGCTAACCCTGCGCTGGCTAACCCTGTGCTGGCTAACCCTGTGCTGGCTAACCCTGTGCTGGCTAACCCTGCGCTGGCTAACCCTGTGCTGGCTAACCCCGTGCTGGCTAACCCTGTGCTGGCTAACCCTGTGCTGGCTAACCCTGCGCTGGCTAGCCTTGCGCTGGCTAACCCCGTGCTGGCTAACCCTGCGCTGGCTAGCCTTGCGCTGGCTAACCCCGTGCTGGCTAACCCTGTGCTGGCTAACCTTGTGCTGGCTAACCCTGCGCTGGCTAACACTGTGCTGGCTAACCCTGCGCTGGCTAGCCCTGTGCTGGCTAACCCTGCGCTCGTTAATTGTCTCGTGTTTTTTGTGCAGTCGGCGGCGCTGCTGGAGGAGCTGGGCCTGGCGCAGGTTTCACACACGTCGGTGTCGCGGCTGACGGCGTCGGAACGTAGCCGCCTTCATGTCGGCTGCCAGCTCGCCTTGGACGCCGCGCTCGTGAGTCTCGCGCGGAAACGTCGAGCCGATTCCCACGGTGGTGGCGCGGCAAACGCAGCGATCGTAAAGCTCGTTGAGCTTGCAACGCTCCGAACTCAGGCTTTGATTGGAGAAATCCACAGAGCAAAGCTCGCAACGCTCCAAACTCGGGCTCTGATTGAAGAATACCACAGCGCTAAGCTTGCAACGCTCCAAACTCAGGCTCTGATTGGAGAACGCCACAGCGCAAAGCTCGCAACGCTCCGAGCTCAGGCTCTGGTTGGAGAACGCCACAGCGCAAAGCTCGCAACGCTCCGAGCTCAGGCTCTGTTTGGAGAACACCACAATGCTAAGCTCGCAGCGCTCCAAACTCAGTCTCTGTTTGGAGAACGCCACAGCGCAAAGCTCGCAACGCTCCGAGCTCAGGCTCTGTTTGGAGAACACCACAATGCTAAGCTCGCAGCGCTCCATACTCAGTCTCTGTTTGGAGAACGCCACAGCGCAAAGCTCGCAGCGCTCCGAGCTCAGGCTCTGTTTGGAGAACACCACAATGCTAAGCTCGCAGCGCTCCATACTCAGTCTCTGTTTGGAGAACGCCACAGCGCAAAGCTCGCAACACTTCAAACTCAGGCTCTGCTTGGAGAACGCCACAGCGCAAAGCTCGCAGCGCTCTGAACTCAGGCTCCGGTTGGTGAACGCCACAGCGGCAAGCCCCCAAAGCCCGCACAGTAAACGTAGCTTACAAGCTGCCAGAAGTGGTGTCCTGCATCGTTTTTCATCACCGAATGTCATTCTGACGGGTGGACCGCATTTGCAGGTGACGCTTGACCAGCCGACGCGCGGTATGGACATCTTCGACACGTTCTTCCTCGTCGAGTTCCTGCGGCAGTGGGCGTCGTCGACGGGCGGCGCCGTCCTGCTCACGCTGCACCCGCCCACCTACGAGGTCAGTACGCCTGCCGATAGACCTGTCATACTCGGTTGCTTTTCCCTGAAGGTTATGTTGTCCCGATCGCTTTGCCGTTGCTTTGCCGTGAAGGTTATGTTGTCCTGAATGCCGTGCGATTGCTTTGCCTGGCAGGTGCTGACGATGCTGTCGCGCGTGGTGCTGCTCTCGGCAGGCCGGCCCATGTTTGCCGGCCGCCGCCGCGACATGCTGCCGTTCTTCGCCGCCTGCGACTTCCCGTGCCCGGCGTTCAAGAACCCGGCAGACTACTACCGTGAGTTGATTATTAGAAACAAAAAATATCACTTCAAATTTTATATCCAAACCAGGATTCGAATCCGAGTCCTTGTCTGTCCGGGGCACTGCACTTATCCATTATGCTACACGGACAACCAACTGTGAAATTGATATCAAGTTTATTTGAGTTGTTTGGCTCCATGGAGATAGATTGAGGACTATGAATGACCATAGAAGGCGGTGAATCTAGTGACGCTATGCTGCAATCACACACCAACAACTCGACTAACCCCGATTATAACGTGGCTCCATGGAGATAGAAACAGGACTATAAATGAACATAGAAGGCGGTGAATCTAGTGACGCTATGCTGCAATCACACACCAACAACTCGACTAACCCCGATTATAACGTGGCTCCATGGAGATAGAAACAGGACTATGAATGAACATAGAAGGCGGTGAATCTAGTGATGCTATGCTGCAATCACACGCCAACAACTCGACTAACCCCGATTATAACGTGGCTCCATGGAGATAGAAACAGGACTATGAATGACCATAGAAGGCTCCATAGACCACTATAGGCTCCATAGACAATACTAAAATTATGAATACAACTAATTTTGTATTGGCAAGTAACTTCTCGTCTTGTTGGCAGTGGACCTGGTGACCCTGGACGACTTGAGCGCGGAGGCGATGCTGGAGTCGAGCCAGCGCATCGCGGCGCTGGCGGACGCGTTCCAGCGCCGGCAGCCAGCGCTGGCGGAGCCTGGCCCCCCCGCCGCGCTGCCACCGGCGATGCGGCGTCCCGGGCCGATCGGCCAGTGCATCGCCATCGCGGGGTGAGCGTCGCGGGGCACACGCCCGTTGCATGCACAACTCCTCGAGTTTTCCTGCTGACAATCTTGCAATTTCCAGTGGAAATTCTTGCAATTTCATGCAGAAATTCTTGCGACTTAGTACGGATATTCTTGCAATGTCGCGCAGCAGTCCTGGCAATTCCGTGCCGAAATGCTTCCGGTTTTGGGTGGAATTTCTTGCGATTTCTTGCCGATATTCTTGCAATCTTAGAAAATTCTTCATTTTCGTGCGAATCGTGTGCGGCGGCACTATTTACCGGCCCGTCTTACGATCTCTCAAACCCGATATCAAATATCTTACAGTTACAATGTTGGAAACTCTCCACAATATCAGGCGGCAAAGAACCTGGAAGCAAAGCTAGATGTTAAAGTACCTAGTAATCAGGTGCAGTTATCATCTTGAAAAGATGTTCTTTCATCTGTCAGCTGTCAGTTGACGCTTGAGATTGAGCATCAGTGGCAAACAAAGCCTCCTAAATATTACGTAAGATGACGTAAGTAACGTTGTGTTAAGTTGTACCTAGATGGCTGTGCTGCTCAAATACCTTCCCTCGCTGACGATTCTGTTGCCAGCTCAACAATGCTATTTCGGCAGAGTTTCCCATATTTTAACAGCAAGATATTCGATGCGACACCATGCTTCCCTGCTCCATCCCCCCACGCGCTGCATCCCCCCAACGCGGACGTTTGCGCAGGCGTGCAGCGATATACTCGCAGCCGCTGACGCTGGTGCGCTGGTTTGCGCTGGCACTGCTGGCGGCGCTCACTTCGCTGGCGCTGGGCGCAGTCTTCTTCGCGCTGCCGGCGTCGGATCCGGCGCTACGGCTCGCTGACAGGCAAGTGTCTTCAGGATCGGTCGGCGCCATCCACAGGGCCGTTCTGATACAAATTTAGGATCTAGGATATTTCTTTTCTAGTTATAAATATTTACCAAATCAGCTTTGTGTCATAAAAAAACAAACTGAAGATAGTGACTAATGATAGTAAAATACATAAAGATAAAAATACGCAGAACATCAGAAAATTGTAGTAGGTACTTGAATTCATTTAAAAACGTACAAAGCGCATGAGATCCTCATAACCTCAATCAACCTCATAACCACTGAAAACAAATACTGCGGCGAGTATATCACGTGATGGCCGCGTCACACAAGTCAGCTGTTTTCCGTGCAAGAACGGCATCCTAGCTCAGTCCACACAGCTTGTAACAAGTTGCCAATGCTGGTAGAAAAGTTAAAATTATGAAAATTTGAGATTCCATGAAAAAAATCTGTGTAAACATCCAATTCTTGGTGGAAATAACATGTAATACTTATTACCTAACTTGTAGAGTGATTTTTATGTTGCTAAATACAATTTAACTAATTAAAAACAACTAAATTGCTTTTTTTTCTAATGGCCGAATGATAAATTATGGCCGCAAAAATGATATTTCTGAATATCTCATGAAATATTCAACCAATCACTATCATCAAAGCATTTATGAAAACTTCAAACCAAAACGCACGCACAATGCCACTTGAGGCTTCATAACTCCTAAATCTCAGTACAATAATACTTGTATTGAGGAAACAATAGCAGAAATGTTGCAGCATTTACGCAATTTTCTGTACTATTTAAGCAGATGAATATCATAATACATTATTAATTAAATTTTAACGGATCCAATGCGTTGCTACTTTCCGTAACATGCTGATTGCTGCATTTTTTAAGTCACTTTCAGACTATCGAGTAATCAATTATCTCCATTCCTAGTCAGGTTATTTTTCAAGGCAGGGTAGCTACTAGCTAGCCTAGATAAAATTCCTATCTTTCTCATTCCTTTTCAATATTCCAATATTCCCGTGGGAATATGCCTGGGAAACAGAATATTTCCAGGAATATTCCAGAAAATGTTCAATTAGTTCCCGCAGTTTGCCAGTCACTAGTCACGAAAGCGCAGCAACGTGTCTGGCTTCACAAATAACTAACGTCTGTTGCTTCTCCCGCCGCCGCAGATTGGGCCTGGTGAACGCGCTGTCTCTGGGGGCGTGGCCTCTGCTGCTGCTGCTGGTGGTGGGCGAGGTGAAGCGTGAACGCTGCGCCGTTCAGAGCGACATCGCAGACGGACTCTACTCCCGCGCCGCATACTTCATCACCAAGGTGCGCTCGAATTCCTTGCCCTCGATTCCTTGCCCTCGCCTCCTTGCTATCAAATTCTTGCACTAAGTTCCTTGCAATCGAATTTGTTGTCATGCATTTGATTCACTCAAATCCTTTTGTTTGATTATTTGACTTGCTTCCTTGTGTTCAATTCACTTGATTCCTTGCAATTATTTCATTGATTGCTTGCCTTTGATAACTCCCTCATCTGCTTATTTCTAGTAGCTGTCTTGCTCTAATTTCACTCCGCAAGACTTTTGACAGTTGTAAACGTGGCACTCGCATAGTCGAGGGTAAAACTTATCGACCGAGCTCGAATTAAGTTCCTTATTTGCCTCATAGGAAGCATCACAAGCAATCAAAGTAGCTTTGGCAATTCGGAACAAGGAATCCTTGGCCCACGATTCAAAGCACTTGTATTCCTCATTCTCTGTTCCATGCACTCAATTACTTGCCATCGATTCACTCTATTCCTTGCGTTTGATATCTTGCACCGGATTCCTTGGATCAATTCACTTATTTTCTTTGTATTCTTGTATTATTATTATTTATTATTATTTTTTACGCCACGTCACAAAAAAAGCAATGTTTCTTAGGGTATTTGTAAAGAGGCATAGCATGAAACATCTAAAGCCTCGACGTATAATCTGTGTTTAAAATTTAGAAGTTATGTGTGATACCTACTCAACCCTGTTGCCAAGTCTGCCGTTGTCCCAAGAGCGACTCGACAAGGACGAGTCCTGCCGTAACCCGCCGTTTGTTTCGGTGTGCAGACGTTGGTGAACCTGCCAATGTGCGTGCTGGTGTGGTTGGCGTACCTGCTGCCGGCGCTGCTCATGTCCGGGCTGCACCCGGCCGCCAGCGAGCCCGCCGACCTCTACCTCAGCCTCGGTGAGTCCCGTCCACCGATCTCACTAACCGCGATAGCGCGCCGTTTCCAGACTAGGTTCCACGCCTGTTCCATTCAATCAAAATTCTATAAAAATGATGTCATGCAACCAACACACACAGTCTGAGGGCAAACTCAGCCACTAGCTCACTAAATATAATAGGATTTGCAAAAAAAAATGTATTCAAGTATTAAAAACTGCAATATTAAGGTAAAGTACACCCAATCCATTCAATCTAAATGACGTCATGATACCCACTCGCTAAAGCCAGGTAGAGCAATTCAGGTTGTGAGGTTTGTTATTTAGCGGAGCTAATTTATAATATTTTTCCAAACTGGCAGTACGTCCAGTGGGTATCTGACGTCATTTTTCTATAAGTGCTTTGCAAGACATAGACAAATTCAGAAAAACAGGATTTATATTTTATATTTATAGAAAATAAGTGGTTTATAAGAAGGGAAAATGCATACATGGTTTTTGGGCTTTTTGGGCTTTTTTGAGAAGGCTTAGGTTATTGTTGTTTGTTTTGTTTTCATTTGTTGCTAAGTGGCACTCGAGTTTAGCCCGTTGGTAAAGCAGGCAGCAAAGCTTTGCGAAACGTCGCGAAAAGTTTGAGTTTGGCAGCTTATCATTCAATAACCCCGAAAAGCCAAGAGAGTCATAAGAGAGTGACATTTAAACACGTTGATCTCGGTTTGTCCCCGCGCAGGCTACTGGCTGCTGTACCTGCTGTCGGTGCAACAGGCGCTGACGTTCCTGGCGCTGCTCTTCCGCCGCCGCCTGCTGGTGACCGGGTTGGCCGCGCTGGCGCTGGTGCCGTTGACGCTGGCTTCCGGCCGCTGGCTTCATCCCGACGACCTGCACTGGCCAATCGGGTGCGTTGCCATGCCTTGGCTGGCCGGACGCTTATTATTAGATACACTTACTTTTTGAAAATAATTCTCTGGGCTTTTTTTATGTATTTTTGTTCGAGCTCTATGGGCCAAACGACTTAACGGATTTTGATGAAATTTTCAAAATATCTTTGTTTTCCCTAAACTTAGACCCTGTACTCTTTCCAGCTTATTTCACAAGCAAGTTTTCATATTAATTAGTTTCTATGAAAAATTTAAGTTTTTCTTCGTCACGTTCTCACTCTAGAAGCCGAACATATGATTATAATTTGACTTAACTTTCTAGATACGTTGGCCCTCACGATTTCATGTTTGTGCAAACATTTCACTGTTTCATGTTCAGCACTTTTCTTAAAAATGACGCTTTTATGACGGTTTTTAAGCGTTTTTGCAATTTTTTGCAACTGAAGCATTTTTATCTTCAGCCAATGTTCACAATGTACAGTATATATTCAGAATGTAGATTCAGAAACAAAGGTAAAGCATTAAAATGCAGCGTGCAGCATCGTGATTGCGTTGAACATGGAGGGCAGATCTAACGGAGGGATCTCTGACAGGTGGCTGGCGCTGGCGGCTCCCCAGCACTGGCTGGTCGCGGCGCTGCTGCCGGCGCAGCATTCGGCGCAGGCGCTGGCGCTGGCAGCGCTCACGTGTCGCAGCAAACAGGTGGGCAGGCTGGACTGGCGGGGGATGGTGCTAGCTCCGTTCATCGGCTGGAAATGTCCTCAGTTAACGTAAACACATGCAAAACACATGCAAAACACATTGAAAACACAAGGAAACACAAGTAAACACAAGGCAACACAAGGCAACACAAGGAAACACAAGGCAACACAAGGAAACACAAGGAAACACAAGGCAACACAAGGCAACACAAGGCAACACAAGGAAACACAAGGCAACACAAGGAAACACAAGGAAACACAAGGAAACACAAGGAAACACAAGGCAACACAAGGCAACACAAGGAAACACAAGGAAACACAAGGCAACACAAGGCAACACAAGGAAACACAAGGAAACATAAGGAAACATACGGGTAGGTCCTTGTTATCAGTAAAGTTACGTTTACAGTTTGCCTCTGCGAACGTCGCGCCGTGGCGTCTCCATCGCAGAACGTTTCTTCCCGACGCGCTTCCGAACTAACGTAACGTCTCCACTCGCAGGTGCAGCACCAGGACATCATCGTGCAGCTGCCGTGCCCCGCCCCCGACGGCGCCGCCGCCCTCAAGTGGGCGGGGCTCCCCGCGGAGACCACGCCTCCGTGGCTGCTGGCCGCCGCCCCCGCCGCCTTCTGGCTGGCCGCGTTCCTGCTCGGAGGCGGGGCGTTCTTCGCCCGGCGGTTCCGTCTCTCTGCGACGCCGCCGCGAAACAACCCCAACAAGCCGTAGCCGAAAACAACTCGGCAGTTGGCAGCTCAAGGCCTGAACGACACGATTCACGAAAGTTTTTGTTCTGCTACAAGTGTTGGGTGTGTTGCAATTTAGTTAGTTTCACTGGATTACACTTTTGAGGAATTAGTATAACCTTCAAGCAAGGCTAGGTTGGATTACGCAACGTCACGTTTAGCAGCCTGATAGCTGTGTGATAAAGGAATGTCTAGGTTGGCTACCTAGGGAAGGCTAGGTTGGGATACGCAACGTCACGTTTAGCAGCCTGATAGCTGTGTGATAAAGGAATGTCTAGGTTGGCTGCCTTGGGAAGGCTAGGTTGGGATACGCAACATCACGTTTAGCAGCCTGATAGCTGTGTGATAAAGGGATGTCTAGGTTGGCTACCTAGGGAAGGCTAGGTTGGGATACGCAACATCACGTTTAGCAGCCTGGTAGCTGTGTACCAGCCCCAAACTCACGAAGAGTTTGCTTGGCTACCAGTAGCAATAATCTATAAGGATTAAAAAATTATTTTGCTTAAATTTGAAACAACAAAGTGTGTGAATTTGCTGCAATATCAGCATAAGTTTTGACAAAGTCTGCTTTCAATCACTGCATGAATAGGGCTTTGAAGCAGCAAAGCAGAATCCAGGTTTTGAACCCTGGTGCTCAGTTCAGGTTATCAATTCCTGGATGTATTCAAAATGTTTACAGAAGGACATTATTTAGTTTAGTATAAAATCCAAACATTATACCAAAAATATTTAAGAAAGCTTGGTAGATGCTTGCTTTGGTGTTAATCGCAGAAATAATTTAATTTAAGAACATAGTATTCTCACAAACCCAACTCCTGATTCCGTCCATAGTTGTGAAAATAAAATGGGAAAAACAACTAATGATTTTAAACTATAACTTGGTTTGAATAACTATTCTATGTTCAGGTATGATTTTTAAAGTGTACTTTCCTTAGGAAAATAGGGGAAAGTGGAGGAATACATATTTATATTTATATATTTAATAATAAATAATAAATAATTTTAATCTAGTATTTTTGCAAGTCTTTTTTGTATCTAGGTGCCAGGTATTGTGTTACCGCACAAAGCTTTAAGTTTTCCCGGTTGTCTGCTTGTTATCTAACCCCCTTTATCACTCACGCCAACTAAACGCAAGCGTTGAGGCGCTGGTCAACTCATATGACGCAGGGGAAACTCACCTCGGAAGACACAATAAACCGCACGTCGAAACGTCTGCAGCAACGGCTTGCTCGCCAGCTAGAATGGTAAGTCCGCAATTATGCCTTTAGTACTTATTCTACAGCCTGGAAAGATATTTGCTATTCCAGTTACAACCGGTTTAACAACGTCCAGTATCTTCCAGTCAGGAAGACAACAGAAGCAACTGTGGAGATGAGTTTTATCTGGGGGCTAGCCACTTGACTGGACATTGTCAAAGAAAAATTACGTCAGATACCCACAGATACCAGTTTGGAAAAAAATATTAATTAGCTCTGCTAAGTAACAAAGGAAGATAGGGAATTCACAACCCGAATTGCTCTGCCTGGCTTTAGCGAGTGGGTATCATTACGTCATTTTGATTGAATGAGTATCGATTCAAACTCAGGTGTCCTTTGTAATAGCTGTTTTTGTTTAACAAAGGCTACATTTACATTAAAATTATGGTATTACTTGAATGATTTTTATTACCTATGGAAAACAATTAGACACTAACTAAATATATCGTTCATTTTTTTAATCTTCTAAAACGTTTTATCCATATGAAACATCAATTTGAACTATTTAAAAACTCCCTGCTGGTGTATTATTACCAACTCCAAATCGTTATGCAATCGATTCTGCTTGCTTGCTAGTTGCTGATTCAGTATTATGTCATGCTTTGTGATATTTCCTGGCACCTCCACCAACTTCGTAGCTGCCAAACGCCTCGACGACGCCTTCATTACCATTTCAAGAGATGAAATCACAGTGGAGACCACAACTACGCGCTTTCGACGCTAGGGCAATTGCGTCATGATATTCTTGATCAAGCACGATATTTCTAGACCGGTGTCGATGAGCGTTGAGTTGAAAACAAATGTATCGTCGTCATTGTTCGCTGTGTATTGCAGTGTACAGCATCGCTGCCTGCCACCAGGAAGGCTGGAGTTCGATTCCCGATGCCGGCGTGGCTTTTTGTCCATCAATCTTTGGCTGGAACATCGTCGTTGTACGATGCTTTCTAGTTCTTACGTCACGAAGAGCCAAGCCAAGCTGAGACAACTTCGCCGTTCAATTTATTACAGCCTCTAGGTTCACCACAATGAATGGGAAGGAAATATAAGTACCCCGATTTCAGCAACAGCGTGGTGCAGTGGTTAGCACGTTGGCTTTCGGATAAGAGTTCTGTGCGACTCGAGTACGATCCCGGCAAGGGGAAAAGCTTTTTGGCAATGTCTGGAATTGTCAAAATACTGAATACACACTGAACAACTGTGAGGTATAGGACTTGGTCGTCTGCAATGTCAGAAACACAAGTCAATCGTTCAAAAAAGAACATCAGCTGACCATGTGCAATGTGTAGGGAGAATTCGAGTCGATCCAACATCGACAGCGTGGTGCATTGGATAGCCCACTTGCCTAGTAATCTAGCGACGCGGGTTCGATTCCCGGAGCATCCAGCTTTTTGTAACTTAAAATTTAATTGAAATTATTCTTATGTATTGTGCAAAGCCACGAAGCTGTAATAACGTGTTACAGAAAAATCAAAAAAATATACTAGTCACAGATTTGTTCAATTTTAGCTAACAGGTGGCGCTGTAGTCATCACTCCATGGTCATTCTTACCAAACATTTTACATAAGTTCAGCACGTTTGCTTAGGGTGCTAGGGTGGGACGTTCAATTTTCCGCAAAAATCCAAAACGAGGGAGCGAAGCGACCGAGATTTGAACTTTTGCTACTATCTTTAATAACACTCGCCTAAATTAAATGCAAAAAAGCTCACGACTCTCTGTACTTATCGGGATTCGAACTCGGTACCTTTGGGTTACCAGTCTCGTAGCTTAACCACTCGGCTGCCGAGACACGTTATATACTAAGAGATTTTTAAGATATATGAATTACAAATGGTTTGTTTACCTTTTGTACTTACTAAAATTTCGCGTGGATGGCGTACCCCCGCCACCCCAATTCACGAGCAAAGCTCAAAAGCCACTCGGATTTGAACGCATCATCTTTGCGTTAAGAACCAAGCGACTTAACCACTCGGCCATTCGAGTGATATTTTTGTAGCTGATATTTTTCAATACATATATTTTTTAAAAGATCTTTACTATGGTAAAAAAAGTCGGATGCTACGGGACTCGAACCAGTCTCACATGCTTTCAAGGTAATGAACCTAGCGACTTAACCAACAAGCCACAACGCCAGATGATTTCTCGTGGAATACAGTTGATGGGATGCAGTCAAAATCAAAGTTATCACAAACTTTTATACTATTATACATTTTAATAGAGCACCAAGAATAATATACAATTGAAATAGTTACAACACGTCTGCCTTATTTTACACATAAAATATACAGAAATACACAAATTATAACTAAAACGTAATATTATATTCAATGAAAATAGAATATACAGTACCAGCAAAATATATAACCATCATAAAGACAAAATTTTTACTCTCAAATCATATCCATTGAAATTTTCACGGAAATTGTGAACATTTTATACAAAAAAAAAGTCCATTGAATTATTCCATTCAAGAAAAAATCAAGAGTAACAGCCGTTCGTATACGATTTGTATGACAACTTCTACCAATTATTCGGTCAGAAGAAGAAAGAAAAATTACTGCCAAACAAATTTTTAGAAGTCGTTTCACGTAACTTTTTCCAGAATGGAATCATCGTCGCTTCTCCGTGCTTTCGTTGGGCAACAAAAAGATCGCCATCGACAACAGATATTCCCAACAACATTCCGATAAAAGTACAGCTCAAAACGAAATTACACGAATCAACTATCGCTTAATCGTGAAAAAAGTCAAGGGTAGTTGTCAAATTGATTTTCCTAAAAATACCACTGAACATTATGCAAATCTTGCTTGACAATAGTCAATTATTAGTATCGCTTTAATGGATCTATTTAATGTTGCCATGGGTAAAAATGACTAGGTGAATCTTTCAATTTCTCCACTCCTGCCCAAATTCCGGACCTAACAAAAGTATCAATTTGAACACGAACGTCGTAACGTTATAACTTATAACGTCTGACAATTCGTTACGATAGCGTCTCGAGCACCGGAAAAAGAATACCTCTTCGTAAATTCACCGAATTTGCCGCAACCTCTCAATGTCACCTCGCGATCGGACCTCTCACACGAGTGACGCTACTCTAAAATACTTGGTTTTTTTATTTTACAAAATTTCCCTCGGCTACGGACAGCAGACTTTGGAGAAGGCTGAAGGAGATCCGTAACAAAGGGCTCTACGGTCAGGAGCCAGCTCCCAGCAAGTCAGTGCTAGATTTGCGTTTAAAAGTCTAGAGAAGATTAGGAAGAAGACGCCCACCAATCAGTGTGGCCATGTTTCGCTTTAAAGTACGATGTAAATTCGAGAAAAAGTCCCGTATAAAGATTTAGTAAACGATTAGTTTGTTTTTGTTTAGGTTTCGGTGCTCCTTTCTTAAAAGTTACAAGAGAAGAGGACAAATGTCCAAGACCTTTATGAATCCGATATCGTAAATAGGACAGCGATTATCGGCTCAAAGTCTCTACCAAAGGCTACTTGAGGTTTGAAATTTTGATTGGAGATAGAAGATTGTAATAATTTGCCATTTGGATTGATCAAGTAAATGCTTCAAAAAGTGAAAAACTATTAATTGGAAATAATCAATCTATTGGTAGGTAATGAAGCTAACCTAGCCTAGCGGTGATCCAATGAAAAACACATAGAATCAAGAAATGAAACACGAAAAACAACAAACTATCGGAGGGGGTGTCTCGGAAAGAGGAATTTCGGTGCCACGAAAACTGCCGAGGAAAATGGCAGAGGGTGTCAGCTTGAAGAAGAAGAAAAGTCGAAGGAAAATCTGTTTTTGCGTCCCGCCGAATGGAAATCGGCAAGCTTCGTGCAGCTCGAGTCGTTCCGTCTGGGCGGGATTTGCTTTGCCAGCGCGGGTTGGTATTCCGGCAGCGCGGGCTGTTATTCCGCCGCCGCCTTGTCTTCTCCCAGCACTTTGCACAGCTCCTGTAAATAGAAACGAGGTTTGGATCAGACGATGCCAACTGAAGGCACAGACTTGAGATGGTTATCGCTTGTTTATCGCAACTGCGGCTTTCAATTGAATTGTTTGCAGCATTTGTAACGCGTCGTTTTAAGAACAGCTCAAATCTTATCTTAAAGAAAATGTTTGTATAGAATAGACAAGCCAATTGGAAACTGTGAAAGTGAAAGTGTAGTAAAGCTGTGTGTTTGGATTAATTGCAACCAAATTTTCAGCGGGGCACATTGAATAAACCTACTATTCCAATCAGAGAAAATTGCAGAGACAATTAAGTTTTACAAACTGACATCATTTTCTTCTGTACTAGCAGAAAAAAAAGTTTCTTTCAGTTCTCTTTGAAAGGCCGTTTGCGACAAGGAAGCTGAAGCGCGGTTATGGCGAGCGACGAGACAAGTACCTCGAGCCGAGACTGGGCCTGCGGAACGCCTGCAAGCTGCGTCAACAGCTTCTCCTTCTCGTCCCGCATCGACAGCCTGGCGTTGGCGTCCAGCGACTCCAAGACCCAGCCGCCCTCGCCGTCGAACTGCAGCACGTGCGTGTGGAAACGCCTGTCGAGAAAACACAACGTTAGCGCTCGGAACGGCGGCCATAACCTTACTTTACTGTCGTACGTTTCTACAGCCAGTGGCTGCTGGTGGGGAACGTGTTTTAGACAAACGTACACAAGTAATTAGTATCTCGTGCTCTCAGTCGGGTATCTTCTCAGTTCAATAGTCTTTCCTGGATAAAGTCATGAAGTAAATAAGTGCAGAGTCGTAGCGCCAAAGGCAAGCAGTTTGCTCGGAAATAATGGTGAATGGAACTGGTGGGTATCGAGCCGAGATACGGCGATTCGAACCGTTTGAATGACCGCAACAAAAACCCGGTGCCGGCTTGTAGCCTACTCCTGTCCGAAAGCACAGAGGGGATCACCGTCTTTACGTCCCTTCTGAAGGACGGTACAACCCGAACAGGATTCCATGGCTCCATGGCTAAAGAGATCAGTGGGAAGACATGATAAAGTGTCTCAAATCTCAATACGGCATCTAAGTCTCGCTGTACGAAGCGCTATCCAGGCTATAGAGATCAGTGGGAAGACATGATAAAGTGTCTGAATACGGCATCTAAGTCTCGCTGTACGAAGCGCTATCCATGGCTAAAGAGATCAGTGGGAAGACATGATAAAGTGTCTCAATACGGCATCTAAGTCTCGCTGTACGAAGCGCTATCCAGGCTATAGAGATCAGTGGGAAGACATGATAAAGTGTCTGAATACGGCATCTAAGTCTCGCTGTACGAAGCGCTATCCAGGCTGTAGAGATCAGTGTCGTTAACGGGGTGAAAGGTACGTACCAGAGCGAGGGGCGGTGGGTGATGGTGAGCAGCGTGATGCCGGCATCGCGGACGGCCTGGTAGATGTCCGACTCGACGTCCATCGAGACCGCACTCGTGCACTCGTCGAGCAGCGCAAACCGCGGCCTGCGAACGCAAGGAAGCGCGGTTAGTGGACAGGACTGGTTTCAGCGATCGGCTTGCGGCGATACGGTTTCTAGTTTAGATAGAGGCTACCTACTATAGCTGGCCAAACTACACAAACTTGGTAGATAATTTGACAATACATATCAGATACAATTCGTGATGAATGCTTTAGGTAGGTACCTACTTCTATTTTCTTCTAAATAACAGTTTAACGACACAATTTTATTTTAGTATTCATGAAGTTTTTCCTACTTTATAAATTTGTCGACTGACAGTCTCTTTGCAGGTTGATAACTGCACTTGCTTGCTTCAATTTCACCCCAAACAGCCACCATGTTTTGTTGCCCATTTGCTTAGAGTTTCCTCCATTAGGGGAAGAATTACGGTCGCGATGAGACTAAACGACCCTCTGCCGCCGCCGCCGCCGCCACTCACTTGTGATAGAAGAGGCGCGCCATCGCCATCCGTTGCTTCTCTCCGCCGGACAGCACGTCCTTCCAGTCGGCGGCGACGTCCCAGCCGCCTTCGCGCACGACGATGTGCTCCAGGTGGACGGCCGCCAGGCAGACGCGCAGGTCTTCGTAGCTCCGGCCCGCCGCGCGGAGGTCTTCCACCGTGTCCGGGTACAGGACTTGCTCGGCCAGCGAGCCCAGCGACATGTAGGGTCTGTCGGGGAGGAGGCACCGGATTAGTGTCGGTTCGAAGCTGAATGCACAAAATTGTAGTATGGACGGTAGGTGTTATTGGAAACCAAACATTTATTGAAAAAAATTCCATTCTTACCATTCCAATCCATTCAAATTGATTCCAATTGATTCCAATTGATTCCAATCCATTCCAATCCATTCCAATTCATTCCAATTCATTCCAAAAGAATAGGCAGTGGACCAGTTATGGACAGATTCTTACTGCTAAACTCCATTTAATTTAAGAGGAACCCGGTCTGCTAAGAGCTAGTAGTCAATACTAATACCAACACGATGGGAAATAAATTTTCAGTCACCGATTTACCTTTATTTCTAACTGTATTAGTGTATCTGTAATAATAATGTTACTAGTGAAAAGCTGGAAGATTTTTGAGTGTTAAATAAAACGTTTAGCCACTGTTCTAGTGTTTGGTGTTGTGATTTTGAAGCAGCGCCTTGTGGATTTAGTTTCAGGAGTTGGTGAAATGTAAACGGCAGTCATATTTTGAGTATGACATTATCCTGGATAGAATGTATCGGCGTACGTGCATCGGGGCAAAGATTCAACCCTGGACAAAGATTCAACCCTGGACAACGATTCAAGGCGGGACTAACCGCTGAGGTATGTAGAACATGTCCGCGGAAGCCGGCTTGATTAGCTGCCCCGCATAGACTGGCCACAGCCCGGACAGCATCCGAAACAGCGAAGATTTACCGCAGCCGTTGGGCCCGGTGATGAGCAGATGCATGCCAGGCGTCACCTGTCAAACAACGAAAAACAACATGAAACAAAGCAGAACAACTTATAACAACGTCAAAACAACTTATAACAACGTCAGACAAATTGGAACAACGTCAAAACAACTTGGAACAACGTCAAAACAACTTGGAACAACGTGAGACAACTTGAAAAAATGTGAAAGAATGTCAACGTCAACAAAGGGAAACAACGTTGGCTCCGTAGGCAACATTTGCTGGGACTTTGTTAGGAGGTCATTAGAGACATCGCTACGACTTCAGAGTCGAGTTGTTTGTGGGCGACGTCGACGCAGCATCCGAGCTTCGAGTCGTGGACTGACCTTGATTGTGAGGTCCGGACAGACGACATCGCAGTTCGGGGTCACGATCGGCACGTGGGTCAGCGAGATGCTGCCGTCCGTCGTTTCGCTGATCAGACCTGCAAGCCAAGCGTGGGTTTGTTACGGCACGTTCGTCGAGCTATCGACGCCAGTCGGCTGCATATCGTAGTTCTACGGTGGGTTTGTTTGGAGCTTCTATAACTCCATGGTTCAAATTTGGTGGAGGACACAATTTTTACAAGATAATAATAATAATAGAAATAGAAAATATTAGTGTTATGATTCTTTTGTTAGATCATTATTTTGAACTGGAACTTAAGTGCAAATATTTGTTGCAAGTACGGTAGGTTAGAAACTATTAGAAACTCAATATCCAATCCAAATTTTGTATCCATACCGGGATTTGAACCCAGATCCGTCCGTGGTTAAGCATTATCCAGTCATTCTACACGGACAACCTGCTGTGGAATCGATAGCATAACTGTGTAGCACAACATTGCACGAAGCAAAACTATATAATGCTTAACCACAGACAGGCGAAATGCCGGGTACGGATACAAACATAGGAGTGGATATTTTATTTCCAACGATGGCAACCGATGACGTTTGCGTTCAGTGTTTTCGGTAAGCGTATTCGTACGAACCGTTGGCCACCGGCTGCCCGTCGCGCATCTCGACGACGAAGCCCGGCCGTTGCGCGGCGTCCTGCACCGTCGCCCGCTGGTACGTCCCCGCCGCCGCCTCCTCGAACACGTCCAGCATCTCGCCGACGCGTGCCGTGTAGCCGGCCAGCTCCACCACCTGCAGCAGGCGAGCGTTGCCGTCGTTAGCACTCTCCTCGGGAGCGTTGCGTGGCCTTTGATAGCGGACACGTTGTTAGCGTTCAGTTGCCTCCTTTAGCAGTCATGTCGTGAGAGTTACTACATGTTTGTTGAGCGTTCCATGCACTTTTTCCATTCAGAGAGAAATGATCTTATCCACCCGCTAAGAAAAGCCAGTTGGCTTGTGATTTCCCTGTCTTCCTTGGTTGAATAAGCAGAGTCAATACACCGATTCCATTCAAGCAACGTGACGCGGTCAGACACCCGCTAAGAAAAGCCAGTTGGCTTGTGATTTCCCTGTCTTCCTTGGTTGAATAAGCAGAGTCAATGCACCGATTCCATTCAAGCAACGTGACGCGGTCAGACACCCGCTAAGAAAAGCCAGTTGGCTTGTGATTTCCCTGTCTTCCTTGGTTAAACTGCAGAGCCAGTAGTATTTCTTGTGGACCTTTTCAACCAGAGAAGACAGGGAAATCAAAACCCCAGCAACATTTCTTAGTGGGTGTTTGATGTCATTTCTGTTTGAACAGCACGAGTCCAGTAAGCCAGGCTGGTTGTGAATGCACGTATGTAAAGGGCAAGCCATCGCTACGTGATTGCGAGAGGGCCGTCCGTCGGGCGTCCTACCTCCTTGTAGGAAGACATCAGCCGTTCGACGGCGTCGGCGCCCGATGACAGCAGGTTGCGCGACGTCGTGAAATACTGCGTCCGCTCGCTGACGCCACCGTCCGCACAAGCCGCGTCGTGTTCTGCGGGAAGCAACGGTTTGTTTACATTTATGTTTATTTATTTTTACGTTGAAATGTACATATAGGACATGGGTTTTGTCAAGCAAACAAAATAATCACAGAATAAATAAACAAAATAAAATGCTGAATTAACAAGAAATACAGTATTTTGGGAATTAGGGACAGGCTCAAATAGTTTTTTTGGGTTTTGATCTTTTGAAAAGCACTACTATTAGTGCCTTTACTATGGTAAAGGTACCTACTACCTTATATTCAATTTTTTATTTTTTATTATGCTATAACAAGTTTTTCTTAGTTAGGTATTAAATTACTAATCATATTTACTATATATCTATTTATATTAGCAATAATAAAATTCTTACAATCTCTTTTAAACTCCTCAAGGTTTACTGGTGTTCCAGAGCTTAAATGGAAGAAATATTTTAGTGCTATTACGGAGTACAGATTTTTGCTAGCTGTTTCTGCCTAATGCAGAGGGAAACGTCGAGTCACGCACCTGCCCGTCCCACCGAGGAGCCCATCAGGATCGGCATCGACACCATGACCATGCCCGTGCCCGACCAGACGTATTTCATGAGGAACTGCTCCAGCATGACGTACCACAGCCGCTGCGAGAAGATCACGTTCATCTGTCTGACGAGCGAGCCGTACGCGCGCTGCAAGTTCGACAGCTCCACCTGTTGGCAGGGATTCGAAGGTTAGAATCAGTCTCTCGGTCAGGCTGTAGGATGCAGGACAATCTGCTAGCAAACCAGGCTGTAGGATGCAGGAAACTCTGGCAGAAAACATCTCACCAGGCTGTAGAATGCAGGAAACTCTGTCAGCAAACATCTCACCAGGCTGTAGGATGCAGGACACTCTGCCAGAAAACATCTAGCCTGGCTGTAGAATGCAGGAAACTCTGCCAGAAAACATCTCACCAGGCTGTAGAATGCAGGAAACTCTGTCAGCAAACATCTCACCAGGCTGTAGGATGCAGGACACTCTGCCAGAAAACATCTAGCCTGGCTGTAGAATGCAGGAAACTCTGCCAGAAAACATCTCACCAGGCTGTAGGATGCAGGACACTCTGCCAGCAAACATCTCACCAGGCTGTAGGATGCAGGACACTCTGCCAGCAAACATCTCACCAGGCTGTAAGATGCAGGACACTCTGCCAGCAAACATCTCACCAGGCTGTAAGATGCAGGACACTCTGCCAGCAAACCACACCAGGCTGTAGAATGCAGGAAACTCTGCCAGAAAACATCTCACCAGACTGTAGAATGCAGGAAACTCTGCCAGCAAACATCTCACCAGGCTGTAGGATGCAGGACACTCGGCCAAAATAGCATTGTTGAGTTCAGAATCGTCAGCTGCCTAGGCGGCGAGGGAAGGAATTAAAGCACCACAGCCATCTAGGTACAACTTAACGTTACTTACGTCATCTTACGTAATATTTTGGTGGCTTTTTTTGCCACTGATGCTCAATCTCAAGCGTCAACTGACAGTTGACTCATAAAAGAGTATCTTGCAGGTAATACCTGCACTTGTTTCGCGACAGACAGAATCGCAGCGAGCTCACCTTGTGTCCGCCGTAGAACGCGATCTCCTCGGCGTTGGTGATGACGCGCGAGTGGATCGAGCGCAGGTAGCCGCGACGATTGGCCTCCTCTGCCACCAGGATGCCGAATTTCGGCGAGACCATCTTGAGGATCTGGCCGGTGCACAGGATGACCACCACGGCCAGCATCGGACCTGCAACACCCGGCGATACCTCGTGTTAGCGTGCGTTACCTTACGTTAGTTCGTGTAAGGACTTTAGGTTACGTTACCTTGCGTTAGGTTAGGTTAGCTATGGCGATTGCTTGCGTTAGCTTGTGTTACCTTGCATTCGCTTTCGTTAGCTTTAGTAACCTTTCGTTAACTTGTGTTAGGTTACGTTAGCTTGCGTTTCCTCGTGTTTGCTTGCGTTAGCTCGTTTTAGCTCATATTAGGTACGGTTAGCTCGTGTTACCTTGCATTCGCTTTCGTTAGCTTTCGTTACCTCTCGTTATAACTTGTGTTAGGTTTTGTTAGCTTGCGTTTGCTCGTCTTAGGATACCTTAGCTTGCGTTAGGTTAAACGTTAGGTTGCGTTAGCTGGTGTTTCCTCGTGTTTGCTTGCATTTGCTTACTCTCTAGTTGCTTTCCAGGGCTTTGTGAAAGCTTATTTCAATAGCGATATTTCAATGATGCTGATTAAACAATGTTCAAGATTTAATAAGTCAGTCTATAGAATAGACTTGGAGAAGATAAAATGGCAGAACCTTAAAACAGTGACACAAAATCGTCATTTTCAAGAAAATTTGTGTACATACAGCGACTAAATTTGAACCCAGCCATTGTGTTTAGGTTCAAAATATCTGGAAAATTTTGTCAAAATAATATATGAAGTAGTTTTGCCTCTTGAGTGAATAAAGTGGTTTAAAAATAATTAATTTTTTTTGTAAACACTAATTTATAAGAAAAGTTGTTGAAGGAATGTGCTGAAAACAATGAAGAGTCTAAGTTGAGAGTACAAGAAGGTACCTATTAACAAAATATCGTTAAAATCGATCAAGTCGGTCATCATCAATGACATATAAATCAACTTAAAAAACAAGGCAGAGGGTTAAGCAAGAGAGGGGCATTGTTTATGATAAATACCACGGCAAAAATATAATTCCTATGCATGTCGTTTTTATGAACTATGGAATTCACGGTGACTAATCCGGCCCAATCAGAGGCCTCAGTTGGGTAGGATCCATGCTCCCCTAAAGGGGCTCACAAGACGATTCAAAATGTTGCCTGCAACATCCTTCCTTCGATCACTAATCGAAGATCCTACAGCAATATCAACGATAACCAGGCAGCGTCACAAGCATCAGACCACATTTTCTAATCTCTTCAAGCGGTCGCAAGTGTCGAGATGTTGGATTTGTAATGTGAGACAAGGAGAGAGACCTCCGACCGCTTCCTCTTTGTCTCCGGCCAGCCAGAGTCGACCACGTGCGTACGTGCGAGAGAGAAAGAGAGAGAGATGATAGAGAGAGAGAACACATCATGACGGACACCTTGAGCCGATCGTTCGATATCAATGTCGCTTTCATGGGCAGACAAACTAAGAGGGGAGGGGACAAGGTAGGGGCGATTCGTGCGAGAAAGTGATTCTTTCACTGAACGAAATGTCATCTCGAAAGGGAAAACAGCGTGGTAGAGATGGACCATAATTCACTCGATTTTTTAATGCGTTATTAATATTATTTATGTTCGCTGCTGCCATCGAACGCGTCGCACGTTCCCAGCCGTCCGCCTCGCACCCAGCGTGCTACGCGCTTCAACGTCCCAACGAACGCGTCGCACGTTCCCAGCCGTCCGCCTCGCACCCAGCGTGCTACGCGCTTCAACGTCCCAACGAACGCGTCGCACGTTCCCAGCCGTCCGCCTCGCACCCAGCGTGCTACGCGCTTCAACGTCCCAACGAACGCGTCGCACGTTCCCAGCCGTCCGCCTCGCACCCAGCGTGCTACGCGCTTCAACGTCCCACCGAACGCGTCGCACGTTCCCAGCCGTCCGCCTCGCACCCAGCGTGCTACGCGCTTCAACGTCCCACCGAACGCGTCGCACGTTCCCAGCCGTCCGCCTGGCAGCCAGCGTGCTACGTGCTTCAACGTCCCACCGAACGCGTCGCACGTTCCCAGCCGTCCGCCTCGCACCCAGCGTGCTACGCGCTTCAACGTCCCACCGAACGCGTCGCACGTTCCCAGCCGTCCGCCTCGCAGCCAGCGTGCTACGCGCTTCAACGTCCCACCGAACGCGTCGCACGTTCCCAGCCGTCCGCCTCGCACCCAGCGTGCTACGCGCTTCAACGTCCCACGGAACGCGTCGCACGTTCCCAGCCGTCCGCCTCGCACCCAGCGTGCTACACGCTTCAGCGTCCCACCGAACGCGTCGCACGTTCCCAGCCGTCCGCTTCGCAGCCAGCGTGCTACGGTCTTAGTAAGGTGTGTAGTGAATTTACATCTTTCGGAGAGGTAATTAGGCGGAGGTATAATTGTAGTGATCGAAGGTGTTCTTGACAGTGTCAACTGACACGCTTCCTGTCAGGTAAATCCCGGAAAGCCCGACCGAATTTTGTCTTAGCATTTCTGACAGGTGACGCGACATAATCATCATAATATCTTGCAAATTTCGAGGACAAAGGTTCATTGTTGGTTGTGTTTCAGAAATCTGTGCACGTTGCTTCGTGTGCCATCAGCAAGCAGAGCGCGTGAGGTTGCGGGGAAGGACTCAGGATTCAGGAGGTGTGATCCTGACCTTTTAGAAACCATTGTGTCGACTCATGGAAAACACATGGCATCTGCATTTCGTTGAACGGACCCACGTGGCGGGTCCCAATTTCACAAAATTCCATTTGCATTGAAAGGAGAGGGGCTTTCCTATAAATTATAACAAAGCGTTGTGATTATATAATGTCCGAAGCACGCTGTGTTTCATATCCTCGTGCTTTCAAATCGGTGTACCAATCGTAACTTATAACGTCAATAGACCTATTCCACTCAGAGATACATGACGGCAGATACCCACTGGACGTACTACCAGTTTAGAAAAAAATATTAATTAGCTCTGCAAAATAACAAAGGAAGATAGGGAAATCACAACCCGAATTGCTCTGCCTGGCTTTAGCGAGTGGGTATCAAGAATTTGACTAAGAAACTGATAGAGAACTGTAAATATTTGCAAGATTTAAACAAAAAAACTGCTTGAAAAATGACCAAAAACAATTTGTGAGCTTTCAGAAAACTTATGAGCTAAGATTAGGAAAAGACATGAGTCTTAAGAATTTTATAATTTGTGAGCTGTTTTCAGTTTGACTAAAAAAGATGGGGAGTGATAACGTATTGTATTGTTCAATACGGAAGTACTACAGTGAGTTTGCGATGAAGAGGATTGCAGTTGTTGTATAAAAAGCTTCACGAAATGCTACCTCTCTCTCTCTCTCTCTCTCTCTCTCTCTCTCTCTCTCTCCGACAGCAGCCAGCAATAAAAATGCACGCGGTCACCCATCCAAGCTCCGACCCCGCGCAACGTTGCTTAACCCCAGTCAGCTATTTCACACACGCATCAGTGTCGACATCAGAGCTAACGCCGCCGCACGGATTTATTGATACTTAGCTGCCAACTACCTTATTGCCGCATAAATTAATAAACTTAGCGCACTGTAAAAGGTGTAGTAAATAAGAGTATAATAATTTGTTTCACATAGCAATAAATCCAGGGTTATCCTGCATAGGAATTCCTAGAGCCAAGATTACGAAGGTAGGTGTCTTTTAACCGTAGACATCTTGTAAACTCAGTCTAGGACAAGACACCAAGGGAAGAACTGACATCCATGGCAAAATTAATCATAGGCTAGCATATTTGTGTTCTTCCTTTCTGAAGATTCATGTATTTTCCCAATCTTTTCCAGCAACGTTTTACAAAGCTGTGTTGCCTGCTTTGCTAGGCTATGCGAAAACTCATATAATCGTGTTGTGGATGAGCGTAATAGTTACGCTCACCCTCAACGCGATTATATTGCGTGTGCGCATAGCCTAGAGGCTTTTATGATCAATTTAAAATGTTCAGCGATAATTTAGCAGCTTTCTCAATGACATTCGTTTCCTGGAAATATCATGATGTAGTCGTGAAATTATTTGAATATTTCAGAGCGTAAAAATCGATTTAAAGAAAAACTATGGCATTGATTTGCTTCAAAATAACACAGTGTCTTATTTTTATAATTTTTAACGCACATTGTAAGTTTTTTTAGCAGCGGATGAAGATAAAGAATGCTGAAGCTGGAAGAAATCGCAAAAACGATTAAAAAGTGTCGTAAAAGCGTCATTTTCAAGAAAAGTGCTATGCAAGCAAGAATGAAATTTGTAAACAAACATTGAATCGCAAGGGTCAACACATCTAGAAAGTTTCATCAAATCATTTTCAGATGCTTGACCTCTAGAGTTCAAAACGTGTTTTGGAAAACCGAAAGATTTCGAAAAAACTTAATTATATAAAATTTACTCGTCCGAATTGCTTCAAAAACGTGGCAGATCTAAGTTCAGAGAAAACGAAGGTCCACATAAATTTTCATCAAAACCGGTTTCGACGTTTGGCCTGTAGAGCGCGAACAAACACACAAAAAAAAACATCCAGATTTTTTTAGTAGTAAAGTGTAATTGAAGATTTCGCTTCACTCGCCACGCTCGTTCGTGTCATCAATCAACGCTCTAAACTCGAAATTCACGCAAATTTGTGTTGCGTTTCGAATGCAATTATGTTACCGTTGAATCGTCTAGAGAGCACTAAAGAACTACTGCAGGATAATTTAAGTATTGCATGTACCTACTGCCACTGAATCGATAAATATCAATACAGCCATTCCATTCAATCAAAATTCTATCAAAATGACGTCATGATACCCACTCGCTAAAGCCAGGTAGAGCAATTCGGGTTGTGATTTCCCTGTCTTCCTTTGTTATTTAGCAAAGCTAATTAATATTTCTTTCCAAACCGGTAGTACGTCCAGTGGGTATCTGACGTCATTTTTCTCCAAGTGGAATGGGTCTATTCAACACTTGACCATGTCATTGAAAGCTTTCTGATCTCTTGATGAATCGCTGATAAGATTTCAGCTGTTAATTGTTTTTTATTGGCTTGATGAACGAAGGCAGAATCATCGTTAGTCAAGAAACCTCGTGCCAAGCAATCAACAAGTCAGTAAAACATTCATTAGCAGATAATTAAACAGTATTCCGATGAAGAGTCCTTAGCGAAATTCAAACGAGTCACCGTGATTTTATAAAATAATTCCTTGTCATTCACAGATTAATCTAATGCTTAGTTTTTTTTTAACCTTTGCACTATGGGTCACAAATGAGGTGGGAAAGGGAAACGTGATATTTCCCTACAATCCTCCCTACAATCTCCCTCCAAGCAATCCAATAGAGTCGGTTTAATATAAGAATATCCTTGTCTGCTCAGCGATAGGAGGCAATACGATTACCCACATGATGCCATATAAATTTGCAGACACCGATTTACCTTTATTTCTACCTGTATTAGAAAATAACTGCAACAGTAAAGATACTATAGTGAAAAGTTAGAAGCCATGCGAGTGTTAAATAAAACGTTCAGCCACTGTTCAAGTATTCGATGTTGATATTTTGAAAGAGCGCCTTGTAGCCTACTCCTGTCGAAAAGCACCGAGGGGACCACCGGCTTTACGTCCCTTCCGAAAGACGGTACAACTCGAACAACAGGATTCCTCCACTAATCCATGCTGTCAAGAGGTTGACAAGCAAGGCGTGTGAAGTAATCGTACTAACTTCAAACCCTCCAACCTCTCTCCCGAACAGAACTAATCATGAGCATCATGGTTCCCCATCAACACCTGACTCAGCGCGATGTTGCTTAACTTCGGTGATCTCACGAGAACCGGTGTTTCCAACGTTGCCAAACCGTTCGGTCACAGGGCTTTAGATAGCGACGTTATGGAGATGTAAACTTGAAACGGCACGGTAGGCCAGGGACAGGCGCACTGCTGCGTGGCTTCAGCTGCATCATTGCGTCATCAAGGTCACCAGCGAGTGCAGTTTACGCATCATGTGTTGTACTTGACGCAGGCACGTAGCGATAACCGCGAAAGGTTATGCAAATGTATGCTAAAGTCTGCACTGGACATGGCTGTAAGGCAAACGTCTCACCAGGCTGTAGAATGCGGGATATTCGGCCGAAATAGTATTGTTTAGCTGGCGACAGAATTGTCAGCGCCATCTAGGCGGCTTGGTTAGCAATTAAAGCAGCACAGCCATCTATGTACAAGTTAAAACAACGTTACTTACGTCAAATGATTTAATATTTAGGGGGCTTTGTTTGCCACTGATGTGGCATGATACCTCAAGTGTCAACTGATAGATGAAATATAAAAGAGTATCGTTGCAGGTGATGTTGTTTACTTTAACTTCACACCGGTCCGCTAGGTTCGCTACCAGCGCTTTGTCGCCCGACTCGATGGAGTGTTTCCTATGTTACACAGTCCCGGTGAGATATTTGGCCAAACTTGGAAGCAAATTTGGCCAAGCAGCACCATTTTACGGTCAAACAACCCGTGAAATCAAAATTCACAATTC
Source organism: Nemurella pictetii (assembly GCA_921293315.2). Lineage (NCBI taxonomy): Eukaryota > Metazoa > Arthropoda > Insecta > Plecoptera > Nemouridae > Nemurella > Nemurella pictetii. The sequence continues at coordinate 7,049,063 of OV121124.1, forward strand.
GCTATTTAAAAGTTCCAAAATCAAATACTAGAACAAATCCGAAACGTTTAATTTACCACACGCATTTTGGAGCCTCTAAAAGATTCCTCTGCAAGCTTAGATTTGATTCTCAATACAGTGTGAGATAGCTGAACAAAGTACTTTTCTGTTTGTACCTAATATCAAAGTACCAAAACTACAAAATCCTTGAATTTCCAGTACAAATACTGGTCTTCCAGACTGTCTTTCCTCGAATCGTTCTTGGTTCGGCAATTTCCACGCTTTTTCAGTTTTATATTCAAACTCGAAGGATTCCTTTAAAAATAAACCGTATCATTATACAGATATTGGTGACTGCAAATTTCCGCCGACAAGGTTGGTACGAATGATAGCTACACTAGCGCTGAACAGAGTCTAGCAGGAGGTTGGCAATGACTCCGATGACCCACGCCATTGACACGACGTGACGTGTGCAGATTTGTCCGAGGGCAACGAGCGTGATTTCCATTCCAATTTATCTCCCTCGCCTCGGTAGCCAACATTGACATCACGTGCGTACAGTTCAAGTTTTACAAAGGCCAGCGTTACCAATTTTTTCAACCCCGAGTTGAGAGCTCACAGAAAAAAAAATCACTCGTGATTGACCGTTATTTCACTCCGACTTCAACCCAGAGTTTATAAAATGTGAAAATCGGCCCTTAGTTTGTTGTGAACGCACTTATGTGTATGTGAACTACGTATTTTAGGTTAACATCAGAGTTATGACTTCATAAGTAGGTTTTAGAGACTCTGCTGTTCATGTGTACTTCATATCTTACGTTACAGTCTAAGTTAGTTGCATAAGTCAGTTATTTAAGAAGCCATGCTTCGTTTAGTGCTACTAAAAAAATCGTCGCGTGCAAACTTTGCGCGCAAATAATCGCGGTCGGCCAATCACAGCTCGATCTATGGTCACGTGACAATCCTCGCGCCACTTTGTTCGGCTACGTTTTCAGACTTCATATGCCTCGTTTAGTGCTACTAAAAAAAACGTCGCGTGCAAATAACTTCGCGCGCAAATTTGCAAACTTTGCGTGCGAATGATCATTTAGTGCTGCGCTAGAAGCCATCAGATGTCAACAGAAATGGCGGACCATGATGCTGCTGTCAGTCAGTGGCACAGTGAATGTGTTTATTTGTTGCAAACATGCTGCTACAATCTTGCTGTGCGCCATAGAAAAATACAGATTTTGTTAGCTCTCTCGTCGTTGACACCTCGACGAAGAAGCTGTCACGTCCGCGCAAACGTTAAACGTTTGCCGCCAGAGCGCGCTGACTACGAATCCTGCCCGCTCACTCGCTGCCGTTATTGCGTCGCGCGCCGTCTTACCTGGCAGGATGCCGGCGCCCATGCGGCGGTTGTTCCTGGTGAGCGCCAACCCGATGAGCAGACAGTCGAACAGCGGCTTTGTGATGTGCGAGTACAGGTGAGCCACCGACGAGGTGAACGCGGTGATGTCGTCGGTGAGACGGTGGTCTGGGTTCTCGATTCGGCTGTCCAGGTTGGACACCCGGTAGTAGACTTGGTCGCGGAAGTAGAGTTGGTAGGCGTGGTCTACCAGTCGGCTCCTGGAACAGGGTGGGGGGTGGGGTGATGGGGTTAGTCACGGGGTTTAAGACCATGGAGGGGTTGAGAAGTGATGGTGGGTTGAAAATTTTCAGTGTCATTATTTTTGGTAGCTTTTAAATTATGTTGGTACTAAGCTCGATTCCATTCAAGCAACGTGACGCGGTCAGACACCCGCTAAGAAAAGCCAGTTGGCTTGTGATTTCCCTGTCTTCCTTGGTTGAATAAGTAGAGTCAATACACCGATTCCATTCAAGCAACGTGACGCGGTCAGACACCCGCTAAGAAAAGCCAGTTGGCTTGTGATTTCCCTGTCTTCCTTGGTTGAATAAGTAGAGTCAATACACCGATTCCATTCAAGCAACGTGTCGCGGTCAGACACCCACTAAGAAAAGCCAATTGGCTTGTGATTTCCCTGTCTTCCTTGGTTGAATAAGCAGAGTCAATACACCGATTCCATTCAAGCAACGTAACGCGGTCAGACACCCGCTAAGAAAAGCCAGTTGGCTTGTGATTTCCCTGTCTTCCTTGGTTGAATAAGTAGAGTCAATACACCGATTCCATTCAAGCAACGTGACGCGGTCAGACACCCGCTAAGAAAAGCCAGTTGGCTTGTGATTTCCCTGTCTTCCTTGGTTGAATAAGTAGAGTCAATACACCGATTACATTCAAGCAACGTGTCGCGGTCAGACACCCACTAAGAAAAGCCAATTGGCTTGTGATTTCCCTGTCTTCCTTGGTTGAATAAGCAGAGTCAATACACCGATTCCATTCAAGCAGCGTGACGCGGTCAGACACCCGCTAAGAAAAGCCAGTTGGCTTGTGATTTCCCTGTCTTCCTTGGTTGAATAAGCAGAGTCAATACACCGATTCCATTCAAGCAACGTGACGCGATTAGACAACCGCTAAGTTAAGCCAGTTGGCTTGTGACTACCCCAAAACTTGGTTTTCTTTATTTGCCATTGTCAATAGTATAAATTGAAGCATAACTTTCTTGCAATTACTGAAATATCCATAATATTTGCAAAAAACAACTCAAGTTTTAAACAAATTCTGAGTGCTTGAAAAAAATTTTTAAATATAAATTTTTTCGTAACATTACCGTGTTATCTATCTATTAATGTAACTTCTGTGACACATCTCAAGATGTCATCTGTACTTATCCTCATAAAAAAACGTAACATCGACTTCGCAACTCCAAATATTTTATTGGTATAGTAGTGAACTGTTATTTAATTTATTACCGGTAATTTTACGTCGCAACACAGGAAAGTAATAAAGGTAATCGTCCTTGTATCTTATAACAGTCCTCAAACACACTATTTTCGATCTGGTTCGGTGAAGTACTCCCAGTAATATTAAGAATTAAAAATTTACCGAACGGTTTGGCATTATTGAAACACCGGTTCTCATGAGATCACCGAAGTTAAGCAACATCGCGCTGAGTTAGGTGTTGATTGGTTGGAAGTTAGTACAACTTCACTCGCCTTGCTTATCAACCTCTCGACAGCACGGATTAGCGGAGGAATCCATGCTGTTCGAGTTGTACCGTCCTTCGGTAAAGCCGGTGGTCCCCTCGGTGCTTTTCGACAGGAGTTGGCTACGTGCCGGTGTAACAGAATATTTGTACTGCCATAATAGTTTTACTCCCAGTAATCTCAGTTCATAATATCTTTACTGCCCAGTATTCGTGTATTGTATTGAGATTACTGCCCTACAATAAGCAGGCTTTTGAGTGCATAATATTTGTACTGCCCCAGAAATACAAAAACACATAACATTATTACTGACTAAAACACAGGGTAACCCAAAACTTTCTGAACTGAATAAAATGCATCTCAATAAATGAACTCTTAACAAGATGCAATACAGGGTGACCCAAAACAATGAAGGGAGTAATAATATTATAGCCAAGTGGTATAATATTATTACTTCCCAAAAGTCAAGAAACTGAATAAAATGACATCTATCAATGAAATCGAACTAATTGCAATACAGGGTGACCCAAAACAATGAAGGGAGTAATAATATTATAGCCAAGTGGTATAATATTATTACTTCCCAAAAGTAAAGAAACAGAATTTAATGACATCAATCAATGAAATCGAACTAATTGCAATACAGGGTGACCCAAAACAATGAAGGGAGTAATAATATTATAGCCAAGTGGTATAATATTATTACTTCCCAAAAGTAAAGAAACAGAATTTAATGACATCAATCAATGAAATCGAACTAATTGCAATACAGGGTGACCCAAAACAATGAAGGGAGTAATAATTGGATGAGCGTAGCGAGCGAAGCGAGCGAAGCGAAGACTTCAATTTGACCACCCGTAGAAAAAAAGTCCATGTGTTTGTTTGTTTGTTTTTTTGTGTGTTTGTTCGCGCTCTACCGTCCAAACGGCTGATCCGATTTTGATGATATTTTCAGTGTACCTGAATTTGTTCTGAACTTAGACCCCCTGCGTTTTTCAGCTTGATAGCTTTAGAACTTTTCTCAAAAATTCAAATTTACGAAAATTTTCAGATTTTTCGCCAACATTTCGCTGTTTGTTTTTACTCTACTAGCTAAAATACCAAGCCGATTTTGAAGAAATTTGCAGAATAGCTTTTGTATACCGTATACACTATACTGGTTAACCAAGAAATATGTTTTATATGTTTTTAATACGTTTTTAAATCGTATTTTTCGATTAAATTTTCAGGTTTTTTTCCGTTAAGCATATCTAAACTGTAATTACCCTTGCTTTTTCTTCAACAAACGTTACAAATATGCTGACCGTAGTGAGATGTACCGTTATAACAGTTTACCTGCGATTTGAAATGGTTTTTATATGAAAATTATCGAAAACTCCATCTGTCGTCTAGGCTGGACAAAGTTTGACAGCTAGGTACTGATTTTGCTTGGCCGAAAATTAATTGCCTCTGGATTCGATCGGCTTTCACCAGAGGTAATTATAATAAATGCTTGAATCTTTGAATCTCTAGGTACAAATTCAAGTTGCAGTGAATTCATCATCCTACGTATTAGCTTCATAGCTTTAAAACTTTTCTTAAAAATCCAAATTTACGAAAAATTACAGATTTAAAAGAAAAAAAATATGATAAGGTGATGTGTGAAAATTAATTGCCTCTGGATTCGATCGGCTTTCACCAGAGGTAATTATAATAATGCTTCAATCTTTGAATCTCTTGGTACAAATTCAAGTTGCAGTGAATTCATCATTCTACGTATAGCTTGATAGGTATAGCTTGATAGGTATAGCTTGATTGGGTTGGCGGCCGGAGGCCGCAGGGGCAGAGCCCCTAGTCATTCTACGTATAGCTTGATAGCTTTAAAACTTTTCTCAAAAATCCAAATTTACGAAAAATTACAGATTTAACAGAAAAAAAAGTCATGATAAGGTGATGTGGAAATTCGGCAAAAGAATCAATACGTGTGTGGATTTATTCGCTTCCAAGAATCCTTTACTTGGCTTACATGCCAAAATTATTAATTAAATTTTATGAACTTTGGAAGATCAAAATCTGGGCTGGTATACACTATACCGTATACACTATATAGTATATACTGGTATACAAAGAAATACGCTCATCCAACAACGCATCCACAGGTAGCGTTCGGCGAAGCCCTAGTATTATAGCCAAGGGGTCATTGTTTTGGGTACCCCTGTAGCGCAATTAGTTCGATTTCATTGATAGATGTCATTAAATTCTGTTTCTTTACTTTTGTGAAGTAATAATATTATACCACTTGGCTATAATATTATTACTCCCTTCATTGTTTTGGGTCACCCTGTATTGCAATTAGTTCGATTTCATTGATAGATGTCATTAAATTCTGTTTCTTTACTTTTGTGAAGTAATAATATTATACCACTTGGCTATAATATTATTACTCCCTTCATTGTTTTGGGTCACCCTGTATTGCAATTAGTTAGATTTCTTTGATAGATGTCATTTTATTCAGTTTCTTGACTTTTGGGGAGTAATAATATTATGCCCCTTGGCTATAATATTATTACTTCCTTCATTGTTTTGGGTCACCCTGTGGTGCAATTAGTTCGATTTCATTGATAGATGTCATTTAATTCTGTTTCTTTACTTTTGGGGAGTAATAATATTATGCCCCTTGGCTATAATATTATTACTCCCTTCATTGTTTTGGGTCACCCTGTGGTGCAATTAGTTCGATTTCATTGATAGATGTCATTTTATTCAGCTTCTTGACTTTTGGGGAGTAATAATATTGAGCCCCTTGGCTACAATATTATTACTCCATTCATTGTTTTGAATCACCCTGTATTGCATCTAGTTCTATGCGCTTTCTTGGAGTAAGTAAAACCATCATATGGGGATTATTTTACTGCCTTGTAACATTTTTACTTACCCAGTAATCGAAATATATGCTAAGAATACTGGGACAGTAATCTCAATACAATATTGTTTTACTGTTTCAGTAATCGTATATTGTTTTGAGTGTGCTGCCCAGTAATCTTGGCATATGCTATGTTTACTGGGGAGTAATGCTGTGAAGCAGTACGAATATTATATGACACCGGCACCGGGTTTCCTCTCCTCCCTTCTAGGCTAGGCAAGGTTCATCGTCACCATTTCATTCACTGACGCCGTTAGACCAGTGCCACAGGGCCAGTTGTCAAAACATTGCGTCATTAAACACCAATAATCATCATCTTGAACTTTATTGAAATAATTGGCACAGTTTGCAATGACAGATTGTATTTTGAGATCGTAAGAGAAGATTGACAAATCCCAGCATCTTTGCATTTAAACACAAGACATCTGCTTCTCATCTAAAACTAAGACTCCTGCAAGTATTTCGACCCACGTGCCTTCTGCGCTCTTATCCTGAGCAAATTACAACACTCCAAACATAATATTTTATGTAAGACAGCTACCGACACAACTCAGCGCAATCAGATGCTTACAATCGAATTCTATAGTCAAAGCGGCGTTAATTTACAGACTCATTGTTGGGTGACTTTCGAATCGGAAGACAGTTTCCCTCTCTGCGGCGCATTGTTTATTTCACTTGCTGTTGTGTTGTAATACACCGATATTCCATTCAAGCAACTTGCGATTTCCTTGACTTCCTTGGTTGAATAAGCAGAGTCAATACACCGATTCCATTCAAGCAACGTGACGCGGTCAGACACCCGCTAAGAAAAGCCAGTTGGCTTGTGATTTCCCTGTCTTCCTTGGTTAAATAAGCAGAGTCAATACACCGATTCCATTCAAGCAACGTGACATGGTCAAGCATCCGCTAAGAAAAGCCAGTTGGCTTGTGATTTCCCTGTCTTCCTTGGTTGAAAAGCAGAGTCAATACACCGATTCCATTCAAGCAACGTGACGCGGTCAGACACCCGCTAAGAAAAGCCAGTTGGCTTGTGATTTCCCTGTCTTCCTTGGTTAAATAAGCAGAGTCAGTACACCGATTCCATTCAAGCAACGTGACGCGGTCAGACACCCGCTAAGAAAAGCCAGTTGGCTTGTGATTTCCCTGTCTTCCTTGGTTGAAAAGCAGAGTCAATACACCGATTCCATTCAAGCAACGTGACGCGGTCAGACACCCGCTAAGAAAAGCCAGTTGGCTTGTGATTTCCCTGTCTTCCTTGGTTGAATAAGCAGAGTCAATACACCGATTCCATTCAAGCAACGTGACGCGGTCAGACACCCGCTAAGAAAAGCCAGTTGGCTTGTGATTTCCCTATCTTCCTTGGTTGAATAAGCAGAGTCAATACACCGATTCCATTCAAGCAACGTGACGCGGTCAGACACCCGCTAAGAAAAGCCAGTTGGCTTGTGATTTCCCTGTCTTCCTTGGTTAAATAAGCAGAGTCAGTACACCGATTCCATTCAAGCAACGTGACGCGGTCAGACACCCGCTAAGAAAAGCCAGTTGGCTTGTGATTTCCCTGTCTTCCTTGGTTGAAAAGCAGAGTCAATACACCGATTCCATTCAAGCAACGTGACGCGGTCAGACACCCGCTAAGAAAAGCCAGTTGGCTTGTGATTTCCCTGTCTTCCTTGGTTGAATAAGCAGAGTCAATACACCGATTCCATTCAAGCAACGTGACGCGGTCAGACACCCGCTAAGAAAAGCCAGTTGGCTTGTGATTTCCCTGTCTTCCTTGGTTAAATAAGCAGAGTCAGTACACCGATTCCATTCAAGCAACGTGACGCGGTCAGACACCCGCTAAGAAAAGCCAGTTGGCTTGTGATTTCCCTGTCTTCCTTGGTTGAAAAGCAGAGTCAATACACCGATTCCATTCAAGCAACGTGACGCGGTCAGACACCCGCTAAGAAAAGCCAGTTGGCTTGTGATTTCCCTGTCTTCCTTGGTTGAATAAGCAGAGTCAATACACCGATTCCATTCAAGCAACGTGACGCGGTCAGACACCCGCTAAGAAAAGCCAGTTGGCTTGTGATTTCCCTATCTTCCTTGGTTGAATAAGCAGAGTCAATACACCGATTCCATTCAAGCAACGTGACGCGGTCAGACACCCGCTAAGAAAAGCCAGTTGGCTTGTGATTTCCCTGTCTTCCTCGGTTGCGGGTGCACTCCAATACGCCGTGGACGCTCCGGTCCGTCCAGCAGCAAAGAGGCTGTGCCCGGTGCGATGGAGAGAGGTAGGAGGGGGCATGGGGGGGGGGCAACAAAGGAAGCTCGTATTGGCACACTTTCGCCGTGCGGTTGCAACTGCGGTGCAATGACCCAGTCCGCGGTGCCCCCCCCCCCCCCCCTCTACCGCCCCCCCTGTCCCAAGGCTCCAGCTGGCTTCACGCTCGGAGATAGTTGCGTCACATGTCCAATACGCGACGAGAATATTTCTTGTTGCCTGCTGCTTGCTTGCTTGCTTGCTTGCTTGCTTGCTTGCTTGCTTGTTGCTGGCCGCTTGTTGCTTGCTGCTTGCTTGCTTGCTTGCTTGCTTGCTTGCTTGCTTGTTGCTGGCCGCTTGTTGCTTGCTTGCTTGCTGGTTGCTGGCCGCTTGTTGCTTGCTTGCTTGCTTGTTGCTGGCCGCTTGTTGCTTGCTTGCTTGCTGGTTGCTGGCCGCTTGTTGCTTGCTTGCTTGCTGGTTGGTGCTTGGTGCTTGCTTGTTTGATGCTGGCTGCTTGCTGCTTGCTGCTGCTCGCTGCTGCTGCTTGCTGCTGCTGCTTGTTGCTTGATGCTTGATGCTTGTTGCTTGCTGCTTGCTTGCAGCTTGCTTGCTGCTTGCAGCTTGCTTGCTGCTGCTGCTACTGTTCGGTGCTTGTTGCTTGTTCACATCATCACATGCTTTGATGAGAGAAACATTTTTTTCTTTCAATAAGGGTAGTTTTTGACGATTAAATAACGATGTTCAAATCAAATAACATTGTAATTTGTTTTAAAATCGTGAAAACCTCTGATATCAGGGATCCTAGACTGAAAATTATGCCACCATTGGAGTTCAGCCAGAATTTATTTTAAAAAAGCGGCTTAAGACATTAATATCGGGGTGTAATACTCCAAATAACTACCAAGAATACAGTACCAACTGCTTACAACAAAGAAAAATAATACACAATTGACATTATCTAGACAGTATTGTAATGGTACTTTACCCGGCAAGAAAAACAAACGTGATCCCAAAATATTTATACAAAATTTTGTATTAAAACCAATTTTTATAGGAACCGTTTGATCAAAATATAGATTCGACTCGCTCGATTCGCATCGTCTCGAACCCTCCGAGCTTAACAAGGTCTTGACAAGGTCGTGAAGGCAAAGAAGGGTGAATGGTCACCCATCCAACTGCTGACTCGGCGCAATGTTGCTTAACGAGCCAAGGTCGCAAAAACAAACTGCAAAACAAACTTCCCGTCAACTTTCGTCAACAACAACAGCGTGGCAAGGAACAATAAACGCAATGCAAAGTCAGCCAACAAAATTGTTTGATTAACTGATTAGGTCTATAGCATGGAATTATGTTATTCTTGGTCTTCGGTTCTTCCGGGAATGTGCGGTGACTCAAAGAGAACATCCGATGTAAGACACCAAGAAGACTTTGATTTGATCAGCACCCAAAGAAAAAACAAATGCTTGGAAGGGAACCACATGCCTAATCACAAAACCTCTATGGTTGGTTCTGTACAAACAATGTACAACCAACATCGTACATGTATAATGTTTGTACAAAGTATAAGTAAAAGTATATAACGCCATGTTTGTGATGTAGTTTCTAATGTAAACACCTTGAAGAAGATGGTGCCTCCTGGAAGGTACAACAGTTGATGCGGTGGTGCACTTTGTGGTGAAAACTTTGGTGTGATTCTAAGTGAAAGAAGATGGCTGCCGAAAGACAAATAGATTTAGAAGGCTGTGGTTGATCTAGCAGGCAGTGTTTGGCTGTGTTTGATAAGAAGGCTGTGTTTTTGATAAGAAGGCTGTGATTTTGATAAGAAGGCTGTGTTTTTGATAAGAAGACTGTGTTTTTGATAAGAAGGCTGTGTTTTTGATAAGAAGGCTGTGTTTTTGATATAGCAGGCTGTGGTTCATAGAAGGCTGTGGTTCATAGAAGGCAGTGTTTGATAAGAAGGCCCTGGTTTAGCGGCAAGCTAACGTGTGAAGATGGCGGCATCAGCGAAAGCGGGAGAGATCACGCCGTGCCTCATGCCTGGAGCCACGGCAGCAGCCTCTTCGTCTCTAACACGAGTTATTATCTCCTCGGTGCGCTGCTACTTTTTTCTCAACGCGTCGCCGCTGCGTTTTTTTATTTGCAGGTTTTTTTTATGCTGCCGCTGCTGCTGATGCTCAACTTTCATTTTCGCCACGAAGAAGTCTCGAGTCCATAGACATCTAATCAGCTTTGTCTAGAGCTTCGTCAGCTTTTCTTTGTTCAAGTTTTAAGTGAGGAATACACACATCATGATGGCAAATGAAGACCAAACTCCAATGGCGATATCCCATGACTAATAAAAAGCTCATAAAATGTTGTAAACTGTTTTCCGCAATGCTTTCTGCAGCTTTCTGCCCTCTGTGAGCATATTTAAATCACCGAGATGTCTTGTCGTTCGGTATTTGCCGTCCAAGTCAGCTTTAAATCAAGGTGGCTCTCTAGACTAGGATTATTGAATGTCTATGGTTGAACAGTCAAACGGAAAAAAGTAGATGAAAATGTGGTGGTCACTGAATTCATTAGTGCTAAGCACTAATGAGTGTTTCAAGCCCGTTGCCCATCCCACCGAACGCGTCGCACGTTCCCAGCCGTCCGCCTCGCACCCAGCGTGCTACGCGCTTCAACGTCCCACCGAACGCGTCGCACGTTCCCAGCCGTCCGCCTCGCACCCAGCGTGCTACGCGCTTCAACGTCCCACCGAACGCGTCGCACGTTCCCAGCCGTCCGCCTCGCACCCAGCGTGCTACGCGCTTCAACGTCCCACCGAACGCGTCGCACGTTCCCAGCCGTCCGCCTCGCACCCAGCGTGCTACGCGCTTCAACGTCCCGCCGAACGCGTCGCACGTTCCCAGCCGTCCGCCTCGCACCCAGCGTGCTACGCGCTTCAACGTCCCACCGAACGCGTCGCACGTTCCCAGCCGTCCGCCTCGCACCCAGCGTGCTACACGCTTCAACGTCCCACCGAACGCGTCGCATGTTCCCAGCCGTTCGCCTCGCACCCAGCGTGCTAAGCGCTTCAACGTCCCACCGAACGCGTCGCACGTTCCCAGCCGTCCGCCTCGCACCCAGCGTGCTAAGCGCTTCAACGTCCCACTGAACGCGTCGCACGTTCCCAGCCGTCCGCCTCGCACCCAGCGTGCTACGCGCTTCAACGTCTCACCGAACGCGTCGCACGTTCCCAGCCGTCCGCCTCGCACCCAGCGTGCTACGCGCTTCAACGTTCCCAGCCGTCCGCTTCACGGCTAGTGCATGCACGTGGTTATGCACGGATGGTCAAATTTGGTCGGAAATAAATTTAATTAGTAAAAAATGCCGTTGTACTTTTTTGTATTGTACGTTTAGAAAATGTAGCGTATTTCTCGTCGCTAGAAAATTATAATGCATAATGATGATAATAACGATGAATCATGTATTCGTCGGGTGATCATTTTGCAAGAGCATGATACTTCCGTGTGAAAGATATGAAATATCAGAAGATAGAAGCCTGGTGTCGGCGTAATGTTACACCGATCTGACAGCCGATGCATGCAGTGTATAAGGCAAGCTACGTTTGCATGGAGATGGTTCAAATGAAATCTTCACACACCTAAAATTCCGGCTGCATCATGATCTGTTTGTGAAGGAACAGAGGTAGGCAATAATACGATCCAGCAAGATGTGTATATTGATCTTGTTCATCAGCACTTCTCGCGATCGAAATCGTTGGGTCACTTTCATTTGCCTATGAGATAATGTGCAGAAATAATTACATTTTTTTTGCCATTTGATTGCGGATGTTGCCAAGTTAACAGTGCAGACTTGTAAATCAACTTGCTTTTCTAAAAGAAGATGTCTGTCCGTGTCACGTTGCTTGATTGGAATACCTTTATAGAGGTCTAATAATTGATTTAGGCACCAGAGTACATCGAAGTAAAGAGATCTTTCATTATATATTGTCGCCAGTCTTTTAAATTTCGTAAGATGATTTAATCGAGCGTTTTGCACGAAATTGACGAAATTGATAAACGAAATTGATGTAGTATAGCTAACTATCGCCCTTATTTATTATTAGAAATAAAATATCAACCATCCATGCAACGAATTGCAATATGGTTCGATCAACACGATCACTAACCAATGAGTAGGTATAGGTAATATGCTACAAAATTCAGTAAATTTATTATATTTTTTTTTCTATATTATTTATTCAGCTTATACTAAAAAGTGCGCGCGGCTCATGCTTGACTAGTTTGTGCCACAGATTTTAAAATTAATTTATACAAAAGAGCGTAACCTGGCATTCAATACCAAGTTATAACTGTTTTTTTGAAAACTAACTAGATAAGATTAGGAAAAGACATGACTCTTTAAAGTTAAAGCGTAAAATGTTTTCGGACATTTGATATTTTGGTCATTCTTTACCCTTCTCTTATCTATAGTAAAAAATAAGCACTTTCTTGCGTGCATTTCGGTAATGAAACTTCCCAGCAGTCATGTATAGTTCCGCCTACTAATACTGACTCCGATCAATATTCAGTGATTCATAATTTGTACTTTGTACAGTGTTAAGGATCAATTAGCAAGAGCTAAGTATATGATAGGTACGGTGTATAAAAAACTACATGCAAATTGCTATATGCTAATCAGAAAGCAACGTATAGTCACCATATAGCTTCGACTATCGGCAATGAAGTCAAGACACAACCATTGTCATCGAATCATTAGCATTAGTCCAAACATTCCAAACATTAGACATCAGTCATACCACATTTGACCAGGTCTTAGGAAATTTTCCTACTACCTAGTCAAATGCCAGAGTTCATCCTATGCAAAATATTTGTTCAGAATTTTAAAGTCATAGTTTAGTAAGCATAACCCTAGCACTATAGAGACTGGATAAAATATTCATTCATACAGCCAGATAGATATTTTGCCATATAATCAATTGAGTTTCATATGCAAAGTAAGGTTCTTCTGAAGATGACAGACCTTGTTCTGTCAAGTCGAGACATTTTGGTCCTTTGTTAGGTCCACCAATCTCCTGACATCAGAGCAAATCCGAGAAACCATCAACTACATGAACTATAGATTAATTTCCAGAGAGCTTCACCTATTTTCAGCTTTCCTTGTAGACAAAGTGACGAAGATTTCCCGTTTGGTTGCACTTGAAGTGTTTCCAAGTGCCATTCTCGGTTGAATAAGCTCAGCCAATGGGCAACGGAAAAACAGAGATAGAAAATATAATCGATTTTATTTATTACGTAGGTACTCTGAAAGTGCAGTTTAAAAACTATCATTTATATAGGTAAAAAACTTGGACAATGTTGTATTTTGTATTTCTTTGCATTTCAATATCATTGTACATTTCTTCAAAGTGAAGGGTGTACCACTTATTGTACCTGTAGCATTAAAAATTGGCTTGATGGTGAAAAAACGCTTAAAAAGTCTAATGAAGTCTAATCTGAAGACCACAATGATTTCAAATCAAACAGTCAAACCAATAAAATATTTATTAACCAATGACTCAACCAATATTACTTTATTTGTTATCAATTTGGAACGAATACATTTATTATTAGGTGTTACTTTCACCATTGATAAGAACCACATTATTATCTTGCGTGTAGAAGGTGTCCGCATTAAAAATTGCAGTTTACTCTGCCTCTGCCCATGTGTCTGTCTCAACTAAATAGGCATATGATCTTAGATTCGAAATCGGATCTACTGGCGTTGTCATTTATTTCTATAATTTCGGGATCTTTCACAATAGCCCAACTCTAAGAAAATTGTATCTGATATCTTGATGCTGTTCGGAGAACGAAGCAATACTATCCCACCAAGGGGGTTGTTCAACAGGGTTGACAAGTTATCAACTGTAAACAAAATCCTGAACAATGGCTACTCTGATTCTCTAACACGGCGTAATCAACGTCACGTGCTGGCAAAGCCTTAGTAGGGTCAGTAAAAATACTTCGATAAACCACATAGAGCACATCGACCTTGCGTTGTCTTGTCAGCTAGTATTTATTATAGTTGACCAAGTATCAACTTTTCTTATCAGACGGCCCTTCTTATTATCATTGGCACTGGGTTATCATGTTCACTTGACTTGTTGTTGTACAAGGAATGATTATTTCGGCTCCTAGCTCTTAGCATAGCTTCAGGAGGTATGCTAGAACATGCTGTTTTCATTCAATAAACCTATCCAAGACATAATAATTTGGCTAATTATCTTGATTCAATTAAAAATAAGCCTAAATACGTATGGTACTAATGGAGTACAGTGGCATAGAAGTGCAGAAGAAAGCTTACCAAAGGTTTTGCGATTTCTTTGAGTATTTTTTACACTAACAAAATCCTATTCACAAACCAATACATTGCAAATAATTGAAATTGATTTTATGTCAAAATATGCTAATATAAACAAGAAGGCACTGGAATGTGAAAGAAAATCGTGTAATTTGACATTTCCTGTCATCTCAACTCAATTGTTTTGATGTCTTTGGAGTCTGGGTTACTGATTATCCCATGAAGGGAGACTTTGAAAAAAGCTTGCAGGTTTAGTAAAGTGTTATTTTCTTGCAACAGCTGAGTAGCTTTATTTCTGTCCGAGTGACATTTAACAAAATATACATTTTCTGTGAATTCCATCTAATTGAAAGCGGCAGGTTAGTGTTGAGGTCATCAAACCTTCGCCTAGAAAAACTCGGTGAGTTATCTGCAATTATAAAAAGTTGAAACTGAAAGGTGACACATAAGTGAACTTATCTCTCCTATAGCTTTTGGCTGTCAAGAACTCCTAACCGTCTTGACAACTACTCTCCCAGTGGCTATATTTTCACAACTCTTACCATACTAAGATGACTGCTTTTTTTGCAGATATTATTAAAACTTTCTCGGCTATGAAACTAATGATGAGCTACTATATTTATGTGCTTTGAAAAAAAAACAGACATTTAGGTAGTTGGCTATGTTAAACTTAAAGACACCTTCTTCAGCAAAAGTGTTAAGAAAAAAAAGCATTGCTACAGTTTATTTGGCATACTTCTCTGCCACGAGCAAAAGTGATTAAATAATCTTGCGTGTCTTAGAATGTCCTGCAAATAACATTCTATTGCCTTTAACATGCCTTTTTAGCATGACTTAGCAGTAAAAATTGATCATGCAAACATGGAATATACCTATCCTGTACCTTCCTATATTACTACCAACCTATCTATCTAGACTAGACTGATGATTCAGTGGCCACAGATCTGAATTATACAAACTGTTTTTATAATCTAGTTTAAAGTAAAGTAGGTAATGTTCATTCAAAATTATTCTAATGCGTACCTATATAGGTACCTACCTAGTTCAATTTCAATGTTATATAATTTAGATCTATAGGTACTATGTATATTAATTAAAAATAGTTATAATGTAACAAAGTCAAAATCAATATCACCCCCAGCCCAGGTTAATTCTTAATGGCTTTCAATTATTGAGTCATTACCTACCTCTTAAAATTTCCTACCACCTACAACCTGGGTGGTAAATTACACTTGAACCTCTAGCACTCATTATATTTCTGCAAGCTGTGGATTTGTTTGTAGAAGTTAGGTAGAAACCTAAACTTACAAGGACTATACCATCAAAATCCAGTTTTTCTTTGCAAAACCATATTATTAAGTAGTATCAACACCATTTCCAGCATTCAATACCAGCTCAATAAATATTCTCAAAGTGGGAAAGAACCCCCTAGGTACTACTTCAGGTTAATGACAAACAAATCATGACCGACTGTCTCACCTGAATGCTAACGCCAGCTTCTGCTCCAAGAATCTGATCATCGAGTTGATGAACGTCGCCGGAATCGCCACCCCCAGCCACTTCAACAACATTATCACAAAGTTCCTCAAATCCCGTCGCACAATATGCTTCACAATTTGTCCCTCCATCGACGCCACATAGATGCTAAGAAACGTTCGCGAAGCCAGCGCGATCGTGTGCACAGCCAACAGCCCGACTTCGGGAGTCCAAACACCGGGCACCATCAACTTGACAAGCTTCAGCAACTGCACGATAAAGTCTCTGTTCAGTCCCGGCGATGCCTTCTTCGGTACCACGACCGCCTTCTCTTTGGCCTCCGGCTTGATGTCGCCGTTCCTTTGGACTTTGTTGTTGTTCTCGGAGATGTCGGTGTCGACGACGACGGCCGCATGGCCGTTGAGCACGGTCGCGTGGGTCTTGACGTTCTTGCCGACAAGGGACTGGATGTACGGGTAGCCGAGCTTCAGTCCGTACAGGAATATGGCGGCGCCGATGAAGCCGCGGGTGAAGTGCTCCTTCGGGATGTTGTAACGGCTCGCCGTCTTGTCCAAGTACTTTGATATCACAGCAGGCATTTTGGTTTCGGGCGGGTTTTGTTTTATTTGTCGGAACAAATTCTATCAACTAGCTCGTTGTTGTTTCCCCCGAAACACACGGCGATCACACGAAACAGTTAAAAACTGGTACACTACAAAACACTTTCACCAATTTTTACTGGAAAAGGCAACTTTTTTAGGTTATACTTTAAACTGCGCCTAGCCATAAAAATGACAGCTGTCATTCTAAAAAAATGCGACAGTAAAATACAAACAAAAACCAAGCGTATCGCACACACTTTTTTCACAGAAAACTTTTATCAAAAAAATAATAACTGCAGTTTCTATAATTAATTAGAGATCTGTCTTTGGCTCGCGAAGGTCTCAAGTCAGCTGGTCGCAGCCTTCATCTCTGTGCGTCAAAGAGAGAAGCAATCGGCGCGTGCGAAAGCAGCAACGCTCGTAGCAAGACGCAAGACTGACGTCCCGAACAGCTTGCAAGCAACTAGCATTGCCGTAGCGCAACGCAACGCAACGCAACGCGACGCAAAGAGAAGGTTTTCGCGACAACGACGTAACGCAGAGATAACGGAAATTCGCGACTGGTTCTTTGCAATGCGTAGAACCAGTGCGTGGAGGAAATGCGAAGGTCTCGCGAAATTAACTGTGACATGCGCCGGTAGTTTTATGAGCCCCCTCCCCAAATCATGTGATATTACGTGATCGTTATAATAATATCATGTGGTTTTAATTTGAATTTTATTTGAAGGGTCCAAATCCTTTTGGGGAAACATATTTTAAATTATAATCTTTATGTTATTATGATACATGAATAAGATTTGAACATGATTTAACTGTAAGTATAGTAGGTGCATAATATATAATAAACAATGACGTGTACCTAGTTCGTCTGTCCGTGTATATATTTCTTCCAGTTTAATTATTTCCTTTGTGATTCACTATCCGTCTCCTGTATTTCCTTGAAGACACAGACCACGCCGCTTATAGAAAGCACACTGATCGAGAAGAAATATCAAAAAATGCACAAGGAAATTAAGTTAAATTCCAGCTAAATGAAGTTGGTTTTTCATTTTCAATTACGCGAACTTTTCCTGGTTTCTCTTCAGAGAAACTGCACAATCGATACTGTATTCGTGAATTGAGCTAAAAATGAATTAATGAAACAGTACTTATTCTGACCTATGGAATATGTATATTTAAATGCACCAACATGGCAAATTAATTTTAAGTGCAAAATGCATGAACATAATTTCTATCAAACAAAAGCGCACAAAGGGAAAATTATCACCTGCTGTAAAACTGAAAATTAATTGGTCAGTCATGCGGTGTTCTTACTATTCCTTGTTCGCGTTAAACGGCTAAAATGATTTTGATGAAATTTTCAGAATACCTTTGTTTTATTTCAGCTTAAACCTGGTGAAATTTTCATCACATGTCATTCACAACTTTTCTAAAAAATTAGCTTTTACGAAAAATTTCAGGTTTTTTCAAATCACGTTTCTCACTCTAGCGGCCAAACCATTCGAATTTTTTGAACCAAACTTTACAAATTTGTTAAACCTTATCACATAACGACTTTGTAGAAATTTCATTGTTTTAGGTTAAGAATTTCTCTGAAAAACTACGCTTTATGTTCCTTTTTAACATTTCCGGTTTTTCCCTAAATATCAATCCTGGCTCAACCTATAGCACAATAAATAATGAACAGTCAACATCAATGAAATCACACTCATCCCCAACACGTTCAAAGTAGCATTCGCCAAACCTGACCCTCTATAGCCCATAGGCCTTAATTAAGATATCTTTACACGCGTTCTCTCATCGATTCAAATTAATTTGCACGCATTCTGATTATGATTAGATAAATATCTATAACCAATAACCAATACCGTAACAAAAGCCATCATCCACTCGATTCTGATTGAAAATAACGATTGGAAAATGCAAGTCAATGTGTATATATCAAGGATTGGACTGTGATTATAAAAACTTTATCGTCTGATAGAGTCAAAGTCCAAAGTCTAAAATCAAACTGAGAATCGTTGACAGTTTCAACTTGTGCTCATGAACACAAGCAACATTTTCTCGTAATCACTTCTAGTGCGATAAGAATCAGACAAAGAGATCAACGAATAAAAGGAATCTCGGGCGAGTTGGCCAAGGTTCGAACTTATCTACACCAAAAAATGTGTGTCATTTATAATCTCAATGTTGTTAAGTCATGAACAAAGTAAAATTGATAAGCTGGAGCGGATAACACATGAAGAGCTCGTCAATTTTACTGTAATCGTCAGTAAGTTACTGACACATGCTATGAGCCATGCTTCCGGCCTCTATATCTTCTTTGCTTCCGTTTCTTCTATGTTTTGAGTATTTTGTGTACGATTTTTTTCAAATATATTTTGCTTGTGAACCAAAATAATCGGTTGTTCATTGGATCCTTATAGACACGGTACATCGAGGTGGTATTTATGTTGTAAGAGTTTTCTATTTCCGTGCTTTGCTGTTCTGTGCTGTGCTGTGCTGTGCTGTGCTGTGCTGTGCTGTGCTGTGCTGTGCTATGCTGTGCTGTGCTGTGCTGTGCAGTGCTGTTCTGTGCTGTGCTGTGCTGTGCTGTGCAGTGCTGTTCTGTGCTGTGCTGTGCTGTGCTAAAACGAAGCTATAAGCCCGTTTTTATTAAACTTTTTTTCAAGCCTTCGGTATTCTCCATATATTCCTGTCAAAAAATGCATTTTCTGCTAAAATTACAGGTTGTTGGCTTTTTGTTTGCTCTGGTCCGCTTAAATTCCACTCATTGCGACAAGCTGTTATAGGAATCTGCCATGCAGACTTTACAACATGCATTCGCGAAACTCAAACATCATCATCCCTTGCGGCTGCTTCTGCTGTCAATCAACATAATCTTACTGAGTACTGAATATTCATGGCGTAGTCACCCTGTGCAATTAATGAAGCTTGGCGTTTAATGAGTTAATTTTGTGAAGTATTATGGTATGTTTTGCAAGTTGCAAGGTGATCGTTTCCACTGTTCTGCTTAATTTTCGCTCGTTGAAAGCTCCGTTTCATAACAGACACTGTAAGACAGCCTGTCTGCAGAGGAATCTGGTCTGCAGATTTTATTATATACCGACATTCGCAAAACTCAAACTTCATGATTGTTCACTTCTGCTTCTTCTGTCAATCAACTATCATCTTACTGAGTATACTGGATAATCGTGGCGTTGTCACCATGTGCAATAGACCTATTCCTCTAAGATCAAAATGACGTCAGATACCCACTGGACGTACTACCAGTTTGGAAACTAATATTAATTAGCTCTGCTAAATAACAAAGGAAGATAGGGAAATCACAACCCGAGTTGCTCTGCCTGGCTTTAGCGAGTGGGTATCATGACGTCATTTTGTTTGAATGGAATAGGTGTTTTACAAAACGTGGCGTTTTATGAGTTCGTTTTGTGAAGTAATTAGCTGGATGCGCTGTGCAAGTGGCACGGTGTTCGTTTCCTCTATATCTGCTTCATTTTTTAAGCATTTTCAAGCATTTTCAAGCATTTTCAAGCATTTTCAAAGCGCAGCTTCGTACCAGACAATACCGACACCGCCGACTTCCCTGCAAGACAGCCTATCTGCAGACGAATCTGTCTTCAGATTTTCTTAGATACATTCGCAAAACTCAAACTTCATGTTCGCTTGATTCTGCTGGCAATTCACAATCATTGCGTCGTCAGTCGTCACCCTGTACTAGTACAGAAGCAAGGCTCTATATGTGATTTACTTTTATGAAGTAATATAGCTTGGTATATGTTTTGCACATTGCACGGTAATCGCTTCCTCTGATCCGCTTAATTTTCGCTCGTTGGAAGCTCCGTTTCGTACCAGACACTACAGCCTACCTGCGGAGGAATCTGGTCTGCAGACGGTCCGGCCGTCGCCGCGGCCGCAGTGCGACTGGCCTACGTGCCGACTAGCACACAGTTCGTCCTTGCAGGACCTCGCTGGACCGCGGTCGCGGCACGAAGACCCAGCATCCTGCGTCATCGGATCCGCGGGTCGGGCAAACAGGTCTGTCTCGTCTGCAATGTGTCTTCTCTTCCTGTGCAGATCGAGTCGGTTTAGTTTCAGAGTAACCTTGTCCGCTTGGTGCTGGTACAGTTGCCTTTCCCGTAAAATAATAATAATAATAATAATATTAATAAAAATAATAATAATAATAATGAGAAATCAGTGAGGAAAGGGCTCTCTCGGGAGAGAAGGGGAGAGAAGGAATCTTGTGCGGCCGGATAGCTCAGTTGTTCAGAGCGACCGCCCGGCAAGCGGAAGGTCCCGGGTTCGTATCCCGGTTCGGACGCACATTTTACCTGCTCAGCTATCCCGTCAATCTTAATATAAGGGAGCGCGTAGGGAGCGCTAGTGTTCGAAACAGGTTTTTGTTATACCATATGTGAAATGTTACCTACACCATTTTAGATTAGTGTTGGTTAGTTTATTATCAGTTTACCTGTACAGATAATCAGATGAGTTATGTTTACTTAATTCAGAATTCATGGTTATTGACACTGAATAAGCATACGTTTTTCAGTTAAATTCACGCCATTTTGAAATTCCACCGTTTAAGATTGGTGAGTTGCTACGAGCAAAAGGGCATTTTTTTTTTGGTATGGTCTCTCCCTGTATAGAGTGTAATAAATACAATTACCAACACGATGCAAAATTAAATTACCGTCACCGATTTACCTTTATTAAAAACTGCATTAGTGCATAACTGAAATAATATACTAGTTAAAAGCTATATGCGAATTGGAAATAAAACATTTATCACATTTCTTGTGTTTGTTGTTGAAATTTTTAAAAAGCGCCTTGTGGATTTCGCTTCATGAGTTGGTGGAATTAAAATGGCGGCGTTCTTCGAGTATGACTTTTACACTGGATGGACTGTATCGCGTGGATTGTTACGCTACGTGCGTCGGACGTTGCGGGGTTGGGGCAGGCTCGACCAGAAGGGCTACGTGCAATGCGGCTGGCGTTCAATGGATGACAGGTTAATGGTGCATAATTTGCTAAAATAATGGTTATGGTGTAGACAGGATTTTCCATCTCGATTTGTGGTTATACACAGTCTTAGAGTTGTTACGAAGCAAACTGCAATTTATTCGTTGCATTCATTGTTGTTGTTATTATTTATTGTTATTGTTAGTTTTGTTGTTATTTATATTTTCGCAATTTTTATTGTTTTAGTTGGTTAAGTTTTTGTTGTTATTAGTTGCATTTTGGGTTCGAATTAACTCTAATACAAGCGTATACCTCACGTTATAATCGGGGTTAGTCAAGTTGTTGGTGTGTGGATAGCAGCATAGCGTCACTAGATTCACCACCTTCTATGTTCATTCTGGAGCCACGTTATAATCAGGGTTAGTCGAGTTGTTGGTGTGTGATTGCAGCATAGCGTCACTAGATTCACCACCTTCTATGTTCATTCATAGTCCTGTTTCTACCTCCACAGAGCCACGTTATAATCGGGGTTAGTCGAGTTGTTGGTGTGTGATTGCAGCGTAGCGTCACTAGATTCACCACCTTCATGTTCAATCATAGTCCTGTTCCTATCTCCATGGAGCCACGTTATAATCGGGGTTAGTCGAGTTGTTTGTGTGTGATTGCAGCATAGCGTCACTAGATTCACCGCCTTCTATGTTCATTCATAGTCATGTTTCTATCTCCATGGAGCCACGTTATAATCAAGGTTAGTCGAGTTGTTGGCGTATGATTGCAGCATAGCATCACTAGATTCACCACCTTCATGTTCAATCATAGTCCTGTTTCTATCTCCATGGAGCCACGTTATAATCGGGGTTAGTCGAGTTGTTGGTGTGTGATTGCAGCACAGCGTCACGAGATTCACCACCTTCTATGTTCATTCATGGTCCTGTTTCTATCTCCATGGAGCCACGTTATAATCGGGGTTAGTCCAGTTGTTGGTGTGTGATTGCAGCATAGCGTCACTAGATTCACCGCCTTCTATGTTCATTCATAGTCATGTTTCTATCTCCATGGAGCCACGTTATAATCGGGGTTAGTCGAGTTGTTAGCGTGTGATTGCAGCATGGCGCCACTAGATTCAATAATTTGCTGAAAGTTTACCCCAATTCGATATCTTAGCGGCTACAAATCTGAATATTCGCTCAGCCTGGCAACAACTGGTTACTCTTTTACGAGAACTAATTACCACGAAACCATCGCTTCGTGCAGAATCTATCCCAGCCTCGAGGCTATCAAACCCGAGGTTAGAATTAAGCCGGGTTTTGTGCGAAACTGGTCTGGACTACGTGACGTTGATGGGGTACGCCATACACAAATTAGCGTGTTGAGCGAAAAATCGCCCACTGGGTCGACGACGACAAAGACAAGAGAAGAAAGAAACAAGAATTTGATCCGTGGATTCGCGCACGGGTCCGATCTACGTCATTGACGATCACGATTAGCAACCGGTTGGATTGGAGCTAACCTTTGCAGTCATCGATGATATTGCTTTCAAACGTTTCAACCTGTTTTTACCATTTACGCACTCAGAGGTTAAGAAGTGTAATTTGTGCTAAATTACCTGGACCTCTATATTTATTTGCTTATTTTTTTATTTTTTACTCACTTTCAATGTCCGTTTCAAACTTTGTATCTGTACCGGGATATACCTATTCCACTCGGATGATTATGACATCAGATACCCACTGGATACTAGTTTAAAAAAATATTTATTGGCTCGGCTAAATAACAAGGGAAGATAGGGAAATCACAACCCGAATTCATCTACCTGGCTTTAGCGAGTGGGTATCATGATGTAATTCTCATGTAATTTTCATTGAATGGAATAGGTTTATTCTGCGGAATTGCATGAATACTGGCTTTTCTTCTTTTAGAAACAAAAGGCCGAATTTTTACCCAGTTGTGCAGAGTTAGAAACAGACAAAGTTAGTGAACAGGGGGCCGGGTAAGGGCCAACCATTTGCAAGTGACATTCAATTGTTTCTGTCATGTAACACAGAGTTAATATTATTTTTTAAGGCTGGTTCACAATCAACTTAGCAATAGACATAACTTAAAACAAGCAGTAACTTAAAAGTTTGACATATGGATCTCCATTAGACTGTCTACAACAAACATAAGGACTTAACTTAGACATGACTTAAACATAATGTTTGACCATGTCAAACTTTTAAGTTACTGCTAATTTTAAGTTATGTCCATTGCTAAGTTGATTGTGAACCAGCCTTTACTGTATTGCAAGTCCGTGCGGCGTGCATTACAATTTAATACAATAAAAACTTTTAATAATGATATTTTGCCTCCGTTTTTAATTGATTCTAGACACTGCTCGTTCCTGTAATATCGCTTTCTGAACATAGGATGCATTGTTACTATATTGATTTTCATCGTAACTTAACTATACTCTTTAGTCACTATCAACCAAAGTATATTTAATTAGATTTTAGGCTCATACGAAGACTCTGTACTCGTCAAAAGCATAATAAAAAATACAAATACCATTGAGGACGAAACTAGGTAGGTAATTATGCAACTTGTATTACAGCAAAGCAGAGCGGATAGCCTACCCCACACAACGACACAGGGGCAACTCGTATGAAATGGCACATCTAACATAAGAAACAAACAAACAAACAATAACAAGCAAAATCATACAAGATTTTCTTATCAGTAAGTGTAATTGAAGATTCGCTTCACTCGTTACGCTCAGCAATTAAATTCTGAAGCGAAATAATGATATTGAATCTGCGAGAAACACAAATAACAATTCGCCATGACCTCCAATTACCTATTCTACTCAGAGACAAATGATGTCAGATACCCACTGGACGGACTGCCAGTTTGGAAATAATATTAATTAGCTCTGCTAAATAACAAAGGAAGACAGGGAAATCACAACCCGAATTGCTCTACCTGGCTTTAGCGAGTGGGTATTTTAGTCACTTTAGCTCTTTAGTCACTATCAACCAAAGTATATTTAACTAGATTTAGGCTCATACGAAGACTCTGTACTCGTCAAAAGCACAATAAACAAATACAAATACAAATCATGACGTCATTTTGATTTAACTTTGATTGATTGTAATTGGTGTATAGCCAGCCAATAATACCAACACGAGATGACGATAAACATACGTGAATCATCTGAATAACGTGTCCTCCGACAGCGTGGCACCCCTGACAGGTGGTTGCTAGCAACAGGGGCAACTGCAGCATCGATTTTATGCTCTTTCGAAACCAGTCCGTCATCCCTTGTCTCGCCAGCCGCCGTCCTGACTGTCTCGTGGGGATGCTGGATGCTGCGTTTCTGCATCTTTATCAAGGTAATATCGCTAAACAGTGTCCCATCCCTAAGTGGTTCGTGCACGGCAGTAAGCAGCAACGTTTCATGCTATTATTTGGTTGGTTTAACTGTTAGTTTTGTCATAGTCATGATTTGTCTGGGATTGATTTTGCCTGGTCATTATCTCGCATAGTTAGCCATGATTTTTGCTGGAAGCTGAGTTTTTTGCATATTTCTACAGAAAATATCGCTTAACAGTGTCTCATTTCTTAGTGGTTCCGTGCATGGAAATAAGCAGAAACGATGAATGCTGGTATTTGGTTGGTTTATCCGTTGTTCTGTCATTATCATGTTTTGTCTGGGATTGCTTTTGTCTGGTCATTGTCTCTCATAGTTCGCCATGATTTTTGCCATATGATTATGATATTTCTGCATATTTCTAAAGGTAATATCGCAAAATCGTGTCCAATCAATCCGTCAGTCAATCGATGAATCAATAGCCAATCAATACTAGATAATAAATTTTAAATGAAATGCTCTTACAGGGTAAAGCGACTATATGCCAATCAACCCAATATCGCACGAAGTTGCCCGAAGTTGCCCGATGTTACCGCAACCACCGGCTACGCTGATGGCACGACACTGCAAGGTAGGCAATGGGCACTCTACATTTAGCGCACAAGCAGAAGCAAGCACAAGCACAACACAGAAACACAAGCTGTTTTAAGGGTGCCCACGTACAGGGGCGGAACAACGATTCACGGGCCCGCCCGCAGATTTGGACAAAAAGGCCCCCCCTCCTCTCCCAAAGGCGACAGGTTTTTCAGCCCCCGATGAAATTTTGAATCATTGGCCTTTTTTAGAGCGAATCTATGCGTTGTAGCAAGAATTTTAAACATATTGCAAAGCTATTTCAAATGGACGGATTTGGAAAATCAGCTCGATATTTTCTGTGAACCACATTTCCAAGTTTTATCTTGCAATATGATAAGCAGGATAGACCTTTCCTGAAAATAAAAATTCAGAGCGTCTGAGTAGGTATACCTATAAGATACCTTCAAATTCAATCACTATAAGGCTATAAGTGACCCTTGCGTATACCTACTAATGTAATTGACAATGTTTTTCTGTAGTTTTTCGTATTTTCTGATATTTTACTCCTTATCAAGCGATCCCACCTAGGATGTTCCTACACCTTTGTTCCTACACCTAGGATGTAGGGACAAAGAAGGCTGTGGCAGGTGTCTTCTCACTCACTCTCACATCGTGTATTTTGATGTTGATGTGACGCATACCAACTCCAAGATCTTTTTGTCGAATTTCTAGCTGCTGGCTTGTGTTTCCTCGTGTTGCCTTGTGTTTCCTTGTGTTGGCTTGTGTATGCTTGTGCTGGATTGTGTCAATTGTGTTTATTCGTGCTCTACAGTCCCAACGTCTTCACTGATTTTGATTAATTTTTCAAAATATCTTCGTTTCTTTCAACGTTAACCTTGTACTATTGTCAGCTCACTTCAACATCATCACTGTACACATATGAATAAGTTTTTATTATTTATTTTATTTTATTTTATTTACTTTTCTCAATCCAGAGGCTAAACTGTCTTGTATTTCAAATAAACTTTCTTTACATGTTCAGCCAATTATTGGACGTCAACTGCTTAAAAGTTAAATTGATTTATTATATTTTCTTATTTTATTCAAAATGACGTTTTTAGGTTGTTTCTTAATAAATTATCCAGTTTTCACACACTAAATTTATTCAGACTCATTGAAGCTTGAAAATTGTTCGAACAGCATCATTAAAAAAAGCGCTCATCCACAACACGATAAAAATTAGCGTTCTGGATCCCGAACTCAAGAAAAATTGTGTTACTAACGATGGTCGAACACGGATCTTTCGCATTTCTGGTGAGATATATGTCTGGTTTGAAAGCATCTGAATTTGTCCGATCAAAAATTTTCACTGTCACATGGATGTTAAAAGGATATGGACTCGTCCGTACATAGTAAGGTCCGCTTAGTAGAATTAGTCGAATTCGTATAAAAAGCTCTACACGATAAACATTTATCGATTGAACCTACTCATTCGAATGTCTACTAAATGATGCAACATTACCCGCAGCACTTTATAAAAATTACTTCCAAGATAAAATGAATTGTCTTCAAAGCCATGAAGTCTATATTTAGTAAAGGCATAATTTTGTGAAAATCCTGGTCCCACCGGAAACAGACGCTCTGGGAAGTGAAGTAAGCCACAAACAGTATCTCTCTGTCCAAGAGGATTATTCCAAAGCTTCCGGAGGCGTAGGAAAAAACAGAGGGATTGCCCGCAAATATCGGTCCAACAATGACATGGCCGATCGGTGTCTCTGAACCAAATGATAACGATGGGGCAGTTAGGCCTTAGGGGTAGGGAAAAACCCCCGTCTGGGAAGGATCCCACTTTTTGGCTAATTGAATTCCTCGTGCTGCAAAGAGTCGCGTAAAGTTGAAAGCCTTATTCGCTATCGACCAATCATGTCGCCCTGTGACGGATCTGTCCAATTGTTGTCCGCGGTACTCATTGTCGCGTCTGAGACGCCGTAAGCTGCATTCTGCAACGAACCTGCAGTTTACAAGAAAGGCTGAATGCTGCGAAGTTTCCTGCAGTGTTGGCAACGTGTTGGCCAGTGTTTTTCAGGTTTTTAGCTGGCCGGCAACTAGCGTTCCGGTTGTCAAGTGGTCAACGCTCGTGTTGTGGATGAGCGTAATATTTACGCTCATCCACAACGCGATTATATTGCGTGCGCGCATAGCCTAGAGGCTTTTATGATCAATTTTAAATGTTCGGCGTTAATTTAGCAGCTTTCTTTATGACATAAGATACCTAAAAATATCATGATTTACTCGTCCAGAAATTATTCGGATATTTAAAAACGGAAAATCGTTGTAAAGAAAAGCTATTG
This sequence comes from Nemurella pictetii, assembly GCA_921293315.2. Lineage (NCBI taxonomy): Eukaryota > Metazoa > Arthropoda > Insecta > Plecoptera > Nemouridae > Nemurella > Nemurella pictetii. The sequence goes on from OV121124.1 coordinate 7,076,916, forward strand.
TCTTGATTTGGTTAAAAATGACACGGAATATTCTTTTTAAGATTTTTAACGTACACAGTTAAATTTGTCAACATCAGTTGAAGATAAAGTTGCTTTAGTTCCAAAAAACTGCAAAAACGCTTAAAAAGCCTCATAAAAGCGCCACTTTCACGAAAAGTTCCAAACAAAAATCAATAAAATTTTCACACTAACATGAAATCGTGAGAGTCAACATATCTAGAAAGTTTGGTCGAATTATATTCATAGACTTGGCTTCTAGAGTGAAAAACGTGATTTTGAAAAACTGAAAATTTTCGTAATAATTAATTTAATAGAAAAGTTGCAAGTGAAATGAGCTGAAAATAGTACAAGGTCTAAGTTGAGAGAAAACAAAGATATTTTGAAAATTTCATCAAAATCCGTTAAGTCTTTTGGCCTGTAGAGCGCGAACAAACAGACAAAAAAACAAAAAAAATAATTCCGGATTTTTTTAGCAGTAAAGTGTAATTGAAGATTTCGCTTCACTCGCTACGCTCGTTACGCTCATCAACTTCAAATCAGAATACAGCATACTGTTTCGCTTTGTTGGGTTTTGCTGTTATGGTCCAGGAACGTGTCCGGAGGGCTGATCGTGAGGATTGCTCCATTCCTGTCTCCATGCTTTCATGCATCAAGTGGTGTACATCACTTCCTCCTTTAGGAACGCGGGTCCCTTTGTCGTGGTGACCTTGTTAGAAGCGATGTAGGCTGGGAGATAGAGATTTCAGTATCTTTCGGCTTTCTGGTCCAAACCACAAGGCCGTAATGCCTTTAAAAGAGAGAGAGAGCGTTACGATGGTCATCATCTTCATCAGGGGAAGAGCAGCATTCTTGGAACCATGTCATTGGAACCATAGGCACCATGGTGAACGTGGTGATTCCCTGGTCGCTGTATGTTCTCTGTGCGCACGCGCGAACGAATTGTGTCCTTCTGTGGGACGTCGTCAGCTACAAGACTCGCCATGGGTGACGGAAACACGTGTGGTGGTGATGAATGGCCAGGGGAAAATGATTCACAATGGAGGGCTGATTCAACAGTCGGCGCAGAAAGTGATTCTCCAGGCGGTCATTTGGTATCGCTACAAGATGCGTAGACACCAGTTAGAGCTGTAGTCAGAGCTAACTCACAGGAAATATTATTTCTTGTGCACGTGCCGTTCGACCCAGAGTTAAACAAATGGTAAAACATTGTTGGCGGTAGCAAAATTACCAACATTATCCTACTGTGGTGTTTAAAGTCGACATTTGTTGTTGTAGCAATAAACGCACCTTTTGCAATGGTATTTGCGCACGAAGCCTTCGCCAGACATCTGTGAGCAAAGTCACTTTGCTCACGCTCATCCTGTAAAAAGCTCCCTGGTTAGGTCCACGTAGAGCTGCCCATGGCGAAGGTTTTTAATGGTTAAGGCAGGAATCTCTTCGGTTCCACGAAACCCTGCTAGGCGTCCAGCAGGGTACTGGCTCCATTCTCGATAGCCTTGATTGAAACTTACAGCTGTGAAATCTTCAGGAAATAAGAGATTAGGAGCCAAAAGGAGACCGGAACTATAAAAAGGTCTACTTCGTCACCTGTTGCCAAAATACGTAAACGTCTTCGTGCGATTTGCGATGCCAAAGCGTTCGTCAATATTTCGGTATGGTTGAGTTGAGATCTTTGTCTCGATTGGATGCCGGAAATGGTTGTAATAATAATAATAAAATTAACTCTCACTGCAACGACGTCGGTCAAGGTACCATTCACATGCAACAATTTTATTGGTGTCACTGTGTTCATCGTGTAGGAATTGTCCGTGGTACTCGGTGGCGTCTGAGAGACGCCGTAAGCTGCATTCTGCAACGCACCCTGCGTTGTTGGGAAATGTTGTTTAACATTAAACCTTGCAGGCACTAGGAAACTAGTGTCCGGTTGACAAGTGCTTGAGGGGCGGTCAACGCTCGAGGAAGCATCGTTAACTGCAGTCTGTAAAGTCCACGGGAAGTGCAAAAGGACGCTGGAAAATGGTCGGTTTGATACGATATGAAGGTAAATTGCGCCACACCCCCGATGTCAAACCAAGCATTGTTAAGGAATTCTGTTGTTCTAATCAATTTTAACTTTGTTGCCGATGTTTAAAGCTGACGCATGCCTTGGGAAGTGATTTCGGACAGCGGCCGACCCGTGTCTTCGGCACTATGTGCTTACACCTTTTACTTTTTTTTATAATCATTTTTTTCATTAAATTTTAATCTCATAAGGCAACCATCTTTTCCCTTTAGGCAAATCCTATGCCCATCAGGCAAAACCTAGCCCATAAGGCATAACCCTATGCCCATAAGACAAAAATATGCCCGTAAGGCAAAAATATGCCAATAAGGCAAAATCTATGCCCATAAGGCAAACCTATATTGCCGGCAGCAGCAAATGATGCCATCGAAGGTCAGTGCTTCGCCGCAGCTAACTCGCCACGGGTTTAATTATTCTAACATCTGCAGATCGCAACCCAACGCAGGGACACACCTTCTGGTGTCATTTGCTGGGGTCATTTGGTGGGTTTCCTTATTTATAACAACATTAAGATATTTAACCGGTGTTACTGGTGGAAGCTTACGCCAGTAGGCAATTGGTGGTGGGTAAGCTCTAAGCAGGAAAAATGTGCGTCCGAACCGGGATACGAACCCGGGACCTTCCGCTGGCGGTTGCTCTGACCACTGAGCTATCCGGCCGCACAAGATTCCTTCCTTAGCTGGGTGAGGAAAGGGCTCTATCGGGAGAGAAGGGGAAGAAGCGACTCGTAATGGTACGAGTTCTACACATGCAACTTGTGCAAGTGTATTCGACGTCCCCGTCACAGAAATGACTCTGACTATGCACCTAGCATCATTCTCAGTAGAGAAGGAAATAGTTGGTTGTGAATGGTTGTGGTCTTGGACATTGTCGCCGATGTCGAGAAGGGCCGTAAACTGCAGGCTGCCAAGTCCGTGGGTCGCGGGTTGTAACCCAAAATTCTTCTTCAAGTCATCGCTCGTCTTTGGCCGGGCGCTTAATGTATACACTCTGCGCTAGGAACGCTAAGGTACATGATATCTCCAAATGGCGTTGTCAAGTAGGGTAGCCAGGTGATTCTCGATAGCCATGACGTTACACTTTGAAACCCTCCGATAGGGTTCGCTTGGGTATCCCGTATCAGCTAGTCCTATTCCCACTAATCTTGTTGTAAGCTCCCTGGTTAGGTCCATGTTGAGCTGCCTATGGTGGGTCTCCCAGACTCTCGGCCAAGCGACACTTCCAGCACTCGAGCGAACCTCGTAAACTGCACGGAATGCAATGGCCCTGAGACGGGGAAAATTTGCGCCAGCTGCCACTTTAAGATTTTGCTAGACGTACAGCACTGTACGACACTGAGGTGGTCATCTGTGCTCAATAGCCGTTTGAAGTCGGTACAAATTAATCGTCACAAAGCAGCGCTTTGTCCTTTAAAGAAAGCCACAGTTCTCCACCAAGATAAGACTCGTCTTCGCAGACATTTTACAAAAGGCTAGGCGCTTTGTGTTGTCAATTTACGCTAGTAGCGCTAGGTTACATGATATCTCCAGTTGGCGTCGTCAAGCAGGGCAGCCGTGCCACCTACGTTAGCCACGATGCCTGATACTGAATCCGTTCCGCGTGGGGCTTTTGAGCTTTAGTGATTTCCATGTCGCGCTGAATTTCCTGCCATTCTTCTTGAAGCTCCCTGGTTAGATCCACGTCGAGCTGCTTTGGTCGTTAGAATCGATGATATACGTAAGCCAAGACCCGGAACGCAGATAGGTATAGGATCCGGTGCAACACTCGGCGAACCTCGGGTATTCTTGGCTTTCGTTTGGGCCGTTGCTCAAGGGGATGCAATTGTGGCGATGAAAGGAACAGCGTCCATGGAACAACTTCAATATTATTTTGTTGTCTGACGCCGAAACGTTCGTCAATATTTCGTTTTTGCGAAATGTTTGCGATTATATGTGATTTCACAAATAACTGCATGAAGTAACTAGTTGAGTGGTGCTGCGATGCTACCTAGTGCCTGGCTAAAATTGATGTAATTGTCGAGCTGTGTCCGTCGCTATTTCGTTGTAAGACGCCGGAATTTTTTGCTACATCGGTTTACTTGTGACTGATTGTCACATTGTGGGGGCGATTCCTGGAGATGCAACATTGAACTTGGTGTCACATAGCTCTCAGTGGCTTCCGGGCGCAAGGTTGGCTGAGATGCTTGTCTAATTGACACTTTTACAAAGCCTGAGGAAGCAACATAAACTGCATTAGGAGAAAGGGTCCAGACACTCGGACACTTCCATGGGTGGTACAGTCAAATGCATGACGCCCATTATCCCAAAAGACCCGAAGTGATACTTTGATTCCACTCTCCCCCAAGCAAGACCTGGTTCGAATTCAGGATCATTGGCAGTGTGTCGCTGTCAATGCGAAGGACACGCGGACAGGTTCCATTTTAGAACCGCTATCACTGTTACCTTCAGGCTTATACAGACACGCGGTGTAGCAGCGGCGTAACGTTTGATTCCGATTGAATAATGCTCATCTGCATAGCAGTCGCTATAAGTTAAATAAGAGTTCGAGAAGCTCCAGTTGTTTTTGAGTGGCATGCTATTTATTTTTATTCCAATCAAAGTAAATCGATGTTTCGTTTCACCAGAAACAGAAGAAATTGCAGCATTAATCTTCTTCCACAGCAGCAGAAGAAAGTCAAGAACAGAAAAACGGAAAAATTGAAAACCTGTTGCTTCAAGGATGTCTCCATAAGGGCCAAAATTAAAATGTTCAGTGACGTGACTAATCTTCAAATGAACTCTTATCTCCAAGGCGACAACCTGTCGGTTTCTTATTTTTTTTCCCAATTGGAGGAATTAACTCTATTGAACATGAACTGGACATGGTATTTCGGCCCTAATCCAGATTTTTTTTTTAAATTACTAACGGCAGAGCATTTGGCTTTGAAAACAATTTTACACGACATAAAAAAACAATTATTAATTCTCACAATATAACTTGGGATATCTGATGATCATAATTTTAGCAAATCAAACACAATGCTCTGATGAACCCACTTCAATGTATTGCATTAGTGTTTTAAATGGTATGGTCAACACAAGAGTACATGGTCCTGCAGGTAAATATAAGCTTGCTAAAGATGCTGTCTCAGTGACACTCCGTTGCCCGGGAAAGCAACATAAACTGCACTGAATGCAAGGTCCGCGCGAAACGCAGCACCAATTGGGAACTTCCAATGGTGTTTTCCACACAAGGACTTCCTTATCTGAAACTTTCGTGCCTCTTGACGGCCTTCGACGTCCAGGCATCGCTTAGGAATGCAAATAATGATTGTCAGTCCCAGCTGTTTTGTGCAAGAGGTTTTTTCTTCAGATGAACCTTTGGATGGCGCTGAGCTCTTGCCCTACGCGCGGATCGAAGTCTGCACGGGTTCCAAAACGTTCTCCAGGCTTTTTCGTAGGGGGTCGACCACCATGAGAAGTAGTATGAGCCGCTACCAAGAAGCGATGTTAGATCCTGCGATGATCCGTGGATGAGAGCGCAATCGATTTTTATTGGGTGGAGTCCTGAAAAGGACTAAAAGTCTTGACGTTTCGACAGAACGCGGAAGGCTACTAACACTCCACAAGAGGGTCCCTCCTGAATGTCGGGAAACCTACACCACGCATCTGGGAAGACACCCGGTGTCACTTTGCAGACATTCTGCCCGAACTGCCGACCAGGAGAACGTTGTGCAACAAAGGCAACTAACCCCATGTGATGGGATTCACATGCGAGATAACCGCGAATCTTCGTCTGATGCAGCCTGGTAATGAACCTCACGAAGAAAACATAGTGGTGTTTGTAGTAAAAATCTTCGCGAGGACACAAGCGCTCCCCACCTAGTAGTTCCTTCGTGGCGTGTCGCTTGGCTCAAATGGTGTTAACAAACACGAATGCTTTGCGATGTGACAAATAGAAGCAGGATTCAAGGAGAGAGCTTGCTACACCTCCTCGGAATGCTGAGTCTTCATGGCAGAGGACGCTGGGCACAGTTCCCAACGCTCGAATGACGAATGGCGACACCGCGCGAATCCAGCGTCAACCGACGCTCGAGGCTTCTCTCATCTCGTCCGTTATTCTTGGTCTCGGCGATAATTCAACCAACCGACCGAGTTGTCTTTATCAATGTAAAGACGCCGTCAAACTCCATCAGCTGCCTCTGGCTGCGTTGATGAATCAGGCAAAGTTCGCTGGGTATCACGGGTCTGACCACTGACACGCAAAGTCGACGGTAACTTTTTTTCCGCGATGCATTGCGGGCTCAATGTAGATAGCGAAAATGGCACATGGTATCTCCAGTTGGCAGCCGTGATGCTGGATACAGAAACCGTCCGCGTGGGGCGCTTGGATAGAAGATGAATCCCACGTCTGCATGCTGAATTTCCTGGCAGTCTCCTTGTTGAGCTCCCTGGTTATAGATCCACGTCGAGCTGCTTTGGTCGTTGGAATCGATGGTAGACCCGGAACGCGAGGAGACTTTCGAGTTTGATGCAACACTCGGGTGTCCTCGGATGAGTCCGAGCTCGGTCGCTCTAAGGGACGACGTGGTAGAAACTCGGGGCGTGCCTCGAGCAAGTCTCGTTAACTGCCAGCCTGTAAAATCCACGGGCAGCACCACATACCAACGAGGCGAAGCGTTCTCTTGTAGGCATATCTACGCGTAGCGTTTCTAAACGCTATGGTGGCGGTGTTCAATAGTCTCAGCCGGAATCTAATCTTTATATAAGCTCCCTGGTTTGGTCCACGTTGAGCTGCCTATGGCGTAGGTTTTCAAAGTTCTCGGCAGGTATCTCACCGGTACCACAAACCCCTGCGTGGAGGCCAGCAGGGTACTTGCCCAATTTTCGATAGCCTTGGTGGTATATACTGCAACTGTCCGCGAAGACCGCTTGTATGAGTAAATCCCACGACGCGCTGGGTTAGCATCGCATTCCTGTAATAAGCTCCCTGGTTGGGTCCACGTCGAGCATCCTGGAAGACGGTTCAAACGCTCGGGGAAGCCATGTAAACTGCAGGCTGCAAAGTCCGTTGCATCGAGCAAAGAGGAAGCAATAAAACTGCAGCGAATATTAGGCTGGTGGCAATCTTTTGTGTGGCTGACCTTGATGCTCTTCATCGTAAGCCATGGCTGTTATACCGCCGCTCCCTGGTTAGATCCACGTAGAGCGCCTCACGCGTTCGAAACGATGGTATACTTGAGCAAAGAACCTCGGGCATCCTCAGCCGTGTCCGGGGTCGACGGTCGATTCAAGAGACGACGTAGTCAGCAATCACGGCGACAATTGAGTGTACAGCGTCCATCGCAAATCTCCAGATTATCTTCGATGTTTTTTTTTGCATTGAGTAACTTGTCGAGAGGTGGTCGTGGTTAAAAGTTGTGGTCATTACAATAAACGTGGAATGCGGCATTCGTCCTGAACATGCGACACATTAAGAAGCAACCGGAGCGACGGAACATTGACACACGGGCACTTGACTGCATCTCCGTGTCTATGACTCGTCACCCCGGTGAAATTTCCCGTTTTAGATTTGCCAGACCTTGCCACAGCTGATTCAATCAAAGGGTCATTATGAAGTCGGTAGCTCTGAGGAGCGACATACGCTACAAGATACCTAGAGAAGGAAACAAGGATTGTGGTACCGCATATGTCACTCTGCTTACCAATTGTTAGAAAAATTAAACAAAAAATCATAAATGGCAGTATGAGATCAATCTTGGATAGGTACGTTAGCTTCACCGAAGCGGACGTCCGAGAGAGCAATATAAACTGCATAAAGTTGCAATCGCTCTGATAGCTGGTCGTACGGTAGATGTGTCTAGGCTACACCAAAGATCCTACTGGCTACACGAAGGGGACAACCGTGAACTGCAAAGTGCAGAGATAAGCACAACGATCTCCTTTGCTAGCTGCTTGTGACAGTGAGGACGTTTGGAATATCACACTCCAATTTTTGTCTTTGTAAATTCGCACGCGTAAATGCAGACAGGAAAGTCAACGAGGTCTTCTTGCGTTCATTTCTTGATCGATCCTGTCCGGCCAGAACGCAAAAGGTGTCACGACATCCGATAGCTAGACCATCATGATTCATGTTGACACTTCACTCATCGTGCTCGCTTCTTTTAAAGGTTGCCGGTTTTCTTACGACAGTAACATTGTGGTATGTAAGATTGTCACTGCGACCGGATATGGTATGCTATTCAAGTGGTAGTCACAATTGTTTCAATATAGTTGTTTCCCAGACCTTATTCTTCCATAAAGTTAATGTACTACTTATTTTTATTTATTTATTTTATTTAAGTCAAAAAATTCCTATACTGTATGAAGCAGTGGAATGTACAGACTATTGAAATCTTATTAATAATGAAGTACTATAAATAATAATTGTATACCTAATAATACTTAATCATAATGACATGCCATCCTTCTGAAATGCATAGTAATAATAGAATTATAAAATAATTATAAAATATATAATAATATTGATTATAAAAATAGTATAAATAATAACATAATTATTATGATCGTACGAAATGGTAATTGGATAAATAGTAGCATCGTAACAATATTTGTCATAGGTTATTGATGGGATAATACATTTAAATAATAAAGTAATTGAATTGTAATGAAAGAGAATTTTTAAATAACTAAAGCAATTGTAGGTAATTCCAGCAGGTATATTGCATATATCGTCATAATATTATGACGAAGGCTGGATGATTCTTACCTTGCCTATGCGCCGCTACTGGCGTTTTTATTGATAACGTTGATGATGGCGATGGCTAATTAGCAGTGTCAGTTGTTGCACGCTTCTGTCCGTGCCGTTATCAGCATGATGAAATTTATTTATTTTATTTATTTATTATTTAAGTCTAAAAGTTCTAATACTGGTAAACAGTAGAACGTACAGACTGTAACGGACTAAAACAGACAAATGGTCAGACCAGACCAATGGAAATGATACTTGCTGCTAGTATAGAGCATGCCATTGAATGTTGAAGAGCAGAATAATTTTGCCTTATGGCATATTGCTTTGCCCTGAGGGCATATGAGCTACCCGCATGGCCTAGCTGGATACCAGCCAGTATATCTACCACATAACTTTGCTACCAGACATAAGCTATGATCATGATGGTATAGCTACATATTTGTAACAAAAGAGCATTTTAATTGGGAAGCCACGCATACTGAAGGAAATAATATAATATACTCAATGCTTGTACGTTGTAAAACGAAATTCTCCCTTCAAAGGGAACGCGTCCACTTCAAAACCTCAGCAAGCCCAGCGGGTTTCCTACACGGGACATAAGGTCCCCTTCTTTAACTTTGAGAAGTGACGTAAGCTACACATGATGCATTGACGCAGGATTTTGGGTTGTTAGCGACTCAGGAAGGTTTCTAGCACGAGCTGGGAAGCTAGCGAAGGATGTGTCCTCTTTCCGGTCAGTTCCCGTAGGATTATGTCTCGCCGTAGGCGTCACGATGTCAACGTCAATTGATGTACCTCCATGCGGCAGTCTCGGTAGAAAGGAAACAATGACTCCTGTTCCAGTAATATTTGACTAGTTTTCCGTTTGGGCCGCAGCCAGAAACGTAGACCGAGGAAAGGAAAAAAACACGGACACCGTCCATTTCCGTCCCGTACTATCGTCTCCGGTGTCGGCCTTGCATTCAAAATAACTCATCCCCTAAGCGAGTGAAATAAGAGTCCAAGAACCACAGTTGTCGATTGGGAGTGTAAAGTTTGGCGTAAACGCTGACACTTCCAATAATCGGGGAAACAGCCGCAGTTCCCAATGGCACTAATTTTCCAGGGCCCTGACTCGCTAGGGGAAAGCGGGGGTGTCGTTACAGCGGCAATCACTGGGTGGCTGCTGTTAGCGCGCGCGATCGTACGGCGCTGCTTTGTGAGACGTCGTAAGCCAGAAGACTGGCCGAGGGTGAAGCGTGGAGAGCGTATAGTTGGTAGCCTTCGTGACGAAGCGTGTGGTCGTTAGGGATGCAGGGAACATCTGACTGAGGCCCCGAACATCTGGATTTGACGCAAGACTTTTTTAGGATCACATTGGGGTTCGTTGTAATGTGAGTCCGTCTTAAAGATGCTGGAAAATTCTGCATGAGGCTGCGGATAGATAGGACTTTGTGTCCCTGGAGTATGGTTTTAAGTTGGATAACAGATCGACCCGAATGACACTCTGCTAGACTTGGGTAAGGGAGTCACGTTGGGTTCTTGGGAAACCGAGTCCGTCGTTAAGATATGACTACGGATAGCTAGGACTTGTACCAGTATCTTTGCGTATGGACTTTGTCTTGATGGAGAATTGGTTGAAGTTGGATAACAGATCGATCCGAATGAATCTCTGCTTGACTTCCGTAAATAAATCACGTTGCGGTGGAGGCGCGGGCTCTGCTATTGTCATTTTAAATGTAGCCATGCCGAAAAGAAATGTTTGCTAACTGTTGAATTGTGTGAAGGTGCTCATGGCATGCCACGTTTCTTTGTTGTTTAAGTGCATGTTCGCTTAAAAAGTGAACTTTTAAAATATAAGCGTGGAAGGCGCAAACGAGAGATTTATAAATTTCAGCTTGCCACTTTCTGAAGCGATGTTTATGATTTTTAATTATTTGCCTAAAATTTGGACTGAAAGTTCACGTCAATTTCCCCAAATCTTTTATTTTATTTGCATGGTTGATGAAATTATGTTACCCTGTTTTTTTGTATAAATCTATTTAATTGACAGTAAAGATAAAAGTTAAGAGTTTGTACGTGAAAATCGACTTTGATGTGATTGTGAAAAAAAGTCTTGAACATTTGAACTTGTTGGTGTTCGAAGTTTGGATGTGGTTGGAAACTGAAGTTCGCGCGTTTCATGATTCCCCGCGGTTCCAAATCACTTTTTTGATTTTTATATCTTGTTGGTACCTACTCTACAGGACAGAATATCTGTACGATTATTTTAATTTTTAAGCTGCATGAACCATGGATCAATCGTGTCAACCATTTCTGGTTACCTATCTCATTATTGAATATAGTAGGTAATGAAGTGACAATTAACTTAATATTAATTTCTGCTAGAAATTTATACTAATTGACTGGTGAAAACCACTCTCATATTTTTTTAAAAATAAAAACGATATAATCATATAAATATATGTGTGACATGATCACTTTACAGATTATTTCTTTGTAGGTACTACGAATGTGAATCATTCAGATATAACTTTATTCTAATTTTAACAATTAGATATATTGCTAAAATTAGATTAAATAATAACAACCATCTTCTTCCACAGCAACTCAAGAAAGTCAAGAACGGAAAAACGGAATAATTGAAAAACGGAAATATTGAAAAACAAACACCCCAAAGACATTTCCTTGTACCCACCAAAGAAAATAAACAATGATGGTTCCTGTACTGTTCCCAATCCCACATTATGATTGTTGTCTGTGACAGTGATGCCATCCAAAACAATAAACCCGCAGAAAAATATTATATCTCATGGCAGTATAAAATCTTGTAGGTAGGTATACAAATGTTCCGTTCAATTCACTCATTTGCAAAAGAATTGTTTTGAATGTAGCTAAATTTGTCCATTGTTGCTTTCATAACCTAATAAAAATAACTTATGGCTTCCTTTTCAACTGCAATTTGTATAAATACTACCAAATCATCACCAAATAAAGGTTGTTAAATATACAACACGTTAATTCCACGAATAGATCACAAAATTATTCACTAAAATAGCAAGATTGAGTTAGGTACTTCAAACAAAGATACCAAAACCACAATTCACAACAACCACACAATCATCAAAATGAGAATATTGTGCGCATATGCCAAATCAATAGGTACGCTAATTATAACCATGATCATTGAATATAACTCTGAGTGGATAAAATACCTTACTGACTGGCGGCTGCTTTCAATGTCCTAATTTCCAGTAGCCAATCCCTCGACAGATCTTTGCCCTTGACCACCCCGTGCATCGAATTCTTTGTGAACATAACTGTCAGATTATGTCAGCTGTCAGATTTTCAAATTTCAGGGCTGTTTCATGTCACTATTTTCTGGATAACATATGAGCAAATTCGTTGGAACACATTCTTTCTATTTCATTATTTTATTCGTTCTGACTAGCATATTATATTTCAAAATTCACTTGACAATGTATTTATATGTTTAAACAATATTCAGAGATTTTGGGGATTCTAATGAGAACAATATCGTGCAAATCACATGCAAATGCAATATTCTTATAAACCCCTTTTTTTAATTGCAAATCTTCGGAACAAAAACAGCAATTATGTTTTATCTGAAGCAAAATACATTTTATGATTTTATGAAAATATGTCGAAATAGAATCTTGCTAATTTTTGTGTTGTTTTGTTTCTCTTGTTCCATGGCTGTGCTGAATTCTATCGACGGTGCAATCGAGAATCTACATCGTCTAAGACACGGTCGGAAGTATTCTGCCGCTGAAGTCTTTGCACTGCCGTTGAGGTCTTCAAGTAGCCCATCGGCTATTCAAAGGAGTTTGTTTGTTGACTCTCTTTGTCTTTCAAATAAAAAGTTTGACTAGTGATGCTTATTTTATTTCACATTCTTTATTTCGTGTTCTTTCATTGATTAAAAGCAATTACATTGTTTTGAGAAGGGTGCTTATTTTACTAAAAATTCTTGTCCATCAGCCAACCTGTCCCCGTAACAAAACTATATAAGCAGTCTTACAACAATGTCCAAGAACGAATATTATATTTACCTTCTGTTGTTAATATTAAGTGAATGAGAATGAAGTACCTACTGTTAGAGGGTCTTTAATTAATAACACCCGTAAACGGATCGGAAACCTTTATTAACGAACACACTTGAAAATACACTCGAAATGGCAACGACTAACACGTACATCGCAAACACACCACACCATCCTCCATCTTCTACCTTCTGCCACACCCTAAACTCCTCGGAGACGCCGCGCTCATCACTCTCTCTTTCGGCCACCGCCTTGCACTTTCACTTTTCCGCCAGTTCCACCAACCTTACAGCAATATATTACTAAAACCTAGACATTCGGATTTTAATCGCTAACAGGTTCGGGCATCCTGACAAACAATTGCCCTCAATTGTGCGTATGACAGTGAAAAAGAATAAACATACAATAATATGGAACTACAATCTAGTACTATTTTCTTAAGGAAACTAAGGTATCAAAGAGTTATTTCACATAATCTAATAAGTAATCGGGTCGCCGACGCTGTCGCTTCCCCTGGACTGGTTCAGCTTTACTGTCCATCTGCGGAGCCGAGCACTCCGGGTCGCCATGGATGGGGACCGGTTCGGTCTCCAGCTCCTCTCCCGAATCTTCTTCCTCTTCTGCGTCGTGACACCGCCATGACTTGAGTTGCGAGACGTGCGCGGTGGTTGCATAATAGCTACGGTCCGTGTGTGGTTTAAGCTGTGCCACCTGATATGTATCTTTCGGGTAGCACCGCACAACTACAAGAGGTCCTTTGTACCGTGGCTGTGTCTTCGTTGGTTCGCCTGTGTGGATCTTCGCCGCTCTCATCACCACAATCTCCCCGGTAACGAACTGCACGCCTCGGTACCTTTTTGCGTCGAAAGATTGTTTGTACTTCACTTGTTCCGTTATAATCTTTTCTCGGGTCGACTGCTGCAGTTCGGTAGGTGTGTCCCATTCGGCTTCGTCGAAGTCCGTAAGGAACCGCAATTTCCCGTCCTTGAACCACGGTGTGTATCCGTGAAGTACCTCGAAGGGAGTCTTTCCGGTGCTCTTGTTTACAGCGCAATTCAGGTCTCGTTCGATTTCGCGTAAATGCTTATCCCAATCTCGGTGGTTGGGGTCGGTGATTGCGATAGCGACAACCGGGATGATTGTCCTATTCACTCTTTCCACCTGTCCATTGGCCTGGGGGTGTCTCGAGGAAGTCAGAGTATGTCTGATGCCGTTGTTCTCGAAGTATTCACCGATTAACTTCGCTGTGTAGCAGGTTCCACGATCCGAGATGACCCGATCCGGTAATCCTTTCTGCAGTACAAATGCTTCCAGGGACTTGATAACGCTTTCTGCCGTTGTGGACTTCGTTGGAAACAAACAAACATACTTGGTCAAATTGTCGATTAATATTAATAAATGTTGATTACCGCGGGACGATTTCACGAACGGGCCGAGGTGATCGAGATGTATCACGGAAAAGGGTCTGCGTCCGGGCGGAATTGGATGCAGGTATCCGGCTTTCCTTCCTCCCGGAACTTTATTGATCAAGCATTCCATGCACATGCTTATGTGTTGGCGAACATATCGTCGCATGTTGGCAAACCAATAATGTTGCGATATTTTACCAACTGTTCGGTCCAGAGAGAAGTGTCCAAGTAGATCATGGTAACGCACGCAGATGCTCTTGCGCATTGTCTTAGGTAGAACGTAACGGTATACGGTCTCGTTGTTGTGAAGAACTTCCCTGCAAATGCGTCCTTTGATGATCCTGTATTTTTGACATTGCTGTTGCTCGGAGGGTGTCCTCTCTTCGGTGGGTTTCTTGAGGATCGTGGCCAATTCTCGCAGTCTTGGGTCTCCGTACTGAAACATCAGAATCTGGTCTTCCTGGGAAATGGTTGTATAAACATCCAGCCTGTTGTCGACAATTTCCTCCATGGTGTCTTCCTCTTTTCCGACCGGGGCTCTACTTAATGCATCAACGTGTGTCATCTTCCTGCCGCTGCGGTGCTTGATATCAAACGAGTACTCCTGTATCATGTCATACCATCTTGCTATCTGCGGCTTCAGGGTACGGTTCGCTCTTAGGTAGACAAGTGCTTGACAGTCGGTCACGATCGTAAAGTGGATTCCGAGCAGGTACGATCGTAGACGATCCACCGACCACACAATTGCCATTAGTTCTAGTTTCGAGGAGTGATAATTTTTCTCTGTGTCGGAAGTACGTTTTGAGATGCAGTACACCAAGTGTAGTTTCCCATCCCACTTCTGATATGTTAGAGGGTCTTTAATTAATAACACCCGTAAACGGATCGGAAACCTTTATTAACGAACACACTTGAAAATACACTCGAAATGGCAACGACTAACACGTACATCGCAAACACACCACACCATCCTCCATCTTCTACCTTCTGCCACACCCTAAACTCCTCGGAGACGCCGCGCTCATCACTCTCTCTTTCGGCCACCGCCTTGCACTTTCACTTTTCCGCCAGTTCCACCAACCTTACAGCAATATATTACTAAAACCTAGACATTCGGATTTTAATCGCTAACACTACTCATAAGGAATTCAATAAATTTGTGTCAATTTTTTAAAATATCAGCACCGTCTTCTCAAAATGTGAAACCTTTATTTTTCTCGGTAAAGTCAAGAAAATCAGGGTGGTATTTCGTGTATTTATTATGAGTTTTCAGTGAGCCACAACCCGTGTGAGTATAAATATCTTAATTCTTATTAGCCGAGAGCAAAAGAACCAAGTAAAAGGATCTTCAAATAATAAATTTCATTACAAATTTTTTACTTAGCTGGTAAGAAATGTCAAGGCCAGTGCCAGAATGTTAAAAAATAAATCAATATTCTTCGACTTTGTCTAGATCTCATCTGTCTGTTCTTTAAAGCAATCTTGCCACAAACAGGATTTTGTTTCGTGCTTCTGAAAATAAGTTCTTTGCTTCTGAATTCGATATTAAAAATGAATGTCGTGCCGTGAAGACTATCGGCACGATTTGGCCGCCATTTTCGCTCGCCCACGACACGTTCGTGCGATTAGACGTTTACCTTGTAGGTATTTTGAGTTATTTTGATTGTTTGAAATCTTGTATGACAGTGAGCCGACCCATATACATTTCGATTTAAAACAAGTAATACAGCACTGCAAGATTCTGTAACACACCAGTACATTCCGGAATCCAAAACCATTTAGAAATGACGCTACTCCAAAGACACATCAAATAACATAACCTACAACCAATATAGCTCGCAAACATTTACCAATCTGCCACACTTTCGCAGACAGTGCATCAGAAAATGGCTAAGCCAAGTGACGAGACGGAGATGTTCCGGCTGAATCTCGCGTGGGAGGACCAGAGCGAAGTTGTCGTCAAGGTGGAAGCGATCGACGAAGGCTACGAAGAGAAGGACATGGTGCCGATCGAGGAGTGGACGCGCGACGGCGAGATCATCCGCAGGAGCTACGCGAACCGACGGAAGACATCCGCGAAACAAGTCAACGAAATCACGTTCCGCGTCGAAGAAAACGTCAGCCCGGTACTGGCGGAGGAGATGAAAGAAAAGCTTGCTGCGTGTGTTTTGGCAGAACAGATGAATCTGGAAAGCAAGCCAATCGTCGCGGTGGACACAAACAAAAGCGTAGACACGAAAATTATCCCCGCTAGTAAGCCAGATGTTGAAGTTCAACCAGGCGTTGCAGCAACAGCGAATGTAAGTCAGCCGACAAAGACAGTCGCATCGACCGTCGAAGAATCCACGGAAGAGGAAACAGAAGAGGAGACAGAAGAAGTCCGGGCAGCGAGACTGCTGTTGCCGGACGGAGTGATTTCCGCCAACAAGCCGGAGGTTTTGATGAAGATTTTCGGACCGATCGTCACGACGGTGGTTAAAGACACGGTCGTCCCGAAGTCCAAGCCGCCGCCCAAGTGTCCGCGAATCGGCATCCCCGAGATGCCGCCGCCGTCGCGCACGCGACAGAAACGCGTCCCACCCACCGAGCACGCCGCCGATCCTCCGACGCCGTCAAAGTCGGGCGTCTGCGCGTCAACGAACGCCTCGACAACGCCGACGGTGCCGCCGATCGCGCAACTAACAATGACAGACCCGGTCATCCCGCCATCAGCCGTACATCGACTTTGTACCGTCACGAACGCGATGCCGACGTCACCGACACCGACGCCTCTCGGCATCCCGTCACCGAAACCAGTTATTGTCACTCAAGCATCGCCGAACAAAATTCCCGTCACTACAACATCGTCAAACACACTTCCCGTCACTCTAATAATGCCAAACAAAATTCCTGTCAGTCCAACATCATTAAACAAACTTCCCACCACTCTAGCATCACCCAAGAAAGTTCCCGTAAGCGTTCTGTCACTGAAACAGGTCACCATCCCGTCAACGAAACAGCTTCCCGCCACCTTAACATCACCCGAAACACTCACAATTCCGTCACCAAACACAGCTCCCGTCACTTCACCGAAAAAACTTCCCGTGACCCTCACCTCACCGAAACCGCCCCAAAAACCGCCTCCCACCAACCGGCCGGCACCGGCACCGTCGCCGAACCCGTCACCCGCCACCCCCCCGCCGAAGAAGCTCCCCGTCACCCTCCCCTCCGGCGCCGTCGTCTACCTCACGCCCGTCCCCCGCGCGGTCGCCCTCCGCGCCGCCCACCCCCCCCTCCAACTCCTCCCCCGCCCCGCGCCGCCCGCCAAACTCCCCATCTACCTGCGCCGGGCCCCCGCCGCCGCCGCCCCCCGACCCCCGCCGCCACCGGCTCCGCGCGCCGAGCCCGCGTACACCGGGATCTACAGCGGCAACGACGTTTCGCTGTGGGCGCCGCGCCAGGCGATGCCGCCGCAGACGTTCACCGCACCCTGGCCCCGCCTCCCGCCGCCGTCGCCACCGCCCCTCATCCGGGGGCGGCGCGCCGCCCCCGGGCCGCACGCGTGCGACGTCTGCGGCAAGCCGTTCGCGCAGAAGAAGCACCTGCGGGTGCACGCGCGGACGCACACCAACGAACGGCGTCCGGCAACGAAGGAGTGTCCCGATTGCGGGAAGTGTTTCGCGGACAACACGCAGCTTCGGGTGCATTCGCGCGTCCATACCGGCGAGGCGCCGTTCGTGTGTTCTGTCTGCGCGAAGCGGTTCAAGCATCAGACGAGTCTCGCGCGGCATTGGATGGTGCACACGAAGGCGCGACCGCATGCTTGTGCCATCTGTCCGAAGACGTATCGGACGCGGGCCGAGCTGACGAACCACCGCCGCGGACACACGGACGAGCGGCCGTTCGCGTGTTCTGTCTGCGCGAAGCGGTTTAATGATCGCGGGGCAAGGAATGTGCACGAACGGATACATTCGGACAAGCGGTATAAGTGCACGGTTTGTCTGCGGGCGTTTGCGCAGGCGACGACGCTGTACGGACACATGGTTACTCACACGGACGAGCGGCCGTTTGCGTGCGTGCTGTGCGACAGGCGGTTCAAGTCCAAGGTCGTGTTGCGAAGCCACGAGAGGGTGCACACCGCGGCCAAGACATTCAGGTGGGTCACGCTTTGTGAGATTGATTGATTATTGGTGTTTAACGACACACTGTGTTGACAACTGGCCCTGTGGCGCTGGGCTTATGGCTGCGGTGAATGAAATGGTGACGATGAACCTAACCTAGCCTAGATTGATTACTAGTGTTTAACGATGCACTGTTTTGACAACTGGCTCTTTGGCACTGGTATAATGCTGTCAGTGAATGAAATGGTGATGATGAACCTAATCTAGCTTAGATTGATTACTGGTGTCAAACGCACACCATAAAATTTGTCAACATCAGTTGAAGATATAGTAGATTAAGTTGCCAAAAACTGCAAAATCGCTTAAAAGAAACCGTCATAAAAGCACCATTTTCAAGAAAATTGCCAAACATACATCAATGAAATTCGTACACAATCATTGAACCGTTAGGGTTAACATATTATCTAGAAATTTTCGTCAAATTATATTTAAGTGCTTGGCCTCTGAGCGCAAAACGTGCTTCGGAAAAACTTAAAAATTTCATAGAAACTTCGTAACATAAAATTTGCTCAAAAACGTGGCGTATATCAGTTCAGCGAAAACGAAAGTTCACAATCCGTTTAGGCGTTTGGCCTGTAGAGCGCGAACAAAACACCTACATTCCCGATTTATCCTGCAGTACACTGTAATTGAATAAACGACTCTTCCAGGTGCGAATACTGCGGGCTGTTCTTCACGGAGAAGCGCACGCTGATGCGTCACGTCTACACGCACAAAGCCAAGCCGTTCCCGTGCTCGTTCTGCAAGCGTTGGTACTTCCGCGAGGACCGCTACAAGGCTCACCTGGCCACGCACAACGCGGCCGAGCGCCCGTTTGCCTGCCGCCAGTGCCACAAACGCTACGCCAACGAGGGCTACCTGAAGCTGCACGTGCTCAAGGCCCATCCGGGCGCAGAGCCCACCGTTCGCTGGTACCGGTGAGTCGGGGGTGGAGCTGCGGCGAAACTTGTCGAGATCGAGGTTCAGGAAACCCATACCGAACGGTTTGGCATGTTGGAAACACCGGTTCTCGTGAGATCACCGATGTTAAGCAACATTGCGCTGAGTCAGGTGTTTGATGGGTGACCATCATGCACATGGTCAGTTCTGTTCGGGAGAGAGGTTGGAGGATTTGAAGTTAGTAAAACGACTTTACTTGCCTTGCTTATCAACCTGTCGACAGCAAGGATTAGTGAAGGAATCCTGTTGTTCGAGTTGTACCGTCCTTCGGAAGGGACGTAAAGCCGGTGGTCCCCTTGGTGCTTTTCGACAGGAGTAGGCTACAAGCTGGCACCGGGTTTCCCCTCCTCCCTTCTAGGCTAGGTTAGGTTCATCATCACCCTCATCACCATTTCATTCACCGACGCCATTAGACCAGTGCCAAAGGGCCAGTTGTCAAAAACAGTGCGTCGTTAAGCACCAATCAATCAGGAAACCCATGATTCCATGGGTTTCTTCCGAGAATCCTCGGAAGAATGTATTTGTGGCTGGCTCGGCGAGCAGGGATGGAGATTCTCTTTCTCTCTTGCACTCGCGTAGCAGTATGACATCGCTGGCTGGCAAGTTGCTTGAAGCATCCCGAGCCAGCGATGGACAGTGCCGTGCCGTTGCAATTACTCTAATCTCTTGAACCAATGTCCACGCTCTTATCGGTCATGTGACAAGCGCCAGATCCTGCCTCGAGGGGTGTCAACCCCTGTCAATCATACGCTTTCATTCGAAAACCTCCTGGCCTGGCTTGCGCTCTGACGTTCGCTGGATGATTTTTAGTTTTTAGAAAGCTGCTTAACTTTGGAAAGCAGAGTCACTTTATTGGTTTGGGTTTGTTGGGTTTTAGGCGATGTTTTAGGAGGTTTAGGTTATTGTTGGTTCTTTTGTTTCGAATTGGTGGGATTTTTCTCTCGAGTTTAGACGGTTGATAAAGCAGCACAGCTTCGCGAAATGTTGGGAACGGTTTGAGTTTTTGGGACACATTCATTATCCAGTTAACCAGATTATCTAAAAACTAACGGGCTAAGATTAGAATAAGACATGAGTCTTAGGGAAGTAATAATGATTTATAGTTGCTTTCTAAGCTACTCTCAGCTTGGTGGAGTCTCGATTTGCAATTCTTTCTTCTCTTGAGATTGATTGCGGCTACAAAGAACAATATCGGTGGTTGTGACGTGCTTGGATATATTGCTGGCAATGCAATGATCATAGTTTATGGTCTGTCACGAAATATTTGTTCACCAATGCACCGATTCCATTTGATCAAAATTCAATCAAAATGACGTCATGATACCCACTCGCTGAAGCCAGGTAGAGCAATTCGGGTTGTGATTTCCCTGTCTTCCTTTGTTATTTAGCATAGCTGATTAATATTTTTTCTAAACTGGTAGTAAGTCCAGTGGGTATCTGACGTCATTTTACTCCAAGTGGAATGTGTCTATTCTATTTTCGGTTTCTTAGGTTTTTTCATTATCGTTGGGCTTTGCGAAAGCCTATCGAATCGTGCTGTGGGTGAGTTGCTGATGGTGGTTATTTTTTGAGTAGTAGCAAGTGCCACAAGAGCCTAGCAAGCAAAACCCAGATTAATCACCTTTCCTAATCAGCGCCAGATCGACTCACCGCCCTTCGAACGGCCCGTGTTCCAGATGCAAGTACCGCTCGTGCCTGGCGGCGTTCGAGGAGCTGCTCTCGCTGACGCGTCACCTCCAGACTCACGCCGACGCGTTCGCCCTTGAATGCGACGCGTGCGGCAAGCGTTTTGCCAAGAAGCCCACGCTCGCGATGCACCTCGCCAAGGTGCACGGCCTCGTGCGTTGCTACGCGTGCGCCAAGTGCGACCGTTCGTTTATCAGCAAGTTCCTGATGACGCGGCACATCGTCGAGAGGTGCAGCTAGCCGGGTTGCTAGCGATGGAACGCGGTCAAGCTTCGAGCAAGGCTAGGTTGGGATACGCAGCTCGAGTCGAATCGCATGTTAGAACTGCTTCCTACCTGTGTAAGCAACTGTCCAGTCCGTACAAGCTTCGAGCAAGGCTAGGTTGGGACACGCAGCTCGAGTCGAATCGCATGTTAGAACAGCTTCCTACCTGTGTTAGCAACTGTCCAGTCTGTACAAGCTTCGAGCAAGACTAGGTTGGGATACGCGGCTCGAGTCGAATCGCATGTTAGAACAGCTTCCTACCTGTGTTAGCAACTGTCCAGTCTGTACAAGCTTCGAGCAAGGCTAGGTTGGGATACACAGCTCGAGTCGAATCGTATGTTAGAACCGTTTCCTACCTGCGTGAGCAACTGTCCAGTCTGTACAAGCTTCGAGCAAGGCTAGGTTGGGATACGCAGCTCGAGTCGAATCGCATGCTAGAACCGCTTCCTACCTGTGTTAGCATCTGTCCAGTCTGTACCCCTTTATCACTTTATCACGCAGCTATCAGGCCACTAGGCTTGTTGTTGCATGTCCCAACCTAGCCTTCCTTGATGGTAGAACACATTCAAAGACAACCTGATTGTTGTTAGGGATAGAACAGGTTTATGTACAGCAGTAATAATGTTAAAAAAGTGTAATCTTAGCTGTAGTTGTGCCTCTGAACCAACGTCATCTTTTCATCTTGTTTCCTTTGCTAATAACCTCGAAAGTAGACAAAAAATCCTTCAAACATAATATATGTCTTTGGACTTGACAAGATAAAATATAGGTTTGTTGCTGAGTTGGTTGTGATCGGCCTAAACGGCAATGCAAGGTACGATGTTTGATGGTTTCAGCCAGGCTAACAATTAAGTTTGTTGACGAAATATGTAATACGAAAAACCAAAATCAAATATCCAATTGAAAATGGACCGTGAATAATATCTGTTGTAAAGTCCTCCCTGTCAGTACGCTAGTAATCGATTGTGATATTTATTTTCTATTCCTTATAGCTACTTCTGACTATCTTAGTAGTGTCAAGTTTATATCTAGTTTGGATTGGGTTTATAGCCATCTTTATGAGAACAGTTGAATACAGTGACTTTATTATTGTCTGTCTGAATTCTTTGACAGTGAGAAGGAATAGTTTATTATATTATTATAGCTTACTTTTTTCAAGAACTGCAGCCAATTTGTAATTTCTAGCACCTTGTCAAGAATATTGGTGCATGTGAAACAATTTCTTGTAAAAACTGAATAAGTAAGAATAAATGTATTAAATTAATATCAAATAGCCAGCGTGTTTAAATGTGATGCCGATGTTAAATCCATGAACTATGAACACGTAACTAACCATGGCCAGGGTTCGGGCTGTTTAATTAATTGAACACCGTGGTGATAGTGAAATAAATGTTTCTAGATGTCTGCTTATTTTTACCATTAAAAGAGAAAGCTTCTTTCTGGAATGTAACACCTTGTTTTTGTTGTGATATTTTTGTAAAGTTGCACCTTTTTCTGACAATCATATACAGGCATGAGATTGGAGGAGCTTAAGTTTTAATATTTTGATATTTTCTTGCAATTTATCGGGATATTAATTGATATAACGTGAGGTATACCCACAATTGACGCAAGCATAAGCCATCTAACCATCTTTAGATAAACTCTCAAATATGTTTGCTACGTACCTCCGCTTGATTTTCAGAATTGCTCCTAAAATTGGTTCAGTTGATCATGTTAATACGTAAATTGAATTCCTGGGTCGATTAAAATTTGCGTGGCAAAGACTCATACCAATACATTTTTTAAAATCACTTATTGACCCCGGAATGGGCAATAGACCTATTCCACTCGGAGAAAAATGACATCAGATACCAACTGGACATACTACTAGTTTTGAAAAAGTATTAATTAGCTGTGCTAAATAACAAAGGAAGAAAGGGAAGTCACAACCCGAATTGCTCTGCCTGGCTTTAGCGAGTGGGCATCTGGATGTCATTATTATAGAATTTTGATTGAATGGAATTGGTGTGAGCCAAGGCAGCAAATCATTTTTTATGCGTGCTGAAAAATATTTGAAAAGCTATATAAATTTTTATGGCTGTTAATTGACTTCTAACACTTATTTGAGCTTGTCCCCACCAAATTACACTGCCCTTGACTGACACAAACCTCCCCTGACCGTCCGACCAAACCAGATTCAAACATCCCGCCGCCAACAAGAATCCTTGCCTGCACCGACGCCGCGCGAGTGCTGCCACCTAAGCGGCGACGTCCGCTACTCCGGCGTCGCCACTTCTCAGAAGGGAGATCAAAAAACTCACAGCAGCACACAGCGCGCTACGTTCAGCTAGCCGCTGACACAACGGCCGTCTAGCATCAAATGTCGCGTGTCTGACCGCGTTGTGTCGCCCGACGTAATCAGTTTTCGGTGTTTGGAGACGGATACATTCGTCCCACGTTCTTCAAACCAGCAACAGACAGGTACATTGACAGCTACATCTCAAAAAGGCTCCATCGCTCACAGATTCCTTGCTGCTAAACTCAGATCACTAACTACAACACTAGTTGTAGCTAACTAAGCTAGCCCATGCCTGGCAACATGACTTTCATATCATCTCTAATATAAAGATTACCATCTTTACTACCATCAAAAATAACTGAACGCTTTATCTAGTGTTTGTGGAGGTTATTTTCGAGTCTCTACGGGCAGTGAACATCAATGGGGGAGTGTATCATGTACATCTCAAGAAAATAGACAGCTGTCAGTTTGACGTTCATCTTGCGTCGCGAATGTCTTGCTGTTTGCGAGGTGTTGCGGTGCGAATTATCGGCGTGCGATTCGAGCCGCTAAGGGTGGCTTTTGAGGGCAGGGTGATCTTTGCAAGGGTGGCCAGATGGTCGCATGTTTTCGGCAAGGGGTGTAGCCGGCAGCTCGCGGGGGGGTTGGATCCTGGTATCGATTCGAGCATTGGGGTCCTCCCTTTCTGAGTTCAGACGGGCAAGATATAGCCAAGAATGTGGCTAGGTTTGGCTGGATTTTTTAATGCTTTATTACCCGTGTTTAGGTTATAAGATTCCGCATGAAAAACAAGAGCAATAAACTAATAGTCATATAATTTTAATCAGCTTTTTGTCTTTTCTTCTGCAGACACGGAACGCTCGCTAGAAGAAACCGGCGAGATATTTGAGACGATCGCCTTTCGTAGGAAGTGTTCGGGAGTTAGAGTTTTTCCGTCTTGTGGGTGTGAGGCCGTACGCCGGTTGATTTCCGTTTCCGGTCGCTCTGACCATGTGTGCGTGTGCGTGTGCGTCGGTCACCGCGCGACCGTTCGTTAAACAGTGCGTTAAACAGTGCGTTATAGTGTCGGTTTGCGGCGACGTGGTGCAAAGCGGTGTTCGTTCGCTGCTAGCGTGGTGCTAAAACTATGAAGAATGACAGGTGAGTTGGGAATTGGAGTTGCGGTTGAAGTTGATCTAGTTTCCATTAAACTGTGTAGTAAACTGCAATTGTCCTTGCAAGGCAATGATAATATGAGAATACACCTATTCCATTCAATCAAAATAATATCAAAATAATATCAATGATATACCCACTCGCTACAGCCATGCAGAGCAATTCGGGTTATGATATCCCTGTCTTCCTTTCTTATTTAGCAGAGCTAATTAATAATTATTTTCAAAACTGTTTGTACGTCCAGTGAGTATCTGAAGTCATTTTTCTCTGAGTGGAATAGGTCTATTGCCGTAATGTTGCCTTCGTTCGGAAAGCTTAAAAGCTGGAAGTCAAAAGTATCTGAATATTCGAGTAAACTTAGATTTACGGCAAAAGTTGTGAATGGAATGTCCGAAAAATATCACGGGGTCTTAATTTTGATGTTGTGAAGGTATGGTGAAAATTTCATAAGAATCGGCGATTTTCTTTAACCTTTAGAGAGCGAACATTCTCAAAATTGGGGACAACACTCGGTAGGTCGACTTTTTTGCGTCAAAATATTAATTCTATGTGATATAATGATCCAACCCACGCCTAAGACAAGATCTACCATGGCTTTGCAAACGCTTATTTTATCGCCTTTAGGAAGAGATTTAATTAAATAATAGATTAAACGCCATCTTGAAACCCATGCTATCTAGAAGACATCTAAATCTTCATCTCGAGACACTTGATTGGCTGAAGAGAGCAAGAGAAGCCACAAAAACACCCAATTATAACTAAGAATTTGAATAAATCCAGCGGCTGAGAAGTTAAGCATCAGCGCACCGAGTCAGTTGACGGATGGGTGACCAGGTCCACGCTGTTAAGTTTTTTGCTGTTGTTGAATGACCACCCGTGGGGCTGTAAACGTTCCTGCTGTTTAAACTCACATCGGTGCTTGCTGGCATTAAAAGTCCATAATTAAACCAACAGTCGTAGCAGCGTAGCAACACTAGCAACAGCAGTGACACCGGTGTTTGCTGGCATTAGGCAAGGCACATAGTAATGCCAACAATCGTAGCAGCGTAGCAACACTAGCAACAGCATTGACACCGGTGTTTGCTGGCATTAGGCAAGGCACACAGTAATGCCAACAATCGTAGCAACGTAGCATCACTAGCAACAGCAGTGACACCGGTGTTTGCTGGCATTAGGCAAGGCACATAGTAATGCCAACAATCGTAGCAGCGTGACAACACTAGCAACAGCAGTGACACCGGTGTTTGCTGGCATTAGGCAAGGCACATATTAATGCCAACAATCGTAGCAGCGTATCAACACTAGCAACAGCAGTGACACCGGTGTTTGCTGGCATTAGGCAAGGCACATAGTAATGCCAACAATCGTAGCAGCGTGACAACACTAGCAACAGCAGTGACACCGGTGTTTGCTGGCATTAGGCAAGGCACATAGTAATACCTACAATCGTAGCAGCGTAGCAACACTAGCAACAGCAGTGACACCGGTGTTTGCTGGCATTAGGCAAGGCACATAGTAATGCCAACAATCGTAGCAACGTAGCATCACTAGCAACAGCAGTGATACCGGTGTTTGCTGGCATGAGGCAAGGCACATAGTAATGCCAACAATCGTAGCAGCGTAGCAACACTAGCAACAACAGTGACACCAGTGCTTGCTGGCAATAGGCAAGGCACATAGTAATGCCAACAATCGTAGCAGCGTAGCAACACTATAGCAACAGCAGTGACACCGGTGTTTGCTGGCATTAGGCAAGGCACATAGCAATGCCAACAATCGTAGCAGCGTGGCAACACTAGCAACAGCAGTGACACCGGTGTTTGCTGGCATTAGGCAAGGTACATAGTAACGACAACAATCGTAGCAGTGTAACAACACTAGCAGCGAAAGTAAAAGCATCCCAAGAAAATTCCCCAAAAATTTTTGACTTTGGACCTTAGAGTTACGCCACTGGTCATGCATGGGGCAATCGACCTCCCCCCCCCCCGCCCCCCGTCCCTTGCGCTCGCTCCCGGACACTTTTGGAGCCTCTCGAGGTGGAGGGTGCCAACCACCCCCAACCCCCCAGCGTCGTTCCCCAGCCACCCATTTCATTACAAGCAGTTGGCAACAGTTGGAGAGTTGTTAGCGCCGGGGGAACTTGACCTCGCGAGGGCACTCCATACACGGTGCCTGGCTGCCAAGCCCTTAACCCCTAGCACCCCCTAGCACCCCCTAGTACCCCGCAGCACCCAGCAGCCGAGATGGGAGGCTGCAAGCTCGCGGGGGTGATAAAGACGGGGATATCGCACCTTACTGGTTTCTGGTGAAGCTAGTATGAATGAATTTTGACAATATTTTGAAGCTGTTTCGGTAACGTTAGAAGCGATTTACAAGATGACTTTTGTGATTTGGTCCAGTTTTACCATTTTATTAACGCTGAGTTCAATTGTTAGTTGAGCTAAACAGCAACAGCCAACCACGTGCAGTGAAATTCAACTGTTTCTGTCAGTTATATCTCAACTGATAGTTGAAAAAAATGGTAAAACTGGCGCCTCCTTGTTGAAAACCGTAACTGAGCTTTTATTTCGGAGGTTATAATTGGTTATTTATCAAACGCGTGGATTTGCTGGAATTTGTTTTGCGGTTATGTGACCATTCTGTAAAATTCTTCTCGCCTCAGTTGCCAGTTGCCAGATGGCAGTTGGCAGTTGGCAGTTGGCACTGACAGCGCGATTCTTCACAGGGCCTTGAAGTTTGAAGTTTGAAGTTTGAGTTTGGGAGCTTAGTATTCAATAACCCAGTTAAATAGTTTTTCTGAAAACATATAACGTGCTAAGATTATAAGAAATGACACGAGTCTTGAAAGTAATAATGCCTCCAACTATCTTGTAGGCTATTTTGAGTGATTTTCCATGCTTTCCGTGGTATTAAACATTTGACCGGAACCGGAAACGGTTGTAACGTCAGTGAGGTGTGGTTTCGAGCACGCATGCTGAAGCCTGCACGTAGAGCAGCGATCCCTGTGTTCTAGGCTTCTTAGTTACGTTCAAGCGAAGTTATAGGCTTCCTAGTGTCGTTCTAGCGATGGTCTAGGCTTCTTGGCAACGTTCTAGGTTTCTTAGCAACGTTCTACCGACGTTATAGGGTTCTTAGCAACGTTCTAACGACGTTATAGGGTTCTTAGCAACGATCTAACGACGTTATAGGGTTCGTAGCAACGTTCTAACGACCTTCTAGGCTTCTTAGCAACGTTCTAACGACCTTCTAGGCTTCTTAGCAACGTTCTAACGACCTCCTAGGCTTCTTAGCAACGTTCTAACCACCTTCTAGGCTTCCTAGTGTCGTTCAAGCGGCGTTCTAATGACGTTCTAGGCTTGTTAACGCAGTGCGTTGGCAGGAAGCCAGCTCGGAACTGCAAGGTGGTTGTTAGATAGGCGCTAGATTAGTCCACCGAAACCACATTCAGGCGTACAGGTGTACAGGAGCACAGGTGTACGAGGTGTAACAGGTGTAACAGGTGTAACAGATTTACAGGTGTACATGTATACGCGATTGTGTAAGCAATGCGTATTCGAGGCCATAACTTGATGCTGCCACAATGAGATTGACCATAACTTTAAGCTGGCACACTTTGATTAGCCATCACTTTAAGCTGGCACACAATGGGCCACTTTCACTATTTCATTCACTCTGCGTTCGAGTTTTATTTGAGCTTGACAACGGCCAACCACGAGCATTGGAATTCAATTGCTTCTGTGACTTATCTCCTAACGCAGAGCTGGAAAAAATGGAGAAACTGTCCCTTAAATTAACTATGACTTTATGGCGGCACACCGAGATTAACCATCACTTTAAGCCAACACACTAAGGTTAACCATCACTTTAAGCCAACACACTTAGGTTAACCATCACTTTAAGCCTACACACTGAGATAAACCATCACTTTAAGCCAACACACTAAGGTTAACCATCACTTTAAGCCAACACACTTAGGTTAACCATCACTTTAAGCCTACACACTGAGATAAACCATCACTTTAAGCCAACACACTAAGGTTAACCATCACTTTAAGCCAACACACTAAGGTTAACCATCACTTTAAGCCAACACACTTAGGTTAACCATCACTTTAAGCCTACACACCGAGATTTCCCATCACTTTAAGCCAGCAAACCGCGATCAACCATCACTTTAAGCCAACACAGGGAGATTAGCCATCACTTTAAGCTTGAGTGTAACGTGTTTTCCGTTCTGTCCGCCAGGGGATGAAGCGTCGCCGGGGCAACACAGATGCGTTGGGGACGACAGCGCATGTGCAACGAGTTGACAGGTGTCCGAGTCATGTTGTGCTGCGGCCGCAGGAAGGTGAGTCCACGGCGCATGCGTCGCCGAAACCCCGCCTCCAACCGCCATCTTGGATTCAGACTTTTGGCTTGTTAGTGTGTAGTACATATTTGTTCGCACGATTTTGGTCCGGCGGATAATCCGATCAAGGTGAAATTTCCAGGAAATATTAAAAACATTCTAAATTAGACTTGACCCGATTTTGAGACAAATCGGTTTAGTGGTTTGCTTGATAAATATTTTTGAAGTTAGCATAAATCCCTTAGGATCCGATGGATGTTGAGAATGTAAAATTCTTGGTTGATTCTTTGCCAACAACGTGAAATTGACAATTTAGCTACTTGGATCAGAAAACTAAATTAAACCAACTATATAACCAGGCTGTAGAATGCAGGACACTCTGCCAGCAAAGATCTCACCAGGCTGTAGGATGCAGGACACACTGCCA
Organism: Nemurella pictetii; assembly: GCA_921293315.2. NCBI lineage: Eukaryota > Metazoa > Arthropoda > Insecta > Plecoptera > Nemouridae > Nemurella > Nemurella pictetii. The sequence goes on from OV121124.1 coordinate 7,106,419, forward strand.
GCAAATATCTCAACATGCTGTAGAATGCAGGACACTCTGCCAGCAAAGATCTCACCAGGCTGTAGAATGCAGGAAACTCTGCCAGCAAACATCTCAACATGCTGTAGAATGCAGGACACTCTGCCAGCAAACATCTCACCAGGCTGTAGGATGCAGGACACTCTGCCAGCAAACATCTCACCAGGCTGTAGGATGCAGGACACTCTGCCAGCAAACATCTCACCAGGCTGTAGGATGCAGGAAACTCTGCCAGCAAACATCTCACCAGGCTGTAGGATGCAGGACACTCTGCCAGCAAACATCTCACCAGGCTGTAGAATGCAGGACACTCTGCCAGCAAACATCTCACCAGGCTGAAGAATGCAGGAAACTCTGCCGAATTATGCATTGCTAATCTGGTGACAGAATCTTCAGCGCCGCCTAGGCGGCTTGGTTAGAAATTAAAACACCACAGCCATCTTGTTTCAACTTAACACAACGTTACTCACGTCATCTCATGCATAATATTTAGTGGGCTTTGATTTCTACTGACGCTCAATCTCAAGTGTCAACCAAGTTGGCATATTACAGAGTATCTTTTCCGGATGATAACTGCTTGCTTGCTTACTTCCACTTCACCCCGATCCTTCCGGTTTCTACGATCTGCCTTCAAGTACATCCAGAACTCAGAAGGACCTTCTGGCGGAGAGATTGTCCATGTCCAGCCGCCCTCCACTAGAAGAAATCACTGGCCATGTTATTTCAATTTGGCCCTACGCTCAAAGACCAGTATATTTTCGAGGCATGATTATTCCTGATGAATCGGTATATTTTTGTGCCATCGCCGGATTATTTCGCGACGATTGAGGCATTACGTGCTTCGATCGTGAAGATAAACCTGACAGTTCGCAAAAAAATACCATGAATTTATAGCGTCTTAAAAACATTCTTAAACCAGCGCTAGTTTGGGTGACACGAACGTTGACTTGTTGGGAGGAGTTTGATAGCAACTGCTTTTTGGGAAAATCGGGAAAGTCAAGAAAGCAGCGCTGTTATTGCACATGTTTTTAAAACTTATATTCTGGTGGGAATATACAACGTCAGACACCCGCTAAGAAAAGCCAGTTGGCTTGTGATTTCCCTGTCTTCCCTGGTTGAATAAGCAGAGTCGATACACCGATTCCATTCAAGCAACGTGACGCGCTCAGACACCCGCTAAGAAAAGCCAGTTGGCTTGTGATTTCCCTGTCTTCCTTGGTTGAATAAGCAGAGTCAATACACCGATTCCATTCAAGCAACGTGACGCGGTCAGACACCCGCTAAGAAAAGCCAGTTGGCTTGTGATTTCCATGACTTCCTTGGTTGAATAAGCAGAGTCAATACACCGATTCCATTCAAGCAACGTGACGCGGTCAGACACCCGCTAAGAAAAGCCAGTTGGCTTGTGATTTCCCTGTCTTCCTTGGTTGAATAAGCAGAGTCAATACACCGATTCCATACAAGCAACGTGACGCGGTCAGATACCTGCTAAGAAAAGCCAGTTGGCTTGTGATTTCCCTGTCTTCCTTGGTTCAATAAGCAGAGTCAATACACCGATTCCATTCAAGCAACGTGACGCGGTCAGACACCCGCTAAGAAGAGCCAGTTGCCTTGTGATTTCCCTGTCTTCCTTGGTTGAATAAGAAGAGCCAATACACCGATTCCATTCAAGCAACTTGACGCGGTCAGACACCCGCTAAGAAAAGCCAGTTGGCTTGTGATTTTCCTGTCTTCCTTGGTTAAATAAGCAGAGTCAATACACCGATTCCATTCTAGCAACGTGACGCGGTCAGACACCCGCTAAGAAAAGCCAGTTGGCTTGTGATTTCCCTGTCTTCCTTGGTTAAATAGGCAGAGTCAATACACCGATTCCATTCAAGCAGCGTGACGCGGTCAGACACCCGCTAAGAAAAACCAGTTGCCTTGTGATTTCCCTGTCTTCCTTGGTTAAATAAGCAGAGTCAATACACCGATTCCATACAAGCAACGTGACGCGGTCAGACACCTGCTAAGAAAAGCCAGTTGGCTTGTGATTTCCCTGTCTTCCTTGGTTGAATAAGCAGAGTCAATACACCGATTCCATACAAGCAACGTGACGCGGTCAGACACCTGCTAAGAAAAGCCAGTTGGCTTGTGATTTCCCTGTCTTCCTTGGTTCAATAAGCAGAGTCAATACACCGATTCCATTCAAGCAACGTGACGCGGTCAGACACCCGCTAAGAAAAGCCAGTTGCCTTGTGATTTCCCTGTCTTCCTTGGTTGAATAAGAAGAGCCAATACACCGATTCCATTCAAGCAACGTGACGCGGTCAGACACCCGCTAAGAAAAGCCAGTTGGCTTGTGATTTTCCTGTCTTCCTTGGTTAAATAAGCAGAGTCAATACACCGATTCCATTCTAGCAACGTGACGCGGTCAGACACCCGCTAAGAAAAGCCAGTTGGCTTGTGATTTCCCTGTCTTCCTTGGTTAAATAGGCAGAGTCAATACACCGATTCCATTCAAGCAACGTGACGCGGTCAGACACCCGCTAAGCAAAGCCAGTTGGCTTGTGATTTCCCTGTCTTCCTTGGTTAAATAAGCAGAGTCAATACACCGATTCCATACAAGCAACGTGACGCGGTCAGACACCTGCTAAGAAAAGCCAGTTGGCTTGTGATTTCCCTGTCTTCCTTGGTTCAATAAGCAGAGTCAATACACCGATTCCATTCAAGCAACGTGACGCGGTCAGACACCCGCTAAGAAAAGCCAGTTGGCTTGTGATTTCCCTGTCTTCCTTGGTTGAATAAGCAGAGTCAATACACCGCTTCCATTCAAGCAACGTGACGCGGTCAGACACCCGCTAAGAAAAGCCAGTTGGCTTGTGATTTCCCTGTCTTCCTTGGTTAAATAAGCAGAGTCAATACACCGATTCCATTCAAGCAACGTGACGCGGTCAGACACCCGCTAAGAAAAGCCAGTTGGCTTGTGATTTCCCTGTCTTCCTTGGTTGAATGAGCAGAGTCAATACACCGATTCCATTCAAGCAACATGACGCGGTCAGACACCCGCTAAGAAAAGCCAGTTGGCTTGTGATTTCCCTGTCTTCCTTGGTTGAATAAGCGGAGCCATCACATTTTCTGTGGGCCTATTCATCCTAGGAAGACAGGGATTACACAACTCAATCATCTTTTCTTAGTGGGCGCCTGACGGTGAAGTCATATTTTAACGAACAGATTTAGTCTGATCGGGATGTTGCAAAGAAATTAAGTTCAACTCCCACTCCTAGCTAAAATTGGTCAAATAGGCTGTTCTAACAGCTCCTATCAAACTTCCAACGAGATTCATTTAATTTGACTCGTTGTCTACTTAGTTATCTCATTAGATAATAAGTTAAAAGTTAGTAAAATCTACCACTTGCATGGAATTAGGGCAAAATTGTTTGACAGACAGCTTTGCAGCAACGAGAAGAACTGCCAAGCACCATTACCGACTTTAAATGCAATTTGGTTTGCTAAATATGCAAAGTTAGAACTTTCAAATTAAATGCAAAATTAACCATGATCTAATATAATTTCAGTATATACAACACCGGTGTTTGCTGGCATTAGGCAAGGCACATAGTAATGCCAACAATCGTAGCAGCGTAGCAACACTAGCAACAGCAGTGACACCGGTGTTTGCTGGCATTATGCAAGGCACATAGTAATGCCAACAATTGTAGCAGCGTGGCAACACTAGCAACAGCAGTGACACCGGTGTTTGCTGGCATTAGGCAAGGCACATAGTAATGCCAACAATCGTAGCAGCGTGGCAACACTAGCAACAGCAGTGACACCGGTGTTTGCTGGCATTAGGCAAGGCACATAGTAATGCCAACAATCGTAGCAGCGTAGCAACACTAGCAACAGCAGTGACACCGGTGTTTGCTGGCATTAGGCAAGGCACATAGTAATGCCAACAATCGTAGCAGCGTAGCAACACTTGCAACAGCAGTGACACCGGTGTTTGCTGGTATTAGGCAAGGCACATATTAATGCCAACAATCGTAGCAGCGTGGCAACACTAGCAACAGCAGTGACACCGGTGTTTGCTGGCATTAGCCAAGGCACATAGTAATGCCAACAATCGTAGCAGCGTGGCAACACTAGCAACAGCAGTGACACTGGTGTCTGCTGGCATTAGGCAAGGCACATAGTAATGCCAACAATCGTAGCAGCGTGGCAACACTAGCAACAGCAGTGACACTGGTGTCTGCTGGCATTAGCCAAGACAACCAAGCCCCTTGAACACATGACAAAACGCCATAAGACACAGATAAGAATCGCCATCCATGCATGTCAGCAACCACCCCAGGTCAAGAATCCACCGATCTACATATATCGTATACAACGTAGGGGGTGGCGGAAAGGGGGGCAAGGGGGCAACACTGGGCCAAACTGTCAATTACAACCATAGGGCCCATAAAAAAAACTCACATACGTGACCCATGCGATCTACCCCTCCGTGGCGTGCTAATAGTGGGCCCCGGACTGTGCATTCACATTCAGGGGTCCGAGGGGTAGATTCCATCGCTTCCTGGTTCCCTCTCATCCCCTCAACCACCCCTCCCCCCCTCCCCCATCACACAGTCCTGCGCCGGGACGACGGATCAATCGACGTGGTCGTGACGTCATTTGGCGTTGCGCACGCGCATTACAGGCCGACGTACTCTACAAACTTCGGCACCCCCCTCCCCGTCCTAACCAACCCCCCCGCCCCCCTGGCCTGGTATCACGGCCCCGGCGGGTGGCGGTGGTGGAGGTGGAAGGGGTGGATAATCGAAGCGGTCCGCTTGGACGGAAATACTATTTCTCTTTGATTCGCGACGGGCGTGTGTGATGTATTTGCGGGTGGGGGTGCAGTTGATTTGTGAATTGAATTAATGGGACGGGTCTTGTCTATTTTCGAACGCCGGGTTGACGATTTTTTGCTTTTCTTTTCTGCATGAAATTGAACATGCCAGTAACTTGTCAATTTCAGGTTGTGTCGACCCTGGATATTTCACCTTGCCTTGTTTAGGGGTTGCTAATAATAAATATCTACCGTATACATGCAACGAGTAGTTGAATTTAGGTTCAAATCAACACTAATACAAGCATACCCAACGTCGTAATCGGGGTTAGTCGAGTTGTTGGTGTTTGATTGCAGCACAGCGTCACTAGATTCACCACCTTCTATGTTCATTCATAGTCCTGTTTCTATCTCCATGGAGCCACGTTATAATCGGGGTTAGTCGAGTTGTTGGCGTGTGATTGCAGCATATAGCATCACTAGATTCACCGCCTTCTATGTTCATTCATAGTCCTGTTTCCATCTCCATGGAGCCACGTTATAATCGGGGTTAGTCGAGTTGTTGGTGTGTGATTGCAGCATAGCGTCACTAGATTCACCGCCTTCTATGTTCATTCATAGTCCTGTTTCTATCTCCATGGAGCCACTTTATAATCGGGGTTAGTCGAGTTTTTGGTGTGTGATTGCAGCATAGCGTCACTAGATTCAGCACCTTCTATGTTCATTCATAGTCCTGTTTCTATCTCCATGGAGCCACGTTATAATCGGGGTTAGTCGAGTTGTTGGTGTGTGATTGCAGCATAGCGTCACTAGATTCAGCACCTTCTATGTTCATTCATAGTCCTGTTTCTATCTCCATGGAGCCAAACAACTCACAAAAATCCACCCAAAAGTTGGTTGTCCATTTACACACATTGGCAATGTTCCATCCCCTGTAAGGTGGGAGATCCGGGTTGAAATCCCGACAAGGAGATATTTTGGAATTTTTATTTTGTTCCTAATAATCATTGCAATACATTAGAACATAGCAGAGCTGGTGCAGGAATAGCAGGCAGCATAACATTAAACACAATACTAGGACTAACCTCTCCAGGGATTACCGGAGAACATCTTAGCTCATGTCTAAGACTAGGTTTCACGAATTCTCATTCAATCGTGTTGTGGATGAGCGTTATTCTTACGCTCATCCACAACATGATTCTTTGGATGTTCACGATGCCCTGAGTATAAAGAAAAAACTGAAAATTTACGTTAGAACCGATTTTTATAAAAATTTGTTAATGGAATGTGCTGTAAATAGTACAGAGTCTAAATTGAAAGAAAACTAAGGTTTTATTAAAATTTCATCAAAATCGGTTGTGGCGTTTGGCGTGTAGAGCGCGAAAAAACAGGCATACAAAAAAAACATACAGAATTTCTTTTCCAGCAGTAATTGTACTTGAAAATTCGCCCCACTCGCTTTGCTCATCAAAAAACCTGTTTCAATTGAAATTGACGAGAAAAAAGAACATTCCATGAGAATTAGTCGCTTAAATGACATTAGTTTGTCAAGGAATTGACCTCGGTATGACTGCAGTAATTGCACTAGATTATTTCTCCTGGCCAACCGCGTCACTAGGTCAACAACCGAGACGTTGACAAACTCACATCTCCGAACGCCGGACTTTCTCATCAACGCAGAATGTTCTCATTCTCCACAAACACAATCTCATCTCGCTGTGAAGACGAAGATGAAATAAAAAACAACAGTATTATATTCCCCGCACAAAATGTATGTTGTTCGTGCGAGACGTTTGCCCCAGTTTCCTTTCGATGGGGTCTTGATGGCTTGATGGCGTCTTCGGCATCGCTTCCCCCGGGGACTTGACTGCCGAGGGTCGAACACCCCAATCCTTAAAACACCATGTTTCACTTGTTTGATTGAAGAGCCTAATTATATCAGAGGCGCTGATCTCAATACCCTGGATAACGCTTCGTATTGAGCGACAGTCAAGTAAGGTGAAGCCAGAACTTCGCCATTTTGGTGGCCTTAATTGACCTATTCCACTCACAGAAAAGTAACGTCTGATACCCACTACCAGTTAAAAAATAATAATAACTGCTAAATAACAAAGGAAGATAGGGAAATCACAACCTGAAATGCTCTACCTGGCTTTGGCAAGTGGATATCATGACGTCATTTTGACTGAATTTTGGTTGAATGGAAAAGGTGTACTAGAACAGAGCCACTGATCGTAATTTGAGCCAAGGTCAGGTGAAGTGAGGCCAGATTTACGCCATCTTTGGCGCCGCAATTGTGCGGCTTCCTATGTATTTATTTATGCCTGTGTTTATTTATAGCTTAATTAGCTTAATTAGCCAGTTTCTGACAGTAATTACTTGAATCAATATTCCTCAACCCTTCCTCTAAAGCTTACAATTAAATCAAAGCCAATGGACTTTTAGAAATATGCTGCTTAGAAATATTAGCAAGATTTCTTTGCAAGTAGTTGCAATCCAAAAAATTTATAAAAAATGAAGCGTGTGTAGTAATATCATCACTAAACATGGAATTTCCATTGATCTGTGAAAAGTCAGGAAATCCCAATTGCTCCGTACCCATTCTACAAACATTTTAAGTTCAACATTTCAACCCTTGCAGTTTTTGTCAATTTCTCTGCTTTAAGAAAATGGACTTAACTGGTAATTAGAAACACCGTTTCAAATGACCAAGTGAAGCTGACGAAATCCAAATGGCGCAATCATGCTTGCCTTTAGATAGGGGTAGTTAGAGCTCAGCGTCGGTATATTTTGAAGCGTATACCGACGCGGTAACGGAAGCACGAAGCTAGCTGCTCGACCTCTAGCGGTAATCGCCTTCAATGACCACCGCCTTCTCTATATCGACGTTTGTTTACGCTTTTTATTGACTTGTATAACGACAGGGGGTAGCTTTCGCAGGGGTGGGGGGGGGGGGGGGGGGGGGCGCGGAAAGGGGCAAGGCTCATTGAGCGTAGAATCCATTTACGTTATAGTATACAACTCCAACAACTTACAAACAAAAAAACTATGTTTTATAATTGTTCTGTGTAGTGAAAACTTATAATAGAGTCAGTTTTCAATTAAAGTCACGACATTATTTCTATTTTGCAAACATCTCCAGTCAAGCAGACGTCAAATACAGCACCATCATCGCTGAAAACATCCAGGCAAAACCCCCCCCAAAACCCAACATACCCTCACACCCCACCGGTCGTACACACCCGGCCCGGAACCGGGTTGAAACCACCCCACAAACACACCCAACCCGATATCGAACCCACGCCGCTGGATTCCGCGAAGCCGCTGACCCCGTCCCCACCGCGCATGCGCCCCCCCCCCCCCCCCCATCACGGGGACACCCGCGCCCGCCGCGGCGCAGCTACGAACTAGCGGCACGGTCGAGCGCTGAAGCTCCATCGGCTCACAGTCCCGGCCATCGAGACCCAGTGCTGCGCGTGTCGCCGTCGTGTGTCCGTGTCCGTGTCTCGCTCTGTGTGGCCCGTGCGTTGCCGTGGTGCGTGTCTAGAGCGCACGGCCGTGCGATGAGAGTGGACGCGGCGTGTCGTGGCGGTCGATAGCGGCCGCCTAGCCTCCGCCGGCGACGGGCATCGGGAGGCGCGCAATGTGCGACCGCGACGGTGCCGGGTGTTTCTTCTCGAAGAAGGTATGGCGGCGGCGGCGGTGGCGGCGTTTGGTGGCCGCTGTGGGATTTTTCGGATTTCATTAATCGTTTTTTTTGTGTTTGGTCGTTGACATGGTGCCGCCTTTCTCTCTAGATTGCAGGACAGGGACGTGTCTCTGTATTAGAACATCCTTGCTTCAAAGTGTTATACATTGAAGGATAGGAACGTGTCGCTGCAGAGTATATTTGAACCTCCTTGCTTCAAAGTGTTGTAGATTTTAGGACAGCAACGTGTCCCTGCAGAGTCTACTAGAACCTCCTTGCTTCGAAGTGTTGTACATTGCAGGACAGCAACGTGTCCCTGCAGAGTCTACTAGAACCTCCTTGCTTCGAAGTGTTGTACATTGCAGGACAGCAACGTGTCCCTGCAGAGTCTACTAGATCCTCCTTGCTTCATTGCAGGACAGGAAAGTATCCCTGCAGAGTCTATTAGAACCTCCTTGCTTCAAAGTTTTGTACATTGCAGGACAGGAACGTGTCCCTGCAAAGTCTAATAGAACCCCTTGCTAGTTGCTAAACCGTAGAGGCACGTTCCTGTCCTGCAATGTACCACACTTTGAAGCAAGGAGGTTCTAGTAGACTCTGCAGGGACACGTTGCTATGAGAACTTCCACGCTTCATAGATTTGGACGAGATTCTTGGCACTGTGTTACAATTCATTCCAGTTAAGAAATCCAACGCGTCTTTAACATCAATTTCCGCCATGTTGCCGTAGCTAATTCGCTTCCGGCCGCTTTTAGGGTTTTCTCGTTAAATTCCTGTGGGTTTTCGGCGCCCCGGTTTGGCCGACCTCGTCGCGTGACCGGGACTAGATCCGGTGACGTTTCGCTCGTCACTAGGCCGCCAGACGAGCCAGGGTCGATTCCCTGCCGGCCGCCGGTTACGTACTGGTACACCCGCTCGTACATCGTACATCGTCCTGTCGATCAGTTCAACGTTCATTCGTCGCTTCGGTGCACTGAGCCTAGGACCGTTGCTCGCTGGGTGCGAGGCGGACGGCTGGGAACGGGCGACGCGTTCGGTGGGACGTTGAAGCGCGTAGCACGCTGGCTGCGAGGCGGACGGTTGGAAACGTGCGACGCGTTCGGTGGGACGTTGAGGCGCGTAGCACGCTGGGTGCGAGGCGGACGGCTGGGAACGTGCGACGCGTTCGGTGGGACGTTCAAGCGCGTAGCACGCTGGCTGCGAGGCGGACGGCTGGGAACGTGCGACGCGTTCTGTGGGACGTTGAAGCGCGTAGCACGCTGGGTGCAAGGCGGACGGTTGGAAACGTGCGACGCGTTCGCTCGGACGTTGAAGCTCGTAGTACGCTGGGTGCGAGGCGGACAGCTGGGAAAGTGCGACGCGTTCGGTGGGACGTTGAAGCGCGTAGCACTCTGGGTGCGAGACAGACGACTGGGAACGTGCGACGCGTTCGGTGGGTCGCTGAAGCGCGTAGCACGCTGGTTGCGAGGCGGTCGGCTGGAAACGTGCGACGTGTTCGGTGGGACGTTGAAGCTCGTAGCACGCTGGCTGCGAGGCGGACGGCTGGGAACGTGCGACGCGTTCGGAGGGTCGTTGAAGCGCGTAGCACGCTGGGTTCGAGGCGGACGGCTGGGAACGTGTGACCCGTTCGGTGGGACGTTGAAGTGCGTAGCACGCTGGGTGCGAGGCGGACGCCTGGGAACTTGTGACTCGTAAAATAATGAAAACCCAATTGAATTTGCGAAAACGAGATTCTCCCTACACAACGAAAATAATTAAAGAGAAACTTCAAAAGTCTCGGAGTCGTTTGATCTTGTAATGTCCGGCGTTTGGTCTGGTTATTCAAAAGTCGGCAATTAGAAATGAACATGGGACGCGCACAGTTGCTGTTGAAAATCGATGAGTACGCTGGAGCTTTGTGAATGGTGCTTTTATTGCGTTAGCTCGGCGCTGACGCCTATGGGGAGCATGTGTGAGCTAAAATAATCCATATTGTAGTTAGCAATCTTACAATCAAATGCCACTTTTGCGCGCCAACTGCGGTGATTCACATGCAAGACAGGCACCGGTTCCATTCAAGAATGAATCAGGTCAAAGAAGCACGGTTAGAAAAGCCCAGCAGGGAATCGCACTGATTCTCTGTCGTCGTACATCCTGGCTTGGATATCGAGAGTCAACTGGGTTTTTTGTAGTTACGGTCGTACATCCTGGCTTGGATATCAAGAGTCAACTGGGTTTTTTGTAGTTACGGTCGTACATCCTGGCTTGGATATCGAGAGTCAACTGGGTTTCTTGTAGTTACGGTTTTATTTTGGCTAGTTAAGAAGTTAAAGTAATGTTATTTTGAAAAGAGTCGTTTCCCATTGGTGTGAGCACTGTCATTTTGATTCTGAGAGTCTTTCATTTTTACTTGAATGGACCCTCAATGTACTGGAAATTTGAATCAATCATGTGTCGATGCCAATTATCTCAATAACCTGGATAGCGCTTCATATTGAGGTAAGGTTAGGTGAACTGAAGCCAGATTTTCGCCATCCTAGTGGCCCCATTCATGTGGCTTTTTATTTATTTATATTTGTTTATGTTTATATATTAGCTTAATTAGCCAGTTTTTACAGTACAGCTATTCAGTAGATCACTTTAATCAATATTTTGTTACCCACCCTCGATAGCTCGCAGTTAAATCAAAGCCAGTGCACTTTTCATACCGAAATACCAAAATTTTTTTTTTTTTTTTTAAATTCAATAATCTCTTTAATCTAGTCCAAACTGACCAGGTAGAGTATAACTGGGGCATACATATACTTCCTTGGATTGCCATTATTAATTAGAATTAATTAGATTAGAATTCTTTTAATAATTAGAATTATTATCTGAAAACATTCCTACAAATATTAAATCGTTTCCAAGCCATTTACATTTTGATTTGAAAATTCAATGAAAATTGTAATTATTAGGAGCTGGCCCATAGTGGCTCAATACATTATCAAAGTCTGTACGAAGCGCTATCCATGGCTATAGAGATCAGTGGGAAGACATGATAAAGTGTCTCAATACGTCATCAAAGTCTTGCTGTGCGAAGCGCTATCCATGGCTATAGAGATCACTAGAATGGACCCTAAATGTACCGAAAATTTGAATCCATGAAATTTCAGTACTAGTTCAAAAAAATAAGCAGTTAAAGTTTTAAGTACCACTTAAATACAAACACTTGGAAAACGATAATCACGTGAGTATGCGCGACATAAGATTTGCGCGCCCGCGCAAGTGAGAAAGAGAGAGACAAGTTTTCGCCGAAATGAAATAAGTTTAAAGTTGGATTTGCTGAGCGCGGGCCCGACGCTTCCGGCACGGCTTGCTCGACTCCGCCGGTGGAAGTTGCGTACGAAGCGGCAAACTTGCCCAACTCGAGCAGTTGCCGATTCTTCCGCTACATTGGCGTAGGCGGTGGGATGCCGAGAATCAAGATGGCTCTGTGCGGCTCGCACGTCTGCCTTGAGATGTCGATGACATTTATATGGCACTCTTTATATAGGCTGATTCTATTCAAAGAATAGTGACGTCAAATACTCGCTGAGAAAAGCCACTTGGGCTTTGATTTTTCTGTCTTCGTTGGTTGAAAAGATTCGCAAAAAGATTGGCTTTACAATTTAACGAATGAAGCTAGGAAAATCTCAGTCCAAATTGGCTGTTCTGAGTGGGTATATGACGTCATTTTCTTATGAATGCCTGAAAATTGAGCCGATGTTATTTGGTATTTGGTATTTATTGAATTCGTCTTACAATATTTTTTTTCGGCTTAGTCCGAGAATAAATTTTTTATTGTTACTATTTTACGCAAGTGAAATACTAAATTTTTACACTTTTGAAATATTACAACTTAGCGATCCACATAGCTTCACTAAATAGCATTGCAAAATGAAGCTTGAGTTCAAATATATCCATATGCCCGTGGAATCGCTGACGTGTGCTGCTACTTTGTTTGCTTTTGGTGGGATTTCATGTTAACTCTGTTCTCGACGAAATTGTCTAGGAGTAGGCTACGTGCCGTCACCAGGTTTCCCCTCCGCCCTTCTAGGCTATGGTTCGGTTCATCATCATCCTCATCATCACCATTTCATTCACCGACGCCATTAGACCAGTGCCAAATGTCCAGTTGTCAAAACAGTGCGTCGTTAAAAACACCAATAATCATAATCTTAACCGCCACAGGTGTCCACTAGCTTAAATGTAATTCATGAAATTCATGAAACCAAAAAGTTATCTCTTAAAGTATATCAGTACAAGTGAAGATACTGCCATTCGAAGCGTGTAGCCTTCCAGCGTTCCAGCCAGTGCTTTGCGTGGAACAGAAAGCTCTCACACTCTAATATGCTACCTATACGAGAGGCTGTGGCATAACTACTACAATTAGTAGCAGCGGGCTTTGCCTCCATTTATGGAGGTTGTCACCGAGGAAGTTGATGATTGCGTGGAGCATCGATCCGGATATGGTAACAGCAGCGATTGATGCTACTCAATGCTATTCGTGCAGCATGCTGCACGCCGGCAGCAACGTATAGCAGGCTTTCCACCCAGGTCCTTAGGCTCTGAGGATATGACCGGAAAGGTTGTTTATTACATGGGCTCTGGAGTCTAATAGGATCCGGAAATGGTAACATTAACTACAGTTCTAGCAGTGAGAGACAATACTAAAAAAATGAACGCATTTTTGAATGTGCCAACTTCTAAAACCAAACTTTGATGGCGGCGTTTAAAAAAGTCTACAATGAAACTAGAATGTATTCTGTTAATATATCATTGATGAGCGTAACGATGCGAAGCGAGTGTAGCGAATCTTCAATTACACTTACTGCTTAATAAATTCCTCTAAGTTGTTTGTTTGTTTTTCTGTCTGTTCGCGCTCTACAGACCAAACAACTTAACGGATTTTTAGGAAATTTTCAAAATATCTTCGTTTTCTCTCAATATAGACCATGTACTATTTTCAGCTCGTTTTACTCGTAACTTTTCTTCTAAATTAATTTTTACAAAGGTTTTGAGTTTTTCAACATCAGTTTTGTCACCCGAGAAGCCAAGCATATGACTATAAATAATTAGAAAACTTTCAAGATATGCTGACCCGCACGATTTCATGTTTATGTGAAAATTTTATTGATATAAGTTTGGCCTTTTTTCTTGAAAATGGCGCTTGTATGACGCTTTTTAAGCGTTTTTGCAGTTTTTCATACCGCTGAAAAAAAAATCTTGTATGTTTTTTTTATGTCTGTTAGCGCTCTACTAGCCAAACGCCTTAACAGATTTTGCTGAAATTTTAGGAATACATTTGTTTCCTCTCAAGTTATACTCTGTTCTATTTTCAGCACATTCCATCAACAACTTCTTAAAAAAATAAGTTTATACGAAAATGTCCAGTTTTTTTCTATACCCTGGCACCGCAAACACTCATAAAATCGTGTTGTGGATGAGTGTAAGAATATCGCTCTTCCAAAACTCGATTATAAGAGTGTTTACGAACTCCTGTTTTAATTAAATTGAGCTATACGTTTCGGGCATAGTAACAGCTACTATAGTAAAGCTATTCGCAACAAAAATCACATAGCTCGCTGCCCAGCCAGAGTTCACTATGTTATAAAACGGAAATACTATCCAATATCACTTTACAATCCAGGCATAGTAGCAGCTACCACATTCAAGCACCACCACAGTCCACGCTATATTCGCAGCATGACTAGCGCCACAGCGCGTACACCGGGCTTCCCATGCAATGACTACACCATCTCCTGCCTCCTGCCAGCCATCGTCGCTATCGATTTACGCCGCCGCCGTTCAACGTGGATACCAGCGCGCCGAACGCCGGGTTGGAGGGCTATAGCGCACCGCGAGGCGCGCGCTTACCCGTCCTAAGACTGACCTGGGTCATTGCTCTTGAAGCGCTAGGGTTGGGGGGTGCTGGGTGAAGCAATCGCTGCTCGATCTCCATGTGTACCCGCTCCGTCGCTACCAGGCATTGCTATGCCCGGTGTCACTGCTGTTGCATAGTGTTGATACGCTGCTACGATTGTTGGCAATTGGCATTACTATGTGCCTTGCCTAATGCCAGCAAACACCGGTGTCACTGCTGTTGCTAGTGTTGATACGCTGCTTAGATTGTTGGCATTACGATGTGCCTTGCCTAATGCCAATAAACATTGGTGTCACTGCTGTTGCTAGTGTTGATACGCTGCTGCGATTGTTGGCATTACTGTGTGCCTTGCCTAATGCCAGCAAACACCGGTGTCACTGCTTTTGCTAGTGTTGCTGCGCTGCTATGATTGTTGGCATTACTATGTGCCTTGCCTAATGCCAGCAAACACCGGTGTCACTGCTTTTGCTAGTGTTGCTATGCTGCTATGATTGTTGGCATTACAGTGAGTCTCGCCTATTGCCAGCAAACACCTGACTGTGACATTACTGTTGGTGAGTCCCAGAATACAGAAGAGCTGCAATTTGAGGGACAGCGTATAGCTCACTGGGGTTTCCATTGAGCAATTTCACTTGATTCGTGCAAGCGACTACCCACGCAAGGAATCCCAAGCTGGGGTTGGGAATTCCTTATATTCCTTAAGCATCAAACGAGAACTGGCTTTTCTTTCTGGGCATAGTGATTTTTTTCCATGAATGAAACATTACTTTTGATTTGGTCAGAATTTCTATTTGTTTCTCACTCGAGATTACATCGGCCCGAAGGAGAGAGAGCTGTACAATCAGAGCTGATTGCTTTCTTGATTTTATTTGAAATGTTTGCTTGGAAAATCAAAAATTTCGATTTGTGCGATCCGTGCCGTCGCTATCGCTTCCCTAGAGACGCGCTCCGTGTAAAGCTATGAATTTAATTTAAAGCCGATATGCTGCCTGCAGGGCCTAGATGCCCAGCCAATTGTATATTTAAGCAATCAAAGATCATATCTAGATCAAGAGTCATTTGATACGCATAGAATTTCCCTGATTACTAATGGAAAATATTTTCTAGAAATTGAAAAGCTACCCACGTCATCATCCCACAGTCCCAGCCGTTTGCCTCGCACCCAGCGTGCTACGCGCTTCAACGTCCCACCGAACGCGTCGCATGTTCCCAGCCGTCCACCTTGCACCCAGCGTGCTACGCGCTTCAACGTCCCACCGAACGCGTCGCACGTTCCCAGCCGTCCGCTTCGCACCCAGCGTGCTAAGCGCTTCAACGTCCCACCGAACGCGTCGCACGTTCCCAGCCGTCCGCTTCGCACCCAGCGTGTTAAATACAGGCTGCAACTCGTCTACACTGCTTCTAAAACCTTTGCTGACACGCTGTGTTTCTTGTCTTCTGCAGGAAGGCCGAGATGCCGGGGACATGGCTACGAGTCCTCGGCGCCAAACCCCGCAGAACCAGAATCAGAATCAGACGGCGCAAGGGGGGCAGAGGGCGCCCGGGCCCCCTGCCATGGTCGTGCAAGGCGACTTTAGGAAGGTAAGGCTTCGGCAATTTCTTTCACTGCAGCATTGAGTACTCAATGACTGCAGCCTATTGGTCGCCAGTTCATGTCTATATCCCACCATCTTTTGAAGTGTCTAGGCTCACTTGCTGAAAAGTCATGACTGTAATTTACAGCTTGTGACTTGTGAGGACGGATATAGGCAACATTATACTAGTGCTTGAAGTTGTGCTAGGTTTCTGGCTCGCCTTGTACAATTAGAATGGTATATAGTGTCTTGATGATCATGTCGTATTTTGTTCTTCAAGCTTCTGCAAAATTGCATAGTCGCCGCTATATAGCCGCTAACGGCATCTTTCGAATTCGGCCAATAAGGTTAGGAAAATTAATAAGATGTTTGCCTCAGGCTGCAGTTAGTTAATTAGTGTCTCTTTAATAAATAAGGGAGCCAGCTTATCAATAAGAAACTGATAATTCAATCAACTTTGTGAGTTGACACTCTAAATTAATTGAATAATCAGTTTCTTCTCAAAGTCATGAAATCAACATCTCATTTCTGAAAGATAAACTACGATTTACAGTTACACTTCGATTTAACCTTTCTTACAGTGACTATGTTGGGACAGAAACCCCTATATTTATTTTATTTAAGTTTCTAAAAGACTGTTTAAAGTGTGTAGGTACTGTGCTTGGAAACAACGCCCGCTCCTCTCAATGTCTCGAACCCACCGCCCCTGTAACAACCGTAAAGTCTGCAGCTCGTTCTGTGTTTAGAAACAACGCGTGCTCTTCTCAATCTCTCTAATGCCTGCTCTTGTCTCTAGGTGAGCGGCATCAGCACCGAGATCTTCCGCCAGATCGAGACAGTGGAGAACGACCACGACGCGACGACGGCTGCGGCACTGGAGGCGGTGGAGCGTCGCGGCGAGATGCTGGTGCGGGTGCTCGACCCTCGGCACGTCGGGCGCGCCGCCGGGGACGCCGTCAAGCGATTCCTAGCGCTGCAGGTCAGCCACCTCCTTCCCACTCACGTTTCAGTTTGTCAGTGGCCGGCTATCTTCGTAAGGTGTTAGTACTGTTACCGCTGCCAATGAGATGCCTTGAAATCGTGTGTACAGACCCATCAATCGTTAATGATGGCGATGCCGCATGGATCGCTACGGCAAGTTTATGATTAGATGCAAGTCTTACCGTGTTGGAGAAGCTTTCTTGTCGCAGTGGTGTCAATGGAGCTCTGACGCTTTCAAAGGCTGCCAACAGCACGGCAATACACCTATTCCATTCAATCAAAATTCAATCAAAGTGACGTCACAATACGCACTCCCTAAAGCCAGGTAGAGCAATTCGGGTTGTAATTTCCCTATCTTCCTTTGTTACTTAGCAGAGCTTATTAATATTTTTCTAAACTAGTACCTACCTAGTACGTCCAGTGGGTATCTGACGTCACTTTACTCTGTGTGGGATAGGTCTATTACTCTATGCAACCTCTGATTGGTTGACTCGTCATAATGCCGAAACCGTCTTGTCCAATTGGCATTTATGCCAATGGCAAGACACTGTGCAAACTCTGATTGGTTGCCTTGTCGCGCCGTCGAAACTATCTTGCCGTCGCGGTGGCGTCACCGTCTCCTCTTGTCTGCAGGACGGCAAGTACGGCGTCTTCCTGGTGGAGATCGTGAAGCGGCCGGGACAGACGCTGGGGCTGTACATCCGCGAGGGCAACGGACACGACCGCACGGACGGCGTGTTCATCTCGCGCATCGCCCTTGAGTCGGCCGTTTACAACTCGGGGTGCCTCAAGGTACGTACGACGGCACACTTACGTGACATGCGTTAGGGATCTTAGTGTCTTTCCAGAATAAGGCCTTAAGCCGTACACTTCAACAACTTCCACTCTGAACCACTCTCTCGGAAGAAAGCTAGTTTGTTCAATGCTAGGCTGTCCACTGAAACTTTGATTGATTGACGGTGTTTAACGACGCACCGTTTGACAACTAACTGGCCCATAATGGCGCTGGTCTAACAGAACTTATATGATCTATCCAGGATACGGTCGTATTCGAAAAATGGGCGCCATTTACATCTCACCAACTCATTAAACTAAATCCACAAGGCGGTTTCCAAATATCAATATCTTCTAGTTTTTTTCTAGTAACTGTATTCTTACAGTTATTAACCAATAAAGTTAGAAATAAAGGTAAATTGGTGACTCCAAATTTATTTGCTATCAATATCATGTTGAAAATCGTATTGACTAAAAGCACTGAGCAGAAAGAGTTATTTTTAAATTATAAAAACTGTACAAGTTTAAATCTTTTCAGTCTACAAATTCGGGATGCCTCAAGCTTTCTTTACGTATATATAGGGATCCTACGAGTTAATAACCGAACCGATTGAGTGGATACCGGCTCGAGTGATACGGCGTAACGTGAATCGCTCGTTCCAGGTGGGAGACGAGATCCTGGCGGTGAACTTGGTGGACGTTACGCGGATGTCTCTCGACGACGTCGTCATCATCATGTCGATCCCCCGCCGCCTGGTGTTGGCCACGCGGCAGCGAAAAGCAGGTACGTTGGCGTCAAGCACCTTGCCGGGAAGGAGCGTGATCCGGTCGTGGTGGGTTAGTCAAGCAGGAAAAATGTGCGTCCAAACCGCGATATGAACCCGGGACCTTCCGCTTGCCGGGCGGTTGCACTGACCAACTGAGCTATCCGGCCGCACAAGATTCCTGCCTTCGCTGGGTGAGGAAAGGGCTCTCTCGGGAGAGAAGGAGAAGAAGTGACTCGTAATGGTACGAGTTCTACACAGGCATCCAGTGCAAGTGTATTCGACGTCCCCGTCACAGAGATGGCTCTGACGTTATGCACCAAGCATTGAGATTGGAGAGATTGATGGGATGAGAAATTGGTTTTCACTGGTGGAAGCTTATATGCAAGTAGGCAATTTTTTTTGGGCTAGCTAGGCTGGGAAAATGCGCGATCTTCTTATCAAGTTATGCTACACGGACAGCCGACTTTGGAATGGATGTTAATATTGAATTGTGTTGTTGGCCTCCATGGAGATAGAAACATGACTATGAATGAACATAGAAGGTGGTGAATCTAGTGACGCTATGCTGCAATCACACATCAACAACTCGACTAACCCTGATTATAACGTGGCTCCACGGAGATAGAAACAGGACTATGAACAAACATAGAAGGCGGTGAATCTAGTGACGCTATACTGCAATCACACCCCAACAACTCGACTAACCCCGATTATAACGTGGCTCCATGGAGATAGAAACATGACTATGAATGAACATAGAAGGCTGTGAATCTGGTGACGCTACGCTGCAATCACACGCCAACAACTCGACTAACCCCGATTATAACGTGGCTCCATGGAGATAGAAACAGGACTATGAATGAACATAGAAGGCGGTGAATCTAGTGACGCTACGCTGCAATCACACGCCAACAACTCGACTAACCCCGATTATAACGTGGCTCCATGGAGATAGAAACAGGACTATGAATGAACATTGAAGGCGGTGAATCTAGTGACGCTATGCTGCAATCACACGCCAACAACTCGACTAACCCCGATTATAACGTGGCTCCATGGAGATAGAAACAGGACTATGAATGAACATAGAAGGCGGTGAATCTAGTGACGCTATGCTGCAATCACACGCCAACAACTCGACCAACCCCGATTACGACACTATAAACATATTTTCGATCCGTCATCCTGTTTCTAACCGCAACAACGTAACGCGTGCTTGCAGGGAAAGGTGGTGTGTCCAGCCCGCTGCTCCAGGCACGAGCCGAGCACAAGGCGCCGCCGGTGGTCGTCATGAAGCGCGACGTTCGCGACGACGAGGACGACGAACGCGACGAGGACACGCGGCGTCGCGGCGACGGCCGCGATCGCGACCTCCGGGACCGCGACCTCCGGGACCGCGACCTCCGCGATCGAGACCTCCGGGACCGCGACCTCCGCGATCGAGACCTCAGGGACAGGGATCTCAGGGACCGGGACATGCGGGATCGCGACGGCAGGGACATGATCACGTCTTCCAGGTGGGTGTTTGCTCGGGCTGGTGTGGGATCGGTTGGTTCTCGGTTGTTCTCGGTTGTTGAACGGACTATTTTGTAACTTTAACCACGTTGAGATGTAGGGATGCCGGCGTTTATCCGGTTAACAAAGTTGGTTATGGTTCCGACATTATCCGGATATAATTTTAACTATCTGGATAATAATTTAAAAAAATGAGCAGACATGGCTTCTCCACCTCCCGAGCAGCTGGCAGGAGCAAGCAGGAGCGTCTGCTAAATATCCCCCCTCTACAATCAGTAACTGCCCCGTTGACGGTTACGCAACAGACCTATTCCACTCAGAGAAAAATGACGTCAGATACCCACTGGAATCACTACCAGTCTGGAAAACATATTAATTACTAGCTCTGCTAAATAACAAAGGAAGATATGGAAATCACAGCCCGAATTGCTCTACCTGGCTTTAGCTAGTGCGTATCATGACATCATAGAATTTTCCTTGAGTGGAATAGTTGTATTGCATAGAGTTTATTAACAGCTGGGCTGTAACCCGGTTCAACTTTGCAGGTCTCGGCTGGGCTTGACCGGGCTCGGGTCGCAGCACAACCTCCAGTCAAACGGACACGACGCAAACGGGCTCAACGACCTCTACTACAACTCCAGGCCGGAAGACGTACGCAGAAACGACCGGCGGAACGACCAATGGTACGACTCGCACGCAATTGCTGTCTTACGATCGGACAGTTGGTTTCTAGTTGGTTAGAGCATAGGGAAATGATTTTTGGTAAGAAACCGCGTTTTTTATTAGTGTTGTTACTGGTTATGTTTTGCATTGATCATTTTCATAAAGTTTTATATTTGAGGAAAGTTTAGTGAGAAAACAAGTGACATCTTTTCCTAATCATCTTTTTAGCCTTGAGTTGAAAAAATTTGGCAAAACTTGCCCTTAGCACGCTAGTTTTTAGACAAACCATGTAACTGGGTTTTTGGATGATAAACTACCATACTTCATTTGAGTTTATGATTCGTAAAGTTTAACTAAAAGCCTAGGCTTAGTTTCTTACTGTTCAACAACCCAGTTGAGCAGTTTCTTTTAGGGATGACTTCGGTTACGAAAACCCCCACAGTGTCCGGATACTATCCGGATAGTAAAAGAACCGTTGAACAGCAAAAAAAAAAAAAAACAAGAGTAGAGAGCTAAGGCAGGGTGGGCCCTATACTACCTACAACCTACACAGACAGTGCAACGAAACAATCAGATCATTTTTCCCACGTCCGCGAGGTTTTCCTACACGCGGCCATGATGACTCACTTGACTCTGGTTAAGATGAAGACATTTGAGGGGCAGTTACTGAGTGTAGAGGGGGGGAGGGATATGCAGCAGACGCTCCTGCTTGCTGCTGCCAGCCGCTCGGGAGGTGCAGAAGCCGTCTCTGCCCCGTACTCTACATGTCAAAAACATTTTTTTTTATTTTACTATCCGAATAGTTAAAACTGTATCTGGATAATGCCGTAACCGTAACCGTAACCGACTCGGTTAACCGGATAACCGCCGGCATCCCTAGTTTCTATGAACAGAAGCGAATATTCGTAGCGAACGTAGCGAAACGACCCGACGGAGAGAGTGACTTCGTCCGTTTGTTTGCGCAGGTCGTACCAACCGCCGCCGCCGCCCGTCATCACGGAGCAGCCCAAGACCCAGCACTACCAACCTTACGAATGCGGCTACCCTAACACGCTGGAGTCCCTGGCCGAGAAGGTACCTATCACCGCCGACAACCACCTGTCATTTGACTGTCATGCATGTCAAACACCTGTCATTTGACTGTCATGCATGTCAAACACCTGTCACTCTGTTGCCCACCCAATTGCTAGATAACTGTCACTCTGTCACACACATTTCACCCACCAATCACTTGTATGTCACTTAAATGTCACCCAATTTTCAGTCACTCTGTCAACAAAGTGTCATTCACCTGTCACTAGCAAGTAACTCTGACATCCACCTGTCACCCATTTATCACTAATCTGTCACTATTCAACAACCGGTCACCCATCTATTGCTTAACTGTCACTCATCACTATTGGCACCTGTCACTATTCAACCCCCTGTAAAGAACCTTTAAAAGTACACCTATTCCATTCTGTCAAAATTCAATCAAGATGACGTCATGATACCCACTCGCTACAGCCAGGCAGAGCAATTCGTGTTGTGATTTCCCTATCTTCCTTTGTTATTTAGCAGAGCTAATTAATAATTTTTTTCCAAACTGGTAGTACGTCCAGTGGGTATCGGACGTCATTTTTCTCTGAGTGGAATAGGTCTATCTAGGCCTAGTTTTACCATTTTATTAACTCTGAGTTCAAATGTTAGTTGAGCTGAACGGCATGACAACAGCCAACCACGTGCAGTGAAATTCAACTGTTTCTGTGAGTTATATCTCAACTGAGAGTTTTAAAAAAATGATAAAACCGGCCCTTAGCTGTCTGCATTGCGTGTGTCGTAAACCGCTAGCCGCTTCCATCGCAAACCGACCCCCGACCCCAAAGCGGCGGCAACAAGCCCGCGTTTGCCCCCGCCGCTTTGCGGCTGTCCGCGGAGCCCGATTCTATGTGCTGGCGCGTGCGCTGCGTCACCTGCGGCAGATACACGCGTTCTACGCCGGCCCCCTGCCCGCGCGGCGCTCGTCGGCAGCCGGCGGCGGGACCCGCAGCGGCCAGGCCACGCCCACCACGCCCTCCGGGGGCGGGGTCTACTACGCGGCGGCGCGACGCGCCCAGCTCATGCCGCGGTCGGGCTCCGACCAGCATCTGCCGCGGACCGAGTATTCTACGCACGGGACGTTGCGCAGCTCGCTCAAGCAAGGGTAGGTGGCTAGAGGAGGGTTGCTACCATTTACGGTAGCTAGCAGCTAGAGTAGCTGGCAGCTAGAGTAGCATCAGCAGCCTGATTGCTACCTAAGGAAGGCTAGGTTGGGATACACAACATCACGTTTAGCAGCCTGATAGCTGTGTGATAAAGGGATGTCTAGGTTGGCTACCTAGGGAAGGCTAGGTTGGGATACGCAACATCACGTTTAGCGGCCTGATAGCTGTGTGATAAAGGGATGTCTAGGTTGACTACCTAGAGAAGGCTAGGTTGGGATACGCAACATCACGTTTAGCAGCCTGATAGCTGTGTGATAAAGGGATGTCTAGGTTGGCTACCTAGGGAAGGCTAGGTTGGGATACGCAACATCACGTTCAGCGGCCTGATAGCTGTGTGATAAAGGGATGTCTAGGTTGGCTACCTAGGGAAGGCTAGGTTGGGATACGCAACATCACGTTCAGCGGCCTGATAGCTGTGTGATAAAGGGATGTCTAGGTTGGCTACCTAGGGAAGGCTAGGTTGGGATACGCAACATCACGTTTAGCGGCCTGATAGCTGTGTGATAAAGGGATGTCTAGGTTGGCTACCTAGGGAAGGCTAGGTTGGTATACGCAACATCACGTTTAGCGGCCTGATAGCTGTGTGATAGCTGATAACGTGATCGCTGGGTGCCTTCAGATACACCTCGCGCGGAGACAGCAGCGGGGGCGGCGGTGGCGGCGGGCGGCAGCAATTCACGACGGGAACTTTGACTCGACGGCATCGACCGGCGCTGGACTACGCTTCGGACACGGAGGCGACCTGTTCGGCATCGCCGCGAACCTCCTACTACTATTACCGGTGAGTACTGGCTTCTAGCGTAACCTTTCCTGTAACTAGGATAACAGCTATAGAAGAATCACTACTTTTTTGCACCCTTTTTCTCAATAAAGGCCAAAATATTTGAAATAATCCTACAAAATTTTCCAGCATCCTTAGTCGTAACCTCAATAACCTCGGGAAAATATTTCGGCATTGACCGTTACGCAACAGACATATTCCACTCAGAGACAAAGACATCAGATACCCAGTGGATGTACTACCAGTTTGAACAAATGTACTGAAGTTAGCTCCGTTTAATAACAAAGGAAGATTGAGAAATCACAACCCGAATTGCTCTGCCTGGTTTTAGCGAGTGGGTATCATGACGTCATTTTGAATTTTGATTCAATGGAATACCGTATATTCTTGATGTGAATTTAATCCTAAATGCAAATACTCTTTGCATGTACGGTAGACAATGATTATTAGAAACGAAATATCAATTCCAAAATTTATATCCGCACCGGGATTCGAATCCGTGTCTTTGCCTGTCCGGGGCACTGCACTTATCCACTATGCTACACGGACAACCAACTGTGGAATTGATATCAAGTTTATCCCGTGTATTCTCCTCTAAAAAACCATTTTCCCTCAGATTTCCGACAAAGCCCGAATCCCAGCCGCTGTATTTCCTCTTGTCGCATGCTGCGTAATCTGTGTATCTCCATCCCTGTCTGCCACATAGCCATAGCCACGACCGCCTATCACTCTATCTCACTCTCTATCTCTATCTCTGTATCTGTCTTTCTCTATTCCCGCCCGCCTGCCTAGCTCTTCTCACATCCGTTTCACACGCAGGTAGGTTTCTCTCTTGCAATCTGTCTCTCTTTCGCTCTCTCTCTTTCCTGCCCCGTTGCTGTCATTGCTCGTCAAAGACGTAACGCTCACGAGATTCTTACACAGGCCCTGTTTTCTGCTAGCACTTCCAACACTTTGAATAGCGTTACGTCAAATCCCCCAATTTGTTACGCGATCGCCGATCGGCAATCGCTTGCGTGTGTTACGTACCGATTGCTGCTTGCCGAGCATCGGAAGTATCTTCACTGATGGTTTTACCATTTCATTAACTCTGGGATGAAGTGAGAGTTGAGTTTAATTCCATGGCAACGGCATGCGTACAGTTAAATTCAATTTTTTTTGTGAGATATCTAACTCAGAGAGGAAACAAGAAAATTATGGCGTCCAAATTCAAATAATTCCCGTCATTTTAATCGCACGCTATTTTCCAGGAACGTAAAACACTTTGAGAGATCGGTGTTACTGGTGGAAGCTTACGCCAGTAGGTCAAACGACTTTAGTGCAAGTTTCAAGTCAATCTCTTGAATATTTCTATTAGAATACTTGATGGAAGCTTTTGGGACCGGGCCTTGACAGCTACCATGTCCGTAGAGCAGCCTACGACTAAAAGCATTATATTTCTCTATAAATCGTTAATTTTCATCAATCTGACTCAATCTGACGGAGTTAAGACCGTTGATAAAGCAGCACAGGTTTGCGAAACGTTGGGAAAAGTATGAGTTTGGGAGGTAAGCATTGAATGTCCCAGTCAAATAGTTTTCTAAGATTAGGAAAAGACTAGTGTTGGTCTAGGTCGCTAGTGTTGCTGCTATGTCAGTTGTGGGCGATCCCATCCTCTAACCCATGTTTAATTTCCTTGTGCGTTACGACTATGCATTGTGCTTATGCTTATGTCAATTGTGGGTAGGCCTTTAGTGTCACCCTCTGTAAAATACAACATAAGAAAACCTAAAAATCACAAACCAACAGAAATTCCTCAGGGATATCTGAACTCCGTGCAAAGTGGTTTCTCCCTAAGCTTCCTCAGATCCTTTACATCCCTCAGATTAGAAAAAAAACACGAGTCGCACGAAAGCAACCTGACGCATCGCTTGTTTGCACGCAGACAAAACCTGGCCGCGGCGCAACGCGCGCCCGTTTCGTCGGCGGGCCCGCTGTCCGCGGGGCCGCGCTCCAACTCCCTGCCGCGGGATCACCGCGGACGCGCGGCGCCCGGTGCCCGGCCACCGCACGGCGTGCGCTTTGACCCGCGACCGGGCATCGACCTGGACGACAGCGACGGCGCCCTCTCCGCCCCGGAGCTGCCCTCGGCGCGCAGGGACAGGGGTGAGTACGCCCTCGGGATGCCTATACGCAGCCTCAGAGTCAGAATGCAAGCCTTCTAACTCCTCTTTTGGACATTTTGGAGTTTATTTTTTAATTTTTTCACTATTCAATTGTTCAATCTCCAGAGTTTAAAACGTGTAGAGTGCGTTACATTTGTTGTATTTCCATTCTTTGTACAATTTCTAATTTTTAACCTCTCATATCTCAGCTCATTCATAATGAAGTTAGACTGTTTGCATTCTGAGGCTGCACTTTGTCTCTGGATTGCCCTATGCCCTTGACATGGCCTGAGCCCCTGGCCCCCTATTCACTGAATTTTTCAGTTACTTATTCTACAAGATTGGGAAAATGTCGTTGGTGAATGAAAGGGTGATGATGAACCTTACCTAGCCTAGAAGGGAAAGGGGAAACCCGGTGCCGGCACGTAGCCTACTCCTGTCCAAAAGCACCGAGGGGACCACCAGTTTTAGGTCCCTTCCGAAGGACGGTGCAACTTGAACAACAGGATTCCTCTGCTAATCCGTGCTGTCGAGAGGTTGACAAGCAAGGCGAGTGAAGTTGTCGTTCTACCTTCACACCCTCCGACCTCTCTCCCGAACAGAACTGATCATATGCATGACGGTCACCCATCAAACAGCGCGACGCTTCTTAACTTCGCTGATCTCACGAGAACCGGTGTTTTCAACATGCCGAACGGTTCGGTCTTGAAGAGTGAGGATGCGAAGTGTGATTTGGACGCGGACGTTTTTTTGCAGGCCGGCTGCCGTCGAGCCCGAGCGTGTTCACGGCGGACGAGTATCGCGCGTGGCTGTCACGCACGCCCTCCACCAACGCCATCTACGAGAGGATCCGGCAGTCGCGCGAGATGGTGCAGCGGCAGCGTGCCGCGCGCTTCAGCTGCAGCGCCGAGAACATAAACCTGATGCATCGATCCGAGGTAGGGGCTAACTACAGTCAACGTAAAGAGTAAAGATTCTAAGCTCAGGGGTAAGAGCTCAGGGGAGGGGGAAGGTAACAGGGGCTCGAATCAACAATTATACAAGCGTACCCAACGTATGTTATAATCGGGGTAAATCGATTTTGGTGTGTGATGCAGCATAGCGTCACTAGATTCACCCCCTTCTATGTTCATTCATGATCCTGTTTCTATCTCCATGGAGCCACGTTATAATCGGGGTTAGTCGAGTTGTTGGTGTGTGATTGCAGCATAGCGTCACTAGATTCACCCCCTTCTATGTTCATTCATGATCCTGTTTCTATCTCCATGGAGCCACGTTATAATCGGGGTTCGTCGAGTTGTTGGCGTGTGATTGCAGCATAGCGTCACTAGATTCACCACCTTCTATGTTCATTCATAGTCCTGTTTCTATCTCCATGGAGCCACGTTATAATCGGGGTTCGTCGAGTTGTTGGCGTGTGATTGCAGCATAGCGTCACTAGATTCACCACCTTCTATGTTCATTCATAGTCCTGTTTCTATCTCCATAGAGCCCATCAACTCAATGCCTTATTTCACCTCTTAGTCCACAAGAAGACGGTGATGGCTCCAGTGATTCATGATTATTACCACAATCACAAAGTTCTAAACAAAGAAACCTAAATTTTGATTTACTTATTTAATATTAAACTATTAAAACTAATGTTCCAACATAACGACACCGCATTCGACGTAGTAATCCTGTCCGATGCCCCAGGACGCGGCGGCGTCGTCATCTAGTGGCTACGTCAGCGCCAGCGGCTACCGATCTTCCTCCAACTCCGGCGGCGGCGGCCACGTGACCAGCACGCTCGACCGCCACCAGTACCGCGGCAGCGCCAGCGCCTCGGAACGCAACGCCACCTCCCTGCGCCGCATGCGCCACCTGCTGGAGCTCGAAGCGAGGCACTGCATGCCTGCCGCAGCCGCCGCCGCCGCCGCTGCAGCTGCCGCCTCGTCACAGCCTGGGACGCCGTCGCGTTCCCACGTCGGGACGCCGGACAAGCAGCGCTGTCTCGAGATCAATCCGGCCGAGTTCATCAAGTACAAGCACGACAAGCCGCCCGCTATGATTGCCGGTACGCTCCGTTTCGCTTGGACTTAGCGTTGCTACGCTGCTACGATTGTTGGCATTACTATGTGCTGGTGTCACTGCTGTTGCTAGTGTCGCCACGCTGCTACGATTGTTGGCATTACTATGTGCCTTGCCTAATGCCAGCAAACACCGGTGTCACTGCTGTTGCTAGTGTTGCTATGCTGCTACGATTGTTGGCATTACTATGTGCCTTGCCTAATGCCAGCAAACACCGGTGTCACTGCTGTTGCTAGTGTTGCTATGCTGCTACGATTGTTGGCATTACTATGTGCCTTCCCTAATGCCAGCAAACACCGGTGTCACTGCTGTTGCTAGTGTTGCTACGCTGCTACGATTGTTGGCATTACTATGTGCCTTGCCTAATGCCAGCAAACACCGGTGTCACTGCTGCTGCTAGTGTTGCTGCGCTGCTACGATTGTAGGTATTACTATGTGCCTTGCCTAATGCCAGCAAACACCGGTGTCACTGCTGTTGCTAGTGATGCTACGTTGCTACGATTGTTGGCATTACTATGTGCCTTGCCTAATGCCAGCAAACACCGGTGTCACTACTTTTGCTAGTGTTGCCACGCTGCTACGATTGTTGGCATTTCTAAGTGCCTTGCCTAGTGCCAGCAAACACCGGTGTCACTGCTGCTGCTAGTGTTGCTACTCTGCTATGATTGTTGGCATTACTATGTGCCTTGCCTAATGCCAGCAAACACCTGTGTCACTGCTGTTGCTAGTGTTGCTACTCTGCTGCGATTGTTGGCATTACTATGTGCCTTGCCTAATGCTAGCACAGACCGGTGTCACTGCTGCTGCTAGTGTTGCTACTCTGCTACGATTGTTGGCATTACGTTGCAGACTCGGAGCCTGGGGTCAGCGGGCTGCTGTGGGTGCACCTCCTGGCCGGCCGTGGGCTGCGTTCTACCGCCTCCTCGTCGGCAGCCTCCACCCCCGGCACTCCGTCGGGACAGCCGCCTATAGGTGACGCTTCATCACGTTGAATTTATTTTACCTTCGAGCAAGGCTAGGTTGGGATGGGCAATTTTTTTTTGAGAAAAAAAACTTAGAAATGCTAAGAAAGCGCTGTTTACGATAAAAGCGCTCGGCGTAAAACGAGAAAATCTTAACACAGTGGGTATGTCATTGTAGATAATAATATCTGGAAATTTTTGTCAAATTCTAATCGAAAGTATGGCCTCTAGGGTGTCTTTGAAAAACTATAACTTCTCGTAACAATGTAGGGAGATACTTACTATTAGAAATTTAATATAATTTCCTAAATCTTTATTGGTACCAGATATTATGATATATGAAACGAGTATTTGCATTTAGATACGAATCAACACCAATACAAGCGTACCCAACATTATAATCGGGGTTAGTCGAGTTGTTGGCGTGTGATTGCAGCAAAGCGTCACTAGAATCACCACCTTCTATGTTCATTCGTAGTCCTGTTTCTATCTCCATGGAGCCACGTTATAATCGGGGTTAGTCGAGTTGTTGGTGTGTGATTGCAGCATAGCGTCACTAGATTCACCACCTTCTATGTTCATTCATAGTCCTGTTTCTATCTCAACGGAGCCGAACAACTCAAACAACTCAACATCAATTCCACCGCCAGTCGTCTGTGTATCACAACGCCGCCACAGAATCCTTCTCGTTGCAACCGAGTCGTGCGTTGAACGTTGCAGGCGGCGGCAGCGGCGGCGGCGGCTTGCGTGATCTGTACTGCGTCCTCGAGTGCGATCGAGTGCACAAAGCGCGGACGGTCGTACGAACCGGGGACCTCGTCTTCGACTGGGACGAGACCTTCGAGCTGGATCTCGTCGACAACCGAGAGCTCGACTTGTTGATCTACTCGTGGGATCCGCAGTACCGACACAAGCTCTGCTACAAGGCGAGTTCTGCGTGCCTCGTTTCAGCCAATCGAAACCAGATTAGTTCCAAACAGCAAACCTTGAACCTTTTTTTCTTTATGGTAAAACTATTTAATGGGTATTGATAGAGTCATGATTAATGGTGAATGCGCTCATCGAAGCGATGTGACCCGAGTTCTGAGTTCTGTTTAATTGACGGAAAACGAAGGTTCATCGAACCCTACGCTTTGCGTAGCAGTAAACGCACCTTCAGTCTCATACTCAAACAAAATTTCAAACAATATCACCTAATTGTCAATCAATTCTCATTTATATGCATACAAATGTTTACAAAAGCATTGCTAACAATAAAGGGGATGTTAATATTTGATTTATACAACCGTTATTACAGTCTTGCATAAGTAGGTGAGAGATACGAAATGTATTCACTCATCCTTGACATGATAGACTGAACTCAGCAAATCTAGAACTGTTCCATAGCATAGAAAATGGCTTCGTGTTGCCCATCCCCACCGATTATTAACGAACGAAGATGTAACGAGAGTGTCATAATTGAATCTTTTAAAGTCTGGCCTGAAGCGAGATACCGGAAACGCGTTTGATTGACTCTTGACGTTGCTTGCAGGGAAACTGAGACACA
This sequence comes from Nemurella pictetii, assembly GCA_921293315.2. Lineage (NCBI taxonomy): Eukaryota > Metazoa > Arthropoda > Insecta > Plecoptera > Nemouridae > Nemurella > Nemurella pictetii. Next base: position 7,136,839 of record OV121124.1, read on the forward strand.
GTGAACATGTTTATTTACGCTTGACGTTGCTTGCAGGGCTCGGTGCGGTTGGCGTCGGTGCTGAGAGAGTGTCCGATGCACCAGCTGGCGCTCAAGATGGAGCCGCGCGGGACGCTCTACGTGCGCCTGCGCCACTCGGACCCGCACCAGACGTTCCGCCGACGCGGCCCGCAGACGCACATGACGCTGGGACGGAAGCCGGTGAGTCGGCGCAGGGGCTTGCGCGACACTGGCAGGGTATAGCGATCGTAGGGCTCGTAGAGCTGGGAACGTTGGCAGCGCGGAAATCGTCGAGCTCGTTGAGTTGGCTTAGCTACATACTCGGGCCGTGATTGTAGAACGTTATGCTGCAGCGCAAAGCAATCAGCAGAAAGCAATCTTAGGGTTCGTAGAACTGGCAACGCTGCAAACTCTGGCTCTGATGGGAGGATGCCACAGCGCAAAGCTCGCAAAGCTCCAAACTCAGGCTCTGATTGGAATAGACTTATTCCACTCAGAGAAAAATGACGTCAGATACCCACTGGAGGTAGCACCAGTTTGGAAAATATATTAATTAGCTCTTCTAAATAACAATTAGGAAGATAGTAAAATCACCAGTCAAATTTCTCTACCTGGCTTTAGCGAGTGGGTATCATGACGTCATTTTGATTCAATTTAGTTTGAATGAAATAGATTCTCCTTAAAACCTATTTTTCCTCCGATATCTGACAAAGCCTGACTCACAGTCGTTGTCTTTTCCCTGTTGTCGCATGCTGACTAGGCTGTGAACAGTTTGTTGAATCCCTTTCCTGTCTGCCATGTCTCACTCACTCTGCCGTTAACGCAGCTTCGCGGTTTCTCACGTTCTCCGCTTGTCGCTCGCCAGGTGACTTCGCTCTACGGCAGCGAACTGGACACGGTGGTGGCCCGCGAAGGCATGACGGGGGGCGTTCCCGGGGGCGTGGCCACGTCGGTGACGATGGCAACGCAAGGTGCCGCCCCCCTACCGCTGATCGTACGTCGCTGCGTCGAGGAGATCGAGCGACGCGGGCTCGACATCATCGGTACGCTCGCACCGAATATACTTTGCCGGGAAAACTTCAACCTTTCCTGACAGTTTGGCCTGACAAAAAACTACCCAAGCCTCCTTTAAATAACCCCCCAAAATAGGGAAAACCTTGCCGAATATTAATTTTGTTTGAATATTGGTTGCATCTAGGACTGAAGTTTAAGCCGTTGGTAAAGCAGGCAGCACAGCTTTGCGAAACCTCGGGAAAAGTTTGAGTTTGGGAGTTTAGCATTCAATAATCCAGGTAAATAGTTTTACTGGAAACTAACGTGGTAAGATTAGGGAAAGACATATAGGTTTTCATTAAAAGCAAGTCATGTGACTAATTTCTTGACGCTATTCCAAAATATCAAAATCGAACATTAGACCAGTGGCTAAATATTTTATTTACCTCTCGTATAACGTCTAGCATTTTACTAGCAACTTAAATATAACAGTTATATTATACTAATAGCTCATTCCACTGTCAAATGATGTCAGATACCCACCAGTTTGGAAAAAAAATATTAATTAGCTCTGCTAAATAACAAAGGAAGATAATGAAATCACAACCCAAATTGCTCTACCTGGCTTTAGGGATTGGGTATTATGACATCATTTTTAGCAAAGCTCCACATGTAAAAAACGGTGTTAACCATGTTTTACATTGGGGAGATACGCTTATAAAATTGCTTACGCGGTTGCTACGCAGTTTCATTGTTAAATAATTTGATATGCAGGGTTCTGGAAGCAGGGATTATGGATTATGGATAAGGGATTGATGGATTATTTTCTTGACTTATTTACCATATTTACTTATTTATTTAACCAAAGCTGTGCTCACTTTACCTTTCAAGTCACTATATAATCTATTCAAAACTGTTATAAACTTACACAACTTAATTCCTATATAGTAATTAACTAGTCTTAGATTGTCTCCAAATCATGACACCTATTGATAATGGACAATAAAACGAATTGAATTAAAGATCCTGAGAGCACCCTAGCTTTAACAAAATAAGAGTGTCTGCCGCTAACCCCGCTTCGCACGCAGGGCTGTATCGGCTTTGCGGCTCGGCGAGCAAGAAGCGCGTGCTCCGCGAGGCATTCGAACGCAATGCGCGCACCGTCGACCTGACCCCCGACAACGTGCCCGACATCAACGTCATCACCGGTGTGCTCAAGGACTACCTCCGCGAGCTGCCCGAGCCGCTCTTCACCAAGTGTCTCTACCAGATGATGGTGGATGCGCTCAGCGTTTGTCTGCCCGACGATCCTGCCGGCAACGCCAAGCTCATGTTCTCCATACTCGACTGTTTGCCGAAGGTCAACAGGGTGAGTTGCCTTGTGGCTTTCAATGATGCTTTCAGAATAGTACTGGTAGAGTCTTAGCCATATATCTATCTCCGTGGAGCCACAATATAATCGGGGTCAGTCGAGTTGTTGGTGTGTGATTGCAGCATAGCGTCACTAGATTCACCGCCTTCTATGTTCATTCATAGTCCTGTTTCTATCTCCATGGAGCCACGTTATAATCGGGGTCAGTCGAGTTGTTGGTGTGTGATTGCAGCTTAGCGTAACTAGATTAACAACCTTGTACATTCATTCATAGTCCTGTTTCTATCTCCATGGCGCCACGTTATAATCGGGGTTAGTCGAGTTGTTGGTGTGCGATTGCAGCATAGCGTCACTAGAGTCACCGCCTTCTATGTCCATTCATAGTCCTGTTTCTATCTCCATGGAGCCACGTTATAATCGGGGTTAGTCGAGTTGTTGGCGTGTGATTGCAGCGCAGCGTCACTAGATTCACCACCTTCTATGTCCATTCATAGTCCTGTTTCTATCTCCATGGAGCCACGTTATAATCGGGGTTAGTCGAGTTGTTGGTGTGTGATTGCAGCGAAGCGCCTTTAACGTCATTTTCTCTCATCTGCATGCTACTTATGTCAAGATGAGAGGTATCCTTTAAAGACCTAATAACTAAGACATTAAAAAAATATATTTAAAATTTAGTGGCCTGCAAGAAAGTAGCTGTTTCCGCTGAGATGCTGAACCCAGCACTGACTGCATCTTGTTTTCCGGCCCGCAGTGCACATTGATCTACCTGATGGACCACCTGGCGCTGGTGACGTCCCAGTCCGACCGCAACAAGATGACCGCGCAGAATCTCGCCGTCTGCTTCGGTCCAGTGCTGATGCTGCAATCGGAAGATCACACCGAGCTGCAGTTCAACCAGCCGATCAGCGTTCTCAAGTACCTGCTCGAGATCTGGCCGTCTAAGTCAGGTAGCGTACTCAAATACTTGCTTGGCAAAGTCACTGATCTCTGTAGCCATGGATAGCGCTTCATACAGAGAGACTTTGATGCCATATTGAGCCACTTTATCATGTCTTCCCACTTATCTCTATAGCCATGGATAGCACTTCATACAGAGAGACTTTGATGCCATATTGATCGACTTTATCATGTCTTCCCACTTATCTCTATAGCCATGGATAGCGCTTCGTACAGTGAGACTTTGATGCTATATTGCGCCACTTTATCATGTCTTCCCACTTATCTCTATAGCCATGGATAGCGCTTCGTACAGTGAGACTTTGATGCTATATTGCGCCACTTTATCATGTCTTCCCACTGATCTCTATCGCCATGGATAGCGCTTCGTACAGTGAGACTTTGATGCCATATTGAGCCACTTTATCATGTCTTCCCACTGATCTCTATCGCCATGGATAGCGCTTTGTACAGTGAGACTTTGATGCCGTATTGAGCCACTTTATCATGTCTTCCCACTGATCTCTATCGCCATGGATAGCGCTTTGTACAGCGAGACTTTGATGCCGTATTGAGCCACTTTATCATGTCTACCGACCGACTGATCTCTGTAGTAATGGACAGCTCTTACTTCGTTCAGTGAAAATAAAGTTCCGTTTTGAGCTACTTTATCACGTCTTCCCAATGATCTCTATAGCCATGGATAGCGCTTCGTACAGCGAGACTTTCATGCAATATTGAACCACTTTAATCATGTCTTTCCACTGATCTCTATAGCCATGGATAGCACTACGTACAGCGAGACTTTGATGCCATATTGAGACATTTTTTTATGTCTCCCCACTAATCTCTGTAATAATGGATAGCTCTTCGTTCTGTGAAACTTAAATTCCGTATTGAGACACTTTATCCCGGGCGCTCCGTGGAATTCCGGAGAGTCCCATGCGGCTGGCAGGTGCGGAGAGTTATCAGTGCGGCCTTCCACAGACAGTCCGCGAGCCGGCGCCAGCGCTGACGGCACCTTCGGGCCCGGCGGCGGCCGCACTGCCGCCCACCGCGGGGGCGGGGCAGGGGGCGGGGCAGGGGGCGGCGCCGCCGCTGCCCCCGCCTTCCCGCAATTCCTGCTTGCCGCGGCCGACCATCATCGGTGGCCCCTGGACGCTGGGCAGGGCGTCGCGAGCGCAGCCCAAGCAGATCGGTGAGTGCGTTTAGGAGGCTGGAAGCTCGGCCATCAATGTAGTTTATCCAGGGTAATACAGCGCAATGCCCTCACATCCAAACGGTAATCTATCTGGAGCTAGGGAAGCCACAGCGCAACGCTGTAAACAACCTGGCGCTAGTAAAGCCACAGCGCAACGCTCCACTGTAAGCAACACGGCGCTAGTAAAGCCACAACGCAACGCTACACTGTAAACAACCCGGCGCTAGTAAAGCCACAGCGCAACGCTCCACCGTAAACAACCCGGCGCTAGTAAAGCCACAGCGCAACGCTCCACTGTAAACAACCCGGCGCTGGTAAAGCCACAGCGCAACGCTCCACTGTAAACAACTTGGCGCTAGTAACGCCACAGCGCCAAGCCCACAGAACCAATAACTTAACCTAAAACCTATCCGGTCTGCTTGCAGTCGTGTCGTCGCCCGATACGCCGACCAGTGAGTCTTCGCCCGACGACGTCGTGCACAAGACTCCGCCGCCGACGGCGCCGCGACCCAACGGCAAGCCGGCCGGCTTCAAGGTGGCCGCGTCCGATTCGTCGGCAGGAAGCTTCCCAGGCAGCCAAGGCCAGACCGCGTACGGCGGGTCGTCTCAAGCGCAGACCCAGTCGAACTTCGGCGCGTCGCAGTCCAACTACCAGAACCAAGCCGGCGGTCTCTCCAACTATGGCGCGTCGCAAGGCCAGCAGAATTTCGGCGCGTCGAACTTTGGATCGTCGCAAGCCCAGTCCGGCTACGGTCAGACCAACTTCGCCGGCAAGTTCTCGAACCCGACGACCAACGCCAACCCATTCCTGCCGTCGCAGCCGCCGCCGGCTTCGACCGGCGGCTTCTACGCGTCGCAGACTTCGCCGTCGTCCGCGACGTACCTGCCGTCGCAGGCGGCCGCGTCCGGGCTGTTCGGCCCGACGGTGACGACGGCGGGGGCCGGGCAGTCGACGAGTCCCGCCAGCGTCAGTCCCAGCAACTTCCTGCCGTCGCGCGACGGATCCGAGCCCGACGACCCAATGCTGCAGACGCCGACGTCGTCGACAACCACGGAAGACTCGCGGAAGGAGGCGACCGGACGCGAGGGCGACATCGAGGCCAGCGACGACGAGAAGGACGATCTCAACGCGGACGACAAGCGGTTTTGAGCCGGGAGAGAGGTTAGTGGCGGCGGTGGCGGGATGCAGATTAATGGCTCTTCTGTCTTCTGGGGGTGAAGCGTGGTGACGTCTTTGCTTCTCGGGGCTTCGGGGAAGATAATTCGCTGCTGTTGCTCATGGTATTCGAATGGCAACACGATTGAGTTGAGTGCTGGTGATGCTTGATACTTTCCGATGGGTGTAAACGTCACGTTGCGTCGATTGAGGTTCGGCGATCTCCGGCAGCCCGTCTCCTAAAACACCAAAGGGCTGCCAAAGGGCCGCCAAGGCGAAGGTTAACACACGGTAAAAATTCGTTCGCCGCCGAGGAGCAATATTTCCGAACCCGAAGCAAACGCAGGGATTTGTCTCGCAGAAATTGCTCCGATTCTCGATGGAGTTGAAAAGTTAACTCAGCGAAGACAGAGGAACGAGAACGGAACTTCGTCGTCAAAGCACGGATGAGCGACGTTGAAGTAAATCGAGGGATAAGTCTCTGGTGAAACACCGCGGAGGCCAACCCGCGGAGGTTGAAGGACGAAGTCGCCGGAGAGACGAATTCGGCAGCGAATTCCCGAGAGAAGTTGGAACGAAGGTCGCGACGCACGGAGAGAAGTTGATGGAAGATCGCGACGCAAAGAGAGAAGTTGATGGAAGATCGCGACGCACGGATTTCGTGCAAGCAAACGCGGCCGAAACCGCGGGCCGAAGGACTGGCGGTTGCGGCGGCGCCGACGCCGTCGAACCGAACGCAATACTGAGGTCGGGATAGCAATAAACAACGACACGTCGTTACGGCAACGATGGGTCAACTCAGACTTGACTCGCATCTTGAGTTCTGTTGGCGACAATCGAGTTGTATCGATTACGTCTCGGTCGTAGGTTACTACGACGACCGTTTACGTTTACGTTTGAGCTTTACTGGATGGAGAATACTCATGACATTGATTTAAGCTAAAAAAAAATGGTCAATTATTGGCTGAACTGTGTACCTACCGGAAGTATACGAAAAGTCGGGCCGGAAAATGGACTCTAAAAAAAGCAACAAAAAAAAAAACGCAGATTTCGACATGTGCGGGATGGCGTCATAGTCGGACGTCGGCAAAATGTTATATATATAAATGTTAGCGGGTTTATCGTTCTGTTTTTTCCTGGTGGAATGTTGGTACTATTGTAATGCACAAATTACCTCGGAGCGGCGCCGGCCGCGGTCGCTTAGGGATAGGCGGGCGGCCGTTTCGACGGACGGGCCCCGTTTGAGGTTATGTCAGGAAGTGAGGTTATGTCGGTGACTCGGCTCGTTCGTCGGCGGGCGGCAAATCGCGAGCTCCGAAGCCGACCAGCAATAATCGAACGCGGCGGGATGACGTACGACTCGGTGCCGAAACACCCAGTCTTGCAAGAGACACACAAAGTATTATTAAACGAAACGTTACCTAACCGTTCTAGTATAGGTACCTATACTGTATATGCATTTAGTCGTGTAAACTATAAAATTAGCAGCGAGTGTTAACTAAGTTCATAAGTCGGGTCGGCCAGTGCCCTCTGGTGGCCTCGAAACGCATCATCACTGCCAATAATGAACCTGACCGCGAAAGATAGAATCGACGGGCCGTGCCGGCTTTGCGCTCGGCGCTCGTTTCGAACCGGCTTTTCGAGGCCAAAAAAGTAGCTTGTGATGTCTGAAGTTGTCGCCAATATTCTAGAAATCTACATTATTCATGGAAAAATCTGATATGAGACGAGATTTCGGTGGATCTCCGTTGGTTTTTTACCGTTCTGCCATAACTTTTCAAAGATAAATTCTACTGACTTTGCTCGGATTTAATTGAATGAGACTTAATTTCGGTTAGAAAAACGACAGCCGCTACCGGTCTTGGACAAAATGTATCAACAATGCAAAATCAATGTTTTGAATTGTATACCAACATTGTGCTCTTCTTAAGAGTCATGTCCTTGAGTCTTTGAGACTTTCTCTTGTGTCTCTGAGAATCTTAGCAAGTAAGTTTTCAGAAACTAATCAACTGGCTGTTGAATGCAAAGTCCCCAATGCTAAGTTCCCAATGCTAAGTTCCCAATGCTAATTCTCCAATGCTAAGTCCCCAATGCTAAGTCCCCAATGCTAAGTCCCCAATGCTAAGTCCCCAATGCTAAGTTCCCAATGCTAAGTTCCCAATGCTAAGTCCCCAATGCTAATTCCCCAATGCTAAGTCCCCAATGCTAAGTCCCCAATGCTAAGTACCCAATGCTAAGTACCCAATGCTAAGTCCCCAATGCTAAGTCCCCAATGCTAATTCCCCAATGCTAAGTCCCCAATGCTAAGTCAACACCCAGTTAAAAAGTTTTTCTGAAAATCATGCTTTGCAAATTTACACCTAAGACACAATGTAGAATACGTAGACTTCGGCGAAGAAAGGTGACAACTTCAAAACACCACGTCCTAAGGTGCTGGTGCTGCGAATGCCACCCACCCAGCAGTTCCGAAAGACTCGCTCTTCCATCTTCCACGAGGAATCGGCCGGCAACGTAGTCGGACTTTCAAACGACGTCGACGACGCTGGCACGGTTCCGTCGAACGTTGTGGCGAGTGCATTCTTCCATCACGATCCGTTGCCCCTAGTCTCCGTTCTCGCCGCGGCGTCCGCGACCTCCGTTCGTTGCGTTCGCGTGGATTGCGGGATCGCGGCGCTCACACTAAAGAAACCACGGATTCGAAACACTCCTTGCGTTGCCTCAATCGGCGATGTTGCTATCGGTGGGTGTCACCGGCGGGGGCAAGGTTTGCGTGCAAGCTCTGATAGGAGTCAGGACCCTTATTCACTAACTTGATTTGTTTGTAATAGACCTATTACACTCAGAGAATAATTATGTCAGATACCCACTGGACGTACGACCAGTTTGGAAAAAAATATTAATTAGCGCTGCTAAATAACAAAGGAAGATAGGGAAATCACAACCCGAATTGCTCGACCTGGCTTTAGCGAGTGGGTATCATGACGTAATTTTGATAGAATTTTGATTGAATGGAATAGGTGTAGGTATTAGAGCACAATTTAGCTTTGCCATTTCCTTTGCCAATTGCGTAAAATTCGGCTTTCGTTTCCAAAGAAGTATAGGAAACAAAACCCGCAATTCAGTTGAATCGGAAAATTAAAACGCTAGTGAAAAGGGATACATGGCTGGTGTCCTTCTTTTTCATTTAGTCACCCACTAAAGTGTTGTCCAAAATCAATCGTTCAGATAACATCAGAAGTCTTAACGGAAATCCTGGCTGCATTATCGGATCATACGATCATCATTCGGAGCTTTCAAGGAATCTGATGTCCCACTCACCGTTTTTCTCACGGCGTCACTTGAAGACGATATCTTTACGAGACGTCAAACAGATTTCCGCACGACATCTAACAGACTTGCTCCCAATTCTTGCCACCGCCCGTGAAGTGTTCCCAAGCGATCGCTGCGGAGGCAACCGAGTGGTGCGTTCGATCGCCGTACGCAGTCCGCCGCGTCGATCCCGCAGGCCGAACCGAATGCAACGAACGACGGGCCACCGACCTCGGCCGCGGCTCTCAGTTCCCTTGCCCTCGTCACCCGACACTTTGGAACGAGCGCGCGAGAGAGAGAGAGAAAGAAACTCGAAGTCAATTTGCCGTCGGTAGTCTTACCTGAAGTGTTGTAATTGTTTTCGTTGAGTGGCTGCGTCGGAAGCTCAGGGCCGGGATCAGGGTCGTCGCGCATTTGAAGCAACGCTTGCGATTCCAATTAACATTTGGCATTGACGTCACTTGCTGTCTTTTTTACCTGCATTGTCTTTGAGTCTTTACGTTTGAAGGATGCTAGAGGCTGAGCGCTAACGGCAAGCAGTTGGCTTGTAGATATCGATGCCCGTCGGCAGCGCTCTAGTAGAAGCTTTGAGTTTGAAGGATGGTAGAGGCTGAGCGCTAACGGCAAGCAGTCGGCTCGTAGCTATCGATGTCCGTCGGCAGCGCTGTAGTTGATGTGATGTGGATCGAGCCGAGATGCGGCGCCGAGTTTGAATGGCCGGCACAAAAATACGGCTGCGAGACTTTGCTGTGCACATTTAATCATCGATTACATTTCCGAAAACCCATTGCATCTTTTACCTGAGGCAACATGTCTGGATGCCGTTTTTCTTGGCGGTCATTCAAACTCGGCACCGCATATCAACTCGATCCACATCGCTTCTACTGCAGCGCTCCCGACGGGCATCGATAGCTACAAGCCGACTGCTTGCCGTTTGGGCTCAGCCTCTACCAGCCTTCAAACTCAATGCTTCTACTACAGCGCTCCCGACGGGCATCGATAGCTACAAGCCGACTGCTTGCCGTTTGGGCTCAGCCTCTACCAGCCTTCAAACTCAATGCTTCTACTGCAGCGCTCCCGACGGGCATCGATAGCTACAAGCCGACTGCTTGCCGTTTGGGCTCAGCCTCTACCAGCCTTCAAACTCAATGGCACGCAGCGAAAAGATAACAGACTTGAATCTCTTTTTCTGCTGCCCTTGCATTCGGAGTTACAATTTTCCTTTGGACTAAATAAAGCCCACACAGCAAAGCCCAATTTTCAGTCGATAACAATATACAAATTCCATTCAAAGGAAAAATGATGTCAAATACCCACTAAAAAAGCCACTTTGGTTTTGATTTCCGTATCTTCTTTGGTTGAAAAGGTCCACGAAAAATATTATTGGCTCTGCAATTTTACCAAGGAAGACAGGGAAATCTTAATCCAACTGGCTCTCTTAGTGGGTGTATGATGTCAATTTTCTTTGCATGGAAAAGGTGTATTTAGTCAGAGAAGTCAAGATTAGCCGTTTGACAACGGCCATGCAAAGTGAAATTGACAGCTTTAGGGCACGTGCCGATTTTACGTGCTGGGTTGCTTCCGATGTAAGCCGGCTGGTTACGACCGGCAAATTACGACCGGTTAACTCTGATCTCGGCCCCAAGCTATCGACAGAATGTTACAGTTGTACTCAGATGTTCACTGAAATGAGAGATGCAAATGGTTCACAGGTAGAAGTTTGTTCTGTTGTTGAATTAAACAAAATAAACTACAAAAAAACATATATTAAATTATAGGAAACTGTGTGGATATGTGGATGTGTGGATGTGTGAAAGGGAACGAGAGTTTGAATGTGGCAGCGCGTGTAAAACTTGTGGCACAATTTGTAATCAGTCTCAGATGTTTTTAATCGATAAAACTTCACTAATTAATAATTAAATTGTCATTCGACGACAAGCGTCGACTTTTCCATTTCTAATTAAAATAAATCGATTAACAAACAACAAAGAAACTATCTAGCTAGCAAGTATTATAAGAAAATGAAAGAAATTAATAATTTTTCAAGATTTGAGATCCTACTAGATTGCCATAGAGATTTCTTTGTTCACCTCGAGGTTACGATAACGTTTATGATAACGATTACGAATCAACGTGCAATGTGCATTCTAAAAAAATTGGTGCAGGCTTCATGTGTTACAGTCAAGTAGGGTGCTACAGAAAAGTTTTTTTTTTTAGCTTTTTGACATTTTTTTTTTCTCTCTGTTTGCACCATGAATGTGAAACCTAATTGTCGGTGTCAGCTGTAAACCTTTCATTTTGTGTCGGTGTTTGACGATAGGCCATGCTTTCGGTGTTAAGAATATCTCGGATTTTCGGTTCAAAAGTTTCGGAACGTCATAGTCGATAGGAGATGAAAAACAAAGCAAGCAAAACCTTCGAAATGCAATGAAAATAGGTAGCCTTGGTTTCAGATTTTAATTTACATTTCAATTTAGTTGTTTTTGTTAAAAAATACATCAATTCATCTAGGGTAAATTAGTGAGGCAGTATGTGTTAAAAAAGCACAAGTGGTGTACATTGCTTAATTACTTGCACATATCATTAGCAATTAGTGATTCCTAAATGACGTCAGCGAGCGAATTTATGTGCGTCTATATCATTTACGCCGTGGATTGGCAAGTGGTAAATGAAGCCTTTTGTCAAAGCAGGAAGCCAGGTTGTTCAAGGATACAGATTAGAAATTCTGCAAAGAAAATATCAGAAAAACTCCGTTCGTTCAGAGAATTGGGTAGGATCGGTGATTGCTACAAATTAGTCCAAGAATTGTAAGGCGTAAGAAGGGTGAATAGCAGAATGGGAAATACCTAGATGTCTAAATTCTTTTCAGGCAAAGGATGACGTCAAATTTTTTCAAAGAAAAGCCTGTTAATTTGTGCATTCATTTGTGCATTGGTATGTTGTATTCCTATGCATCGCATCTCAACCGGAACTTTTCTTTGCGGTTATTCGATGTCAACCTTTCTTGAATGGGAGATGCATTAATTGATAAGGAGAGTTTTGCTTTTGCCAACGCGTCTTTGGAGGTGGGAGGGATTTTGGGCAACGGCACCGTTTCGTCTTGGGCCGATACCAAAATCTGGCATGAAAACGTTAAGATGCGTCGTACAAATTCCCGTTACGCTTTCAAACGATGATTGTTCCTTTGCCTATCAATGATGTGAAATATTTTTACACATTTTTGCAATTTTTTTGCACTCGAAAGAAATTAACTCGATAAATCTTTGTTTAATTCTTATGAATTCAAACAAATTTGAAGTCAGATAGCAAATGAAACTCTATGTCTGGTGGGGTATCTTTATTGGTTGAACAAAGATACCTACCGGCTTGCAAGTATCTTAGCAGGTATCTGACACTGCTTTAATTGAATTGGTGTTGAAAGAAATATAGCTTGGTACCTAACAAAATAGACAAAATTGTTTGGGTATTTTTCTTTAGATTCAAAAATCTCTCCCGATATAGCAAAATTTCGATTCATGCAGTTAGCATTATGTCTTCAATGCCAAAACTGACCTGTCCTTTAAATTTTTATTGCGTTCTCAAATAAAATGTAGGTAATGTTTAAAGTAAAATGATAAATTTAGAATTTGAACTTGTCACCCAAATCCAAGATGGGAATTCAAATTTTAAGTATATCTATGAGATTGTTCCAGGCGTTTCATCAGATGAAATGACGAAATTTGAGTGAAATTTTAAGATTGTTTTTCTACGACATTTTCTACTTTTTATTACGCACTATATTAAAAATTGTAAAACTAGTTAAATTAATTCGACTGCACGCGTTGATTATTCAGCTTAGACTTCTTTGCCGCGTGCACCGTGCATGGTTTTAGTAAATGGGATCGGGACCATTTTTAATTTCAATTGATTAGAAGAAAAGAAAAAACACTCTTATCGAGTAAAAACATGAAAAATTCCTCATCCACCGCTAAATTCGGAACCCGAAACAGAAGAAACAAAGTTTTATTAAATACTACATCGTTAATAATTATATTATTTTCATTTGAAATATGTGTGTGTTTGAGGTTGTCGTAAATTGCAAACGAGCAAACAGAAAACACAACTAGAAAAAAAAGTGTATTGAAATTAAATTACCAAATTAAATTGTTGTGTGGTAGAGAGCATAATCCTAGTATTATTATATTTAAAACAAAAATTAGCATGTAAATACCTACAAGAGAATGATCTTGAAAAAATATCGGAAAAAGGAAAAAATATCGTTCTGGTTAAATCTATTGTACAGGTTTGGGATTGTTACGAAAAACCAAAAATATACTTAAATTAGACTAATTAAGTATATATCAATTATTGTGTAATGTGTCTGCATAATACGCGAGATATTGCGTCGTCGAATTCAAAGAATGGCGATGTGGTCCACACCTATACGAGCACGAATTGTTTGATGAAAATAGCTGTTACAATTTCATCCGTTGTCTATAGTCGAGAGGGAAATGGGCAGAGCGTTTACGTACCTACGAGAATGTTTGGGCGCCAATCGTAGTGAAATTCCTCCTAACTAAGAATCTAAGATAACTAGTCTCAGATCCTAAACCTCCACATCAGCATGCAATCTGTCGCAAGGAACAAGGACAGGAGTTGCGTGGAATGTGGTTCAGTTCTGTTCTGTTTGTGCTGGGGATTTTCTTGGAGCGGTGGCTGGACTTCAAGGAAACCCGAATGTGAAATATGTATAAAAAGTAAAAACCAATACAAAAATATGATATGAGTTGACTTGAATTTATTCCTTGACACATGTACGTAATTTATATTATTTTTATTCTTATGCAATGTTAAATGGTACCCTAACTGATAGGTATATATTATTTTTGATGGTGAAATTTGATGGCTATAACTATAAGAATTAAGAATATGTTTTAGGTAAGTGAAAATTGTAGTACCTACTGTTATCATATCAAAACTGAACAAAGATTTCACAGAAGTTTTCTGCTTAGCAAAAGGGTATATTTTATAAAGCTTCCACACCCACACAGAAATCAGTAATAGAGTTTTGGCTGCCACTTTCTCTTACAAAAGGGAATAAAAGGGAAGGGAAAGATTAAAAATCCATTCATTTGAAGCCAGAAAAAGGGTGAAAACTTACATTTTTCGGCCAGACTGTGTTCTGAAATTTCCGTATTTTTTGTGATAATTTTTATTTAATTTTTGTGCACATTTTTTTGTGTTCTAAGGGTTTCCGAAATTATCTTCCTGATTATGCGTCTCTGTTACAAAAAACGAATTCACATTCCTTATGATTATTTCTTATGATAATTAATTTTTATTTCTTGTGATTTTCATTCTTATGATTATTCACACTTAATCACATTCATCTTAGCAATTTCGTCATCTCTCATCGAAATCATAAAATGTGTTAGCAATTTCGAAAGCAGTCAGTAGATTTATCACAAAATCAGAAAAAAAATACGTCTGAGAGCAATGAATCTAGATGCCACCTTGATTTCTGTCAAATGTTCAAATACAGATCAACAGGACCTTGGAATACCCCCTGCACGCATCACTGTTTTTTATTGGCATGTTGCTGGTTTTATGGGTTGTAAATTATCTTAAAAAAGTCCACCGACATCAGTTCCGATGAGCACGATTGCACGTGACCCACGGAAATCTTCGAGCAGCGAAAATGACGACCCTGATTTCGTTGCAAGCGGTGTCTACAAGAAGAAGAAAAAGCGGAAAAATTCGGGGAAGAAGGGCAAGTTTTCCTTAACAAAACTGAGGAAGAAATTCATAGCCAAGGGCTTTGGAAACCACTTCGACAGAAACACTGGTAAGCTTGACCTTGAGTAATGTTTTCCATTATTTCCCTGTGTCTAATAATTGCCAGTTGCCAAGCAATTGGAAATGGCAAACAGTATTCAACAATATTTTGTATTGCCATAGGTTACCCGGTCAGCTGCTATATATTATTTTCCTTGCCATTTCTCTCTAAATTTCTCTCTTCTCCCTTTGCTGATATTGAAAGTGGGCTGCATAGGAAACTCGTCTATGTAACCATGTTTCCACAATAAACAATAGTTACATTTCCTTCACAACTTGATCGACCTTCAACCACGTAATCATCCTCACCGATTTACAAAGACATATTAAACTTGATCGTGGTTAGCTTCGGCGCCGCATCTTTGTATGTTATCAGTTTTTTTATGTTGACTCCATTGATTCTCCATGCATTCTCTATTTATCTTTGCCTAGTCTTCTATCCAAAGCTTTAAAAAATATCTTCGCTTTGGCGATTCCCTGCAGGTCATTGCATTTCGCTCTCCATTCTAATTGCTTTACAAATAAGTAGGTAACCATCACTATCGAATGTGGTGTAGGTATTACGTTTTCGGTAATCCAACGGACATATTGTACAGCGTCCCTCAATAATCAAATAACTACCTACATACATAATTTTCGCCTTATTGATTCATAGTTCATTCGTCCCTAATATGCACATCCTCAATCCTCTCCGCAATTCCTGTATTTATAGTATCGATTTCGACTTTGTAAACACGGACATTAACATGGCTTTAGGTCAAGGAATAAAACAGAACATATACGGTCATGTGCCTATATAATTTACAACTAAAGGCACTATATGTTTGCATTTTTTTAGCGATTTGTAAACACAGATTAGCATGGCGTATAAGGTCAAGGAATTATGTAATGACATACCTAGCTAATAGCACGCCTATTAGTTAAGTCGTGCAACCGCTCAAATTGAATGTTTTTTAAATTGCGGCGATACATTATCATCAGCAAAACTACATCAAAGTTTTTATTTAGCTCTTTATGACTGACATTGCCACAATACGTTTCGCTCTTTTTAAAATGTATTTAATCCCGTCAAAGACAGCTATCAAATCGATAGAAAAGTCTTAATGCATTAAAAAAACTCTACACAACTCTATCAACTCAGTCGATCGTCAGAACTAAATTCAGCTATTTCACCATCAGCCAAAGAATAGTAAATTTCCGTCAAATAAATCGATTTCAATTGATATTGAATTTTGCCTCGTCACAAAGACGGGCCGTGTAAAATTGCTCCGCCTAACAAATAGTCCGACACCAGCTGTCAGTTGAGGTCACGTACAAACGGCAACTAGTCTGACAGTTGGCATTGCGTACGAGTTTAGCACCCGTCCCGCATTTACGGACACGACTGAAGGCGTTTGCTCGCGTTTCGAATCAATTCGGTGACAGGCCCCGCGTAGCACCGTTTTCGTTAGCAACCACAGATGCGGTAGCCATAGCAGCAAGCAAGCGGCAGGCGGCAGCGGACAACAAACGGACAGGTACGCCGAACGATTGTCGTTCACCGGCTGCTTTCAGCCAGCAACTGTCAGCATGTTTGCACCGTCGGTTTTCATGTTCCTCGCACATTTCGCTTGATCGCCAACGAGCTGCGTAATAACTGCACATTAATTCGAAGAATATTCGGGTGGCGATCGCTAGGGACAACCGTACTTTATTATCAAAATGGCGATTGTTGTTCGGGCGGTGTAGACGGAATTGTTATTTTCTCCACAATATTTTGGTTTTTTGTTGTTTTCATGCGTTTGCAATTAGTGGTTAGAGTTGTGAAATTGTTTAGTCGGTGAATGATGGGAGTAAAACATATGCCAAGACTACACGACAGCGAAAGCGGTAAGAAAAGGATCAATAAACATCCCTGCAGTGGCCTGTACATTCACCACCCTATCTAGAGAAATCATGTTTCAGGAATAGTGACATTTCATTTGGTTACTAGCTACTAACCTGTGGCATAGTAATCTTTTTCTTTTCTATGGTAACCTTCAATTTGTTATCTTTTACTACCTACTTTGACTGTTACGTCTCGCAAATTCCGATTAAGTTTATGCTAAGTTTTCTTCGGTAGGTAGGGTAGAGCTAGGTTGGTTGTTTTAGAAATACACTACCTGCTAGAGATATGTTTGCTTGTAATCTAGCCTACGTGCTTCTTGCTTAAGTATATTAATTACCACTTAAATAAGTGCTTAAATTACATAGGAACAATTTTAGCAGCTGACAAATAACTGCATGGCAACCAGGGGCGTGCCGTCCATGGAATCAAGGGAATCATTGATTCCCCTCGAATTCCCAATAAATAAATTAAAACAGATATTTTTCTTAAAATACCAAACTACATTCTTAGCGATGTAAGTAAAATCACATTTTTTAATAAACTTTCATCTTATGTTATGGAATTGATGCTAATTCAATTCGGAACTCCGCGCAAATACATCCCTCGGCAGAGAATGCGCGTGACGCAACCCGCATCACTCGACTGTAGCTCGTCCAAGGGAATCACTTGTTTGAAATGCTTCTCCCGTCCCGTGCTGTTGGCTGTGCAGCGTGCTAGCAGCCAGTCGCTGCAGCGAGCCGGCCGCGCGGCAAGCGTCGCCGGCGAGCACGGCGTGTTAATAAAAGCCCTAAATATGCGCGTGCAGAGCACAGGCGAGGCTTTTAGGTCAACAATATTGTTCGTTACTCTTCCAGGGCCCATATCATGTAAACTTATTGGTGCATTTTGCCCATTATGGCTGCATTTATCGAGTTTTAAGCTGAGGGGAATCACTTCTCAAGATTGCTTCCCATGAGATGTGCGACAAGCACTGGGTCTGAGTCAGCCTGCCGAACGATGGCCGGGAACAGCCGAACTTTTACCGCCTGCCTACCATGTAGCAAGGGACAAGCAATGACATGCAATCGGTCGTAATTCAGTACCTAGTCAGCAGCAATTAATAATGAGACGGTGAAAAAGATCCGATCGATCATCGAAAGATTCATTACCGTCATGGACCATCTCGGGGCTCCTAAGGAGGCTTTCATGATGAGGAGGAGGCAAATTTTTGACTCGATTGATTCCCCTATTGATTTTTCCACGGCACGCCACTGATGGCAACAAGCCTACTTCGAAGTAAATGTTTGCACACTTATTCCACCAAGACATTTGCTATGCTGGTACAATGCAACCAAATCACCAGGTGCTAATTACCAACTTGCCAGCTGGAACCTACCTTGAAAGGATTTAGATACACAAATTAATTTGTCATTTTTGAACAAACTGCCTTCCTAATGTTCAGGAACGATTTCGACCCAACAGTAAGCACTCTTTCAAATAAACTGCATAACTTATTTGGCTTCCTTGGCAAAAGGCTTGCAACTAACTTGATTTCAAACCCCATGCTACATGGATAAACTATCTGGACTTTGAAAATAACATGGAATAAAATAAGACTTTGTTCCTTTTTTTGCGGCCTAAAGAATGTTTGTATCCACTACTCAATTAGCATTTTCTCATCAAACAGTCCACTCAACACTTGTTTATTACCTTTGAAGTGGTACATCTCCTTTATCAGAAGCCAATAACAACATTCCTAACAAACAAGCCTTTATTAACAATTTTGTAACCTGTGGCTGTGTGCATTGACAATCGCAAAGTTCCTTGATTGATTTATCATTTAATAGAAATTTTCAATAAGCTCTTTGTTAGTCATTGACTGTGATAGCAATTCAGTGCAAACAATTGGCTGCATTTGTTGCCAGTCTAAACAGGGGCTGGGATTTCACCAACGAGTAGGGAGGGTGCAGAGATTAAATTCAACCCCAGCTTTTAAAGGGTAAATAATAACTGGCTTCAACTTCAGAGGACTGCACCCAATATACCGGAGTGGCCAAATCGGTAAAAAGCAATTTCAGCTAGGTACCAACAAACATTATCCAGCTAAGATGCAATCCTACGCATATTTTCCGCAGTTATTATTCCGAAACTTTTTATTCATCAATTGAATGGTTGAAACCATTTGGAGAAGGAAATGCCAGCTGATGTTCATTGCAGACAAAAGTAGTTCGCCTGTCCATTGCTTTGTCGATATCATGCGATAAATAATTCACTGGCTGACCACGACTTGCCCCACCCCCGCACCCCCTACCCACCCCTTACGCCCATCCCCCACCCCTCCGGCAAACACAAGCAGAAACACGAAGTCCCCCTTTAATTGAGCACCTCGCATATTTATCATTAGCCGGTAGAACGGTTTGGCATGTTGGAAACACCGGTTCTCGTCAGATCACCGAACTTAAGCAACATCGCTCTGAGTTAGGTTTTTGATGGGTGACCATCATGCATATGATCAGTTCTGTTCGGGAGAGAGGTTGGAGGGTTTGAAGTCATTATACGACAACTTACTCGCCTTGCTTATCAACCTCTCGACAGCACGGATTAGTGGATTAATCCTGTTGTTCGAGTTGTATCGTCCTTCGGAAGGGACGTAAAGCCGGTGGTGCCCTTGGTGCTTTGCGACAGGAGTAGGCTACGTGCCGGCACCGGATTTCTCCTCCTCCCTTCTAGGCTAGATTAGGTTCATCATCACCCTTTCATTCACTGACGCCCCTAGACATGTTGACCAGTTGTGCAAGATGTCCTAACAGTGCGTCGTTAAACACCAATGGTAATAACCAATCAATCAATCACTTTCTGGTAGAGTTATCACTCTGGTTGGGATCTATAATCCTTGTAGCATGTAGCGCGTCGAAGGTAATCGACGAAGATAGTCAATAATGCTCGCTGCACCTCACAAAACACACATGGGCTCATGTGTAGCATGTCGTGCGACTTCCATATCAACATCACGATATCTAGACGCGAGTATAGTGCAGCCAGCTCGCTATCACCAGCTCTCTATCTCCGCTGGGACCAACCCTGGTAGATAGCGGGCCGGCTGGCGTGCCATTGGCTGTCGATCCAGAATTACCTGCTAATGCTATCGTGTCTCCAGCCCTGAATTCACTCTGTCTATGCTGTCTCTGTCTCTGTCCCTGTCCCTGTTCCTGTCCCTGTCCCTGTCCTTGTCTCTGTCCCTGTCGCTGTCGCTGTCCCTGTCCCTGTCGCTGTCCCAGTCGCTGTCGCTGTCTCTGTCTCTGTCTCTGTCCCTTTCCCTATCCCTGTCCCTGTTGCTGTCTCTGTCCCTGTCCCTGTCTCTGTCCTTGTCCCTGTCCCTGTCCCTGTCACTGTCACTGTCCCTGTCTCTGTCCCAGTCTCTGTCACAGATACAAACTCTCAAACGGCTCTTATCGAGCCAATCTGTTCCAACGCTTCTATGACGTTGTTCCAAGCTGTGCCAACGCCTCTATGAAGTTGTTCCTAGCTGTTCCAAAGCCTCTATGACGTTATTCCAAGCTGTTACAACGCCCCTATGACGTTGTTCCAAGCTGTGCCAACGCCTTTATGACGTTGTTCCAAGCTGTTACAACGCCCCTATGACGTTGTTCCAAGCTGTTACAACGCCCCTATGACGTTGTTCCAAGCTGTTACAACGCCCCTATGACGTTCCATCCTGTTTTACACTCTATGCAACAAAAACTGATATAAAAAAGAGAAATGAAATAATATATAATTGACAGGTATTGAGGTTGACCCCTGCCGAGTCTGCCCCTGTTAAAACGTTTCCAACCCCGAGTGCATTTCATCCCCACGACGCAAGAAACCACCCCGTGCGACGATGAAGACAATCTCTGCCAGCAGGCGCCGAGCTTCTCGACAAGGCTGAGATAAATCTCCATCGTTACGAGCGTGTTTTCTTGCGTCGTGGGTGGATAACTTGGTGGGGTTGGGGGTTGGGGGGATTTGATTCGAACCGACGCCGCCGTAGTCTGTGAAGTTCGGGGTCCGCGCCCTCCCCCCCTGACAGCCCCCGTGCAGCCTCCCCCTTTGCTGTTGGATCGAGCCTGTGAGATTGTGAAGGCACCGGAATCAACAAGTATGTGTTTGCGAGCGCGCCCCATCCCCCACCCACCCACCCACCCCTTTTGGGTGTGTAGACTAAGGTACAGTTCATTCGCTGGGAGAGCGTGCTTTTACGCACTAACTTCACAAACTATTTCATTTTCCAATTCTGAGGATTTGGGTAAATTTAGGCAAATGTTTCCTAATGTACCTTTGAAAACGACAGCCTTTCTAAACACAATTCTGCAGAATTAGAAACAGAAAAAGATGAGGGAGCGCTAGTGTTCGAAACAGCTGCTTTGTGTTATGTTACCAACTTCACATAACCGAAATGTGAAATGTTACCTACACTATTTAAGGTTTCAGTTCGTTGATTTGTCATCAGTTTCCCTACTGATAATTAGATCGTTTGATTTATTTAATTGTTTACTGACTTATTATTGACTTTTATTTATTCCTAGTTTGGTTTTATGAGTTTTTACGCGCAAAAAGGCGTAATTTTTTCAGTATTGTCTCTCCCTGTATACGAACTCTGTATACCTTCCACGTCAAGGGGGGAGAAAAACCACCCCTCCCAGGTAACCACCCCTCCCAAGTTACCACCCTTCTCAAGTAACCACCCCTCCCAAGTAACCACCCCTCCCAAGTAACCACCCCTCCCAAGTAACCACCCCTACCAGGTAACCACCCCTCCCAGGTAACCACCCCTCCCAAGTAACCACCCCTCCCAAGTAACCACGCCGTTATCTGTGATTGACGCAAACTCACAATCTGCGAGATTATCGTAGATCATCGTACGCCGACTCGAAGTTGGAACCGCTTTCGGGTTTACTGTCTCGTGAAATTAATTCGCGTTAATTACAGATTTGCTTGTCACAAAATCAGGGTTGTTGGCATGGAAACGACCGGCTGTCAAGAAGTTAACGGATCGCTTAAACAGCCTTACGAGTTGCGCGATCTTCGATTTGACGAGCCATGATTGCGATCAAACCACAAAAAATAGGGTTTAGGGGTGATTATTAGAAACGAAATATCAATTCCAAAATTTGCATCCGTCCCGGTACGGATGTAAATTTTGGAATTGATATTTCGTTTCTAATAATCATCATCTAACGTCCATGCAACGAGTATTTGCATTTAGGATTAAATTCACACTAAGGGTTTAGGGGTATTGGGGAACCTTATTATCACTGTCAAACAACGGATTAGATTCTTTTTACTGTCACGGTGGCTGCGAAATCTTATCTTGTACCCTCCTTACCATTTTCAAGACCATCCAGAACTGCAAATTTCTCAGAAACCCAAATAATTGAAAATTTTCACATTTTTCTTTCATTCTCAACCTTGTTTTTTCTATTAAACAGTTGAAAACGTTGAAATAATCCAAGAAAACTCTCTGCACTTGTTCATAATTACAGACACAAGTTCGTGTTACAATATTATACCGTCGTTGTCCCTAAATATCTGTTTGTAAGGTGTTTGTTACATATGGAGAATGCTCTCCAGATTACAGATAACACTCATCCTTAACGCGATCGGACCATCGTCAGCGTGCCCGAAGCCCTAGTTCCATCCGTTATTCGTTAAACTTTAAATTTTTAAAAACCTAAATTTTAAACGGAGGGTGGATTTCTTGGTCGCCCTTTCGTGTAACGCTGTCAGCCTGCTTGCCGATCAATCGATTGCAGCTCGGGCAAATGCTTCGAGCGTAGCGCGTAGCGCATTGTGCTGTGTTTTCTTGTTTACACAACAAACCATCGAGCAAGGCTAGGTTGGGTTGCCTTCGAGCAAGGCTAGGTTGGGTTGCCATCGAGCAAGGCTAGCTTGGGTTGCCTTCGAGCAAGGCTAGGTTGGGTTGCCTTCGAGCAAGGCTAGCTTGGGTTGCCTTCGAGCAAGGCTAGGTTGGGTTGCCTTCGAGCAAGGCTAGGTTGGGTTGCCATCGAGCAAGGCTAGGTTGGGTTGCCTTCGAGCAAGGCTAGGTTGGGTTGCCATCGAGCAAGGCTAGGTTGGGTTGCCTTCGAGCAAGGCTAGGTTGGGTTGCCATCGAGCAAGGCTAGGTTGGGTTGCCTTCGAGCAAGGCTAGGTTGGGTTGCCATCGAGCAAGGCTAGGTTGGGTTGCCTTCGAGCAAGGCTAGGTTCGGATACCTTCGAGCAAGGCTAGGTTGGGATGCCTTCGAGCAAGGCTAGGTTGGGTTGCCTTCGAGCAAGGCTAGGTTGGTATACCTTCGAGCAAGGCTAGGTTGGGATACCTTCCAGCAAGGCTAGGTTGGGTTGCCTTCGAGCAAGGCTAGGTTGGGTTGCCTTCGAGCAAGGCTAGGTTGGGATACCTTCCAGCAAGGCTAGGTTGGGTTGCCTTCGAGCAAGGCTAGGTTGGGTTGCCTTCGAGCAAGGCTAGGTTGGGATACCTTCGAGCAAGGCTAGGTTGGGTTGCCTTCGAGCAAGGCTAGGTTGGGTTGCCTTCGAGCAAGGCTAGGTTGGGTTGCCTTCGAGCAAGGCTAGGTTGGGTTCCCTTCGAGCAAGGCTAGGTTGGTATACCTTCGAGCAAGGCTAGGTTGGGATACCTTCCAGCAAGGCTAGGTTGGGTTGCCTTCGAGCAAGGCTAGGTTGGGTTGCCTTCGAGCAAGGCTAGGTTGGGATACCTTCCAGCAAGGCTAGGTTGGGTTGCCTTCGAGCAAGGCTAGGTTGGGTTGCCTTCGAGCAAGGCTAGGTTGGGATACCTTCGAGCAAGGCTAGGTTGGGTTGCCTTCGAGCAAGGCTAGGTTGGGTTGCCTTCGAGCAAGGCTAGGTTGGGTTGCCTTCGAGCAAGGCTAGGTTGGGTTCCCTTCGAGCAAGGCTAGGTTGGGATACCTTCCAGCAAGGCTAGGTTGGGATGCCTTCGAGCAAGGCTAGGTTGGGATACCTTCGAGCAAGGCTAGGTTGGGATACCTTCGAGCAAGGCTAGGTTGGGATACCTTCGAGCAAGGCTAGGTTGGGATACCTTCGAGCAAGGCTAGGTTGGGATACCTTCGAGCAAGGCTAGGCTGGGATACCTTCGAGCAAGGCTAGGTTGGGATACCTTCGAGCAAGGCTAGGCTGGGATACCTTCGAGCAAGGCTAGGTTGGGATACCTTCTGGCAAGACTAGGTTGGGATACTCAGTTCGAGTTGAATCGCATGTTAGAACCGCTTCCTATACCTGTGTATGCTGCTGCAAACTGTGCAGTTTGCGTTTTGCCAGAGTTGAGAAGCCTGAACCTTCTCTGCATCTTCGACGAAAGTTTATGTGACTAAAGTCTCAAATGTACCAAGTACCAAGTAATACATTCCTTGCAATTTTAGCCATGCACCCAATAAATCCTAATGTTTAAATGTAATATGTGTGTAATATGTGTAATAATGTGTATTAAGTTATATTTAAATGAATTACTGTCGTGTCAGCTTATCAGCTAATCCGGGTAGCATGGTTTTGAAGCGATCATAGTGGGCTAAGCAATTGACTTTTCCTTATAAAAAATATCCCTCATACGGGGTCGTCTTGGAAATCTTCAACATTCTTGCTAGTTGCTAGGACGAACTCTAAAAAGTTTTCAATGTCAACCTATTTCAATTATTTCTGTCGAGAGGTCGAAGCCGTTGCTCTGGCTTCAAACTCTTAAAAAAATGGGTTAATACAGAAATGGTCACCCAACCACACTCTGATCAGGCGCAGTGTTGCTTAACTTCGATCACGCGAGAATCGGTGTTTCCGATGGCAGTGTGCCAACTTTGAAATGGTTTGAATGGATTGCATGGGTTGAATGGATTGCATGGATTGAATGAATTGCATGGATTGAATGGTTTACATGGATTGAATGGATTGAATGGACTGATAAGGGTTGACCAGTTCCACAGAGCGTTTCCCAGTCAGTCAGCTATAACAGCCAATGCAATAAACCGCATCACTAAGAAATAATCACACTACGCCTTATTACCTGCTTACATTTAGTACACTGTACTAATATCTAGTACACTGTAATTATATCTAATATCTAGTACTCTAATAAAATCTAATAGGTAAATTGTAATAACATACACTGTACTAACATCTAGTAGACTGTTCTAACATCAAGAACATCAGTACAAAGCATTACCTATGCGCAAACATTCTGCGCGAAGCTTGCACATGCTTGCTCCCAGGCAGTTTTTGGGTTTGATTGAAGTCGTTATTATACCACCGAATTCAAGTTCCACACCGAGCTCCGTGCTTGCTTGGAGCACCTAACTATTTTGACCACCGCAATTACTCGACATGAACTACGTTTGATATCCCGTCAAGTACGATAGCTCAATGATACAACGATCGGTACACCCACGAATAATAGGATGTACGCACTAGTTCTTGGTAAACATATTTTTATGTCAATTTGGCTCACTGCATGGGGCAGCCGTCTACAATCATCAAATTGCGCTCGTTCAAAGATTAGCCAGGATCATAATCAGACTTGTTGACTGATTCTCAGTTGGTACACTTGCCTGTCTGGGGGGTGATAAGGGGGGGGGGTTAATTTACTAAATTGCTGCAGTGTCTGACATCGTCTAATTTGGGGTTGAAATTGTCGGAGGGTTGTTTTGAAGGGTGCTTCTTTTATTTACTAGCCAGCCTCAGCTTTGCTTAAGTATGATAATTTACTAATTGATACGACATTTGCAAGGTTAGTGTCCGCTTCTGGTTTCTGAAGAGTTGGCGCTGTAAAGGGGCAGTTATGCTGTGTTCTTACTTTCTTGTGTTATGTTTTGACTTTCAATTAATTACTGTTGAGGAATGAAGGTGTGCTTTGTGGTTCTCGAATCTTTGGCGCTTGCCTGCCTGGCAGAAGTAATAGAGTTGGGAGCCGTCGGCGTTGGCTGAGACCGTTGGTAAATCTTCCACCCGGCCGGCTTGGAGAAGTCAATTGAAAAGAGTGTTGCTTGAGGCATTTTTTAAGTAATTGTGATTCCAAAAAATATTTTCTTGGGTTTGTTTCCAAGACGTTTAGGTCATCATGCAGAGTGAATAAAGTATCTCACCTGGCTGTAGGATGCAGGAAACACTGCTAGCAAACATCTCACCAGGCTGTAGGATGCAGGACACTCTGCTAGCAAACATCTCACCAGGCTGTAGAATGCAGGACACTCTGCCAGCAAACATCTCACCAGGCTGTAGGATGCAGGACACTCTGCCAGCAAACATCTCACCAGGCTGTAGGATGCAGGACACTCTGCCAGCAAACATCTCACCAGGCTGTAGGATGCAGGACACTCTGCCAGCAAACATCTCACCAGGCTGTAGGATGCAGGACACTCTGCCAGCAAACATCTCACCAGGCTGTAGGATGCAGGAAACTCTGCTGAAAGAGCATTGTTGAGATAGCTTGCGACAGAATCGTCAGCGCCACGTAGGCAGCGATCAAAAGAGCATCTTCACTGAGAAAATTAGAGAAAATTACTCGCCAGGCAATGAATCTCGTTCGAAAATTCGAATGACTCGAACCCGGCAAGCTGAAACTTTTCAAATTTCCAGCCGACTACACCTTCATATCGGAAATCATAGAAAATTGTCAATCCGACGTCGTCATCCCCCCGACGTTTGTCAATCCCAATATCCCGACTGCGACAATAAAGCGCGCGGGGCGATATTGTCGTCCCAAGAATTCGCCGCATTATCGGTAGATCACTCTCGCCACCCCCCTGCCCCCACCCTTCCGTTTCACGGCACCCCTTTGCAACATTGTCATTCTTCGTTTCTACCTGTCTGCTCCCCCCCATTGTTGGCTATGCGGCAGGTGAGAGGGGATGGAGAAACGGGGTGCCGGGGTGACTCACCCTCGGCTAGAATCTCTTGCGATTTACCAGGCAGCCACTAAGTAGCAATCTCGGAGGATTAGGGTGGCTCGACTGCCACTTGTTACTTGGTCCGGGGGGGGGGGGGGGGGGGGTGGAGGCTGGCGGGTAAATCTTGTGTCGGGTTTTCGATAATATCATCAGTTGTGTATTTCCTTCGTCTCGAGTCTGGATCGATGAGCTCAATCGACATGATAATTTAATGATGCTGGAAATGCTGTTGGCGTCACCAAGACTGAGTGGGCCTTCTTTATTTGCTATGGATTCTCATGATGAACATGACTACCTTGCCTAACTGTTAAGCATCATCATTCATACCGTAGGGTACACAAAAAAATCTGATCCTTTCGAGAGAGGCTCAACATTTTCATCCTATCAAAGAAATAGACGTAAATGCTTGTAAGAACGAAAATATAGCGTACCTACTGATTATTAGATTATTATTATTATTATTATTATTATTATAGTTTGTTGGTGTGTGATTGCAGCATGGCGTAACTAGATTCAGCGCCTTCTATGTTCATTCATAGTTCTGTTTCTATCTCCATGGAGCCACGTTATAATCGGGGTTAGTCGAGTTGTTGGTGTGTGATTGCAGCATAGCGTAACTAGATTCAGCGTTTTCTATGTTCATACATAGTCCTGAATCTATCTACAGCCCAACAACTCAAATAAACTTAATATCAATTCCACAGTTGGTTGGCCGTGTAGCATAATGGATAAGTGCAGTGTCCCGGACAGGCAAAGACCCAGAATCCCGGTACGGATGTAAATTTAGGAATTGATGTTTCGTCACTAATAATCATTGTCTACCGTAGATGCATAGAGTATTAGCATTCAGGATTAAATTAACACTTTAGCGTACTATTTGATACACAAACAGAACACCAGTATCACCAAAGAAACTGCCAATAATTCCTTATTGCCATATTGCTTTATTTCCTTATTCCTTGTACCTAATTCCGTCTCCTTTGCCGCTATAACAATTTTTTTCTCTAGAAAGTTCCGAATCGCCCGACAAAAGCGAACGAATGAAACGCATGGGCAACCCCTATATCCACACACAGACACAAACACAGGTATAACATCATGCAGGGGACACAATGGAATCAAGGCTTTCACGGTCCACCGAACACAGGTGTGTGTCCCCCACCCTTGGCCACCCACACCACCACCCCCCCCTTGCAGGTCTGGCACAAGCTGACACCGGCTGGCAGGTGATGTCTGGTCGGGGGGTGGGGCAGGTTGTTTGATGTCGATCCAGGGATGAGGAATCGTGTGCGAATGC
This sequence comes from Nemurella pictetii, assembly GCA_921293315.2. Classification (NCBI taxonomy): domain Eukaryota; kingdom Metazoa; phylum Arthropoda; class Insecta; order Plecoptera; family Nemouridae; genus Nemurella; species Nemurella pictetii. The sequence continues at coordinate 7,164,695 of OV121124.1, forward strand.
AGGTTTATTGTTGTGTCGAGGGGGTAGGGTCGTTTTATTGTGATCAGATGGGGTGCGATTGGTGATGTTTCATTTGGTTCTTCTACCAAGGAAGGGTGGGGTGGTTGATATGAGATGTGTGTGTTTATGAGATGCGAAATGCTCGAGCTTTTTCGCTTAGAGAATGTTTTTTGGGTACTAGCGTTTTCTCTTGATCATTTTCCCTTGATTTAGGCAGTTTTTTTCTCTAGGAAACATCCAAAGTGCCTGGGCTTATCAGATATTAATAAATTTCCTGGGTTGAGATTTCCCTATCTTTGCTAAACTGCAGAGCCAATAATATTTTTTTGTTTATCTTTATAACCAAAGAAGTTGGGAGAATCAATACTAAAACTTGGCTTTTCTTAGTGGGTATTTGATGTAATTTTTCTTTGAACGGAATAGGTCTATTCCAACTTGGTACTGTTCACATTGTTGATTGCACGTGATGCATGAGATGCATATGATGAGATGCATTGATTGATTTCATTTTTCTTAAGCATAGAAAACACTGGTATATGCTGCTAAAATAAAAATAAAAGCATTGAAATATGTCACACATAAAAATAAAATACATAAAATACCTAAAATACATAATCTAATTTATATTTATACATTTTTCTCAAGTGCATTTTCCACCTGCAGTTCTTACCTTTCTTGTAACAGTCAATTGCATAAAATCCGTGGCCTATTAAAAATTCCTTGGTCTTGTTTTTAAAATCTCGATTTGTTTGGGATTTTAAAGATCCTGGGAGACTTTGATTATTAGTAGGTAACTAATCCAGAGAGACAATTAAAATATTGTGATGAAATATTGTGATGCAATGAACTGCAAGTGATGAGATGTATGCAATCAGATGCATACATTGGATGAATTTGATGTGTGCTGTTCTTATGTCAGTCATTATTACCTAATTGTTATTATTTTGCTATTTTTATATCACCTGTTCATAAAATTAGTTTTGTACCATAACCTTCAATGAAATCAACAATGTGATTCGCCGGCTAAAACTCCGCCTCCTTCGCCTGTTGCAGAGGGAGGAGCCAGCAGCTACCGTGGTTACGACCCGGCCATGACTACCACCCAGCCCGCGTTCGGGGGTGGTGGCGGGGGGGAGGGGGCCGCCACCCACCAGGGGCAGCAGCAGCAGCAGCAGGTGTCGTCGTCTTCGCACGGACAACAGGTCAGTCTCGCGGCCGCATCCGAAGAGCGAAGGTCTCCGTCGAACGGTGGAGATAGTCGCGTAGTTCGGTTTCTGATAGCGGAACCGGTTACGACCTCCTGTCTGTACGAGTGGCTTGCTGAGTATCTCGAATAGGCTCAAGGGTCCGTGATTGTCGAAGTGGTCAAAGGCTTGTGAGTTTGAATGTGACTGTTGGTCAAGTTGTAATGTAACTCAGGATCTGATAGGAGATCGCCGCAGGGCAAAGCTCACGAACCTCAATTTAAACGTGGCTTTCTTAGACACAAATTTTGCAGGCTGTACAAAAGCAATTTATATATTTTCTCTCGCATTGCGATTAAATTTTTTTAAGTCATGCGCCCCCCTGAATTGACAGTTGGGTCGATGATATCGGTGATATCGTGGGAACAGCTCGTACACCCCTAGTGGAAATTGCTGGCTGAATCCGTGTTATCAACGTTGCTCGAGTGGTTGCTTGTTTGCGCTGGCTGATAACACGGCCTGGACTTTATTGATCTGCACGACTCGGCACTCGAAGGACAAAACGTTTGGCGAGTTGTCAGGGCTTTCTATGGAGCCTGGACCTCCGCTTGTTTCGTTACTCGTCAACAAGCAGACAAAGCCGAGGCAAGCTGACAGCCGGGAGCGAGATACCAACTTCAAACAAAATGACAGTTTACCTGAAAGCGCGGAGTTTACCCAGACCGTGCTAATGCCCAGTTTTACCATTTTATTAACCCCGAGTTCAATTGTTAGTTGAGCTAAACGGCATGACAACAGCCAACCACGTGCAGTGAAATTCAACTGTTTCTGCTAGTTATATCTCAACTGAGAGTTGAAAAAAATGGTAAAACTGGCCCTAAGATGGCCAATTTTCACAGAATACACCGCTTCCATTCAATCAAAATTCTAACAAAATGACGTCATGATACCCACCCGCTAAAGCCAGGCAGAGCAATTTGGGTTGTGATTTCCCTATCTTCCTTTGTTATTTAGCAGAGCTAATTAATATTTTATCCATCCGGTAGTACGTCCAGTGGGTATCTCTCGTCACGTTTCTCCGAGTGGAACAGGTCTACTAGTCACTCTTCTCTGCGCAAAGCGTTGACCCTTCGTTTGTCTGTTTTTCAGAACGGCGGCGGCGTGATCCAGGTGTCGTTGGACAGCCCGCCCGCGGACGGCTCGACGGCGACCGCTCGCGTGGTCGCGCAGGTGGTGGTCGCGAGCGCAGACCGCGCGTCGCAGCAGACAAACGAACAGCCGCACTTCATCGCCGTCTCCGGTACGTCAGGCACGGTTTGCCCGGATCCCGGCAGGGAAACTTAGATAATGCACTGTTTTCGATGCTGAAATAGACCTAGTCCACTCAGAGAGAAATGACGTCAGATACCCACTGGACTCATAACAGAGCACTGTACAAATTTTAGACCTTTATAGACCTATTCTACCCATAGATAAACGACGATGTACTACCAGTTTGGAAAAAAATATTAACTAGCTGTGCTAAATAACAAAGGAAGAGAGGGAAATCACAACCCAAATTGCTCTGCTTGGCTTTAGCTAGTGGGTATCATGACGTCATTTTCATAGAATTTTGACTGAATGGAATAGGTGTATTGGTTCAAAATTGTACTAAACTATTGGGATATATTTTCAAACTATTGATGTTGTTTTCCTAGGTTAAATTTTCAGCAATGTGTTACTTACTGTAACTTTTTAAAGTGAGATGAGATGAGATGTCCACTTTTGTCAGTGTCATTTATTTTTATTATTTATTTATATACTGACATTTGTTCATGTCAGTTTGTCCCTAACCTTCCATCTCATCCCAATTTCAACCCTTCCTCCTCAAACTTTCCATCATCTTCCTCTTAGCTTAAATTCCATTCATTGCGACACCGTTTTCTAAAATCCACATCTTTCTCTTTCCTTTCTTGTACATGCCCAACTAAAACTCATAGCCATACTTCCCAATATCCCAATTTTATTAATGGATCAAGTGAACAGTCTCATCTCATCTCACATTACGATAAGTTACAGCATCACAGAACTTCACACGCTCAAAGAAATAATGCTACCACTCTGTTCGTGCCTTTCTGGCCCAGTTTCTCAGGGGCTTATTAATTACTTAGCAGTCTTTAATATCCAGGAAACTCACTGGCAGAGGCCATCGCAGTAACACACTAACGGGCCGTTATGGAGTTAACGGCCCTCTGAAAAACCGAACCCTCAACGGTTAAAGCCACAAACGATAGATGACCATTATCAATTCACACTTTTACAATTCGGCGATAGCAGTCAGCGATCTCTTCTAATCGTTGGGCGTTCAGACAAAGCCTAGGACTACAGTCGGATTCGAAACGAGAGTTGAAATAATCTCAGAAACCGAGTCGAAATTTTATCCGTTGCAACGCTGTCACACTTGTACGCTGCCGGTTGGTCGGCGTGCGTTGTTTGACGTGTTGGCGGGTGTGTTTACGTTGGTTGTTGCGTTGGTTACACGCGGCTCGTAGGACCCGGCGGCCGGTCGTACACTTCGCTGACCCCGGTGAACCCGGCAGGAGGTAAGACCCCCCCTAAACACCCCATAACCCCTCTGTCTGACCCCTAAACACCCCGGCCTTCACAGTGAATGAAACCAGCTAGCGGCAAGCCCAGCGGCAAGCTTCGCTCCACTCATCTAAAGTCGACTTATATTTTGGCTTTGTGAACTATGTTTTTTTACCTATCTCACACTAGCATTTTGAGTGTAAAATTAGCTTTAATGACCAAGTTTTCACCATTGAATAGACCTTTTTTGTTCAGGGAAAAATGACGTCATTCATCCGCTAAGAAAAGCCAGTTGGCTTGTGATTTCCCTGTCTTCCTTGGTTGAATAAACAGAGTCAATACACCGATTCCATTCAAGCAACGTGACGCGGTCAGACACCCGCTAAGAAAAGCCAGTTGGCTTGTGATTTCCCTGTCTTCCTTGGTTAAATAAGCAGAGTCAATACACCGATTCCATTCAAGCAACGTGACGCGGTCAGACACCCGCTAAGAAAAGCCAGTTGGCTTGTGATTTCCCTGTCTTCGTAGGTTGAATAAGCAGAGTCAATACACCGATTCCATTCAAGCAACGTGACGCGGTCAGACACCTGCTAAGAAAAGCCAGTTGGCTTGTGATTTCCCTGTCTTCCTTGGTTAAATAAGCAGAGTCAATACACCGATTCCATTCAAGCAACGTGACGCGGTCAGACACCCGCTAAGAAAAGCCAGATGGCTTGTGATTTCCCTGTCTTCCTTGGTTGAATAAGCAGAGTCAATATACCAATTCCATTCAAGCAACGTGACGCGGTCAGACACCCGCTAAGAAAAGCCAGTTGGCTTGTGATTTCCCTGTCTTCCTTGGTTGAATAAGCAGAGTCAATAATATTTGCAGACTTTTTCAATCAAAGAAGACAGTGTAATCGAAACACACAGTGTGTGTGTATGACACAGTGTGTATGACGTGATTTTTCTTTCAATGGAATAAGTCCAACGGAAAGAATTGATGGCTCTACATAGAGCAACAAGGGCTGGCCTTGTTCGGAAAGCGAAGCTTTACCAGGTTGCCTATTAGCCACTTGATAGCCGCTAATGCATCAGTCGCTAATTGCGAAACCAGCCGTGCTGGAGCCAACGACCCAATTAAACCCAATTAAGCCGTCCCGTCATCGAATCCCGTCCTAATTCGGTGAATTCGGCAGGAGAGCGCCACTAATTGACGAGAACTCTGTGATTTCCACCCACCCTCCGTCTATCACCCTCATTTCTACCCTCGTTTCTACCTCAGTAAGCTACCTGTTGAGGGGTCCACCCCTCACACCCTTCCCCCTCCCTTGTGGATTAATCGAGCTTTGTAGTTAGCAGCTTAAAGCAATTCATTCTAATCCTCTTCACGTTGTTGAGAATATATAGTGTTCGATTACGAGTTGGAATGATGATTGAAATTGCTCAAAGCTTGAAAGCAAATTAGTTTTATTTTAAAAGCAATGAAAACGCATTCTATTTTTAATGTTTTAATTAGATTGATAGAGAATTGCCCAAATGGAGCAAACAAGCAAGATTACTTGAGAAAAAGTTAGTTCTCTGTTGAAAATATTAACCAGTTATAGGTAGACCTATTCCATTCAATAAAAAATGACGTCAAATTCCCGGTAAGAAAAGGTTTTTATTGCCCTACCTTCTTTCGTTGAGAAGGTCCACAAATAATATTATTGTCTCTGCAGTTTAACCAAGGAATATAGGGAAATCTCATCCAACTGGCTTGACTTGGTGATAAGATACTCGTCATTTTTCTGTCCAGAGGTCCCCTAGGGCCTTGCCCACCCTACCCTACCTGTGCTTTCTACGATGGACGACTAATTGCAATTGCCCGGTGAAGTGTGCTTCAAGGGTGCATCCCTGGATGCAATCTTGCCCATTATTATGACTCTTATCGATTGGGGTGGATGCCCGTATAGGACAAGGGGAGTAATTGATATCGGATTTTTTGTTGCCGTTTTATTAGGTCCTTGTAGCCCCCTCTTTGATGGTTGGTGATGCAATATGCAGCATTCCGTTCCGTTGAAGCGTGTAATCACTATTTAATTTAAGGGCAACTGTGTTCGCTCAGCGCTATATCACCAAAGTTAAGCAACACCGCGCTGAGTTAGTGCTGGCTGGGTGATCATCATACAAATGATCAGTTCTGTACAGGACAGAAGTTGGAGGGTTTGAAGTTAGTCCAACAACTTCACTCGCCTTGCTTATTAACCTCTCGTCAGCACGGATTAGTGGAGGAATCCTGTTGTTCGAGTTGTACCGTCCTTCGGAAGGGACGTAAAGCCGGTGGTCCCCACGGTGCTTTTCGACAGGAGTAGGCTACGTGCTGGCACCGGGTTTTCCCTCCTCCCTTATAGGCTAGGTTAGGTTCATCATCACACTTTCATTCATTGACGCCGTTAGACCAGCGCCACAGGGCCAGTTGTCGTAACAGTGCGTCGTTAAACACCAGTAATCAATCTCAGCTATGTTGGGTTCATCATCAATCACCCTTTCATTCACCGACGCTGTAAGACCAGTGCCACAGGGCCAGTTGTCGAAACAGTGTGTCGCTAAACACCAGTAATCAATCTAAGCTAGGTTAGGTTCATCATCACCCTTTCATTCACCGACCCCATTAGACCAGCCCCACATGGCCAGTTGTCGAAACAGTGCGTCGTTAAACACCGCTAATCGATCAACGTGAGATGGCGTACGGGCCGCCTGGCCGCGGTGTTGCGACTGATGTGTTGAAGGCGCGATGGTTGCAGTGTCGGACGGTGGCGGCGGCGGCGTCGCGGTGGCTCAGCAGGGCGTGCAGTTCGTGCACTACGTGGAGGGTGCCGCCGAACACCCCCTCTACCAGTCGGCCAATGGACAGATGTGAGTTGTGTCGACATCTCGAACGGATCTTATCAATGAGTTAGCGGTGTCATGGCCTTTTATTGCACGGCTTTTCACGGTCGGTGAAAACGAATGAAAATTTACACAATTTACAATTCTAGCATCTTTGCATTGGTTGTGCGGATTGACGGTACAATGCGATTTATTGATTTTTTTGCTTGTTCTTACCTAGTTGCTTTCTTGCGTTCTTAGTTGCGTTCTTACCTATGCTTAACACGTGTATTATGTTTTCAAATACATATGAATGAAGCTCGACTAATTATTACTCGTTCAAATCGACTATGAGAATGGAAATATCAAAGCATTAAAATATGTCTTGTCCGGATCGACTCTCAGACTCGAATCCCAAAACAATCTTTGTCACAACAATACTCTTTCTCTCTCTTGGATGATAAGGTTGCCGATAAAGATGCGATTGCGTCCATTTTTCAAGTATAACCTTATCACGGATAAACTTTAGTCATATGCTTGTCCCAAAGATTTAGCCTTGCAAATAGCTCCCCACACTTGTATTGCTTGCATTGCTCGTATTCTGTTTGTATTGCTTCCATTGCTCGTATTGATTGCTTTGCATCGTTGGCCAGGGCGTACCCGGTGTACAGCGTGGGCGAGGCGGGGGGCGTGTCCGGAGGCGGAGCCATGTACTCGGCGGCGCCGACGTACTACGCGGCGGGGGGCGGCGGGGGCGTGGCGGCGGTGACCTACGCCAGCACCACCACCAGCACCAGCACCTACCTGCTTCACCACGAGGCGGACGTCAACGCAAGGGACAGTCCCGTCGCTGCAGGACTGGCGGTGAGTTGCGTTTGCGCAAGCTTAGTAAGCGTGGAGCTGGCTTGGAGCTAGCATGGAGCTAGCTTGGAGCTGGCTCGGAGCTAGGGTGAAGATAGGGTGGAGATAGCACAGTTCGAACCCTAATGGAAATACTTGCTGCAACTCGTTGCAATAATCTTTGTTGGCGCTTAGGTACGATTCAACACTAATGCTAGTGTAGCCAATGTCATAATCGGGGTTAGTCGAGTTGTGGGCGTGTGATTGCTGCATAGGGTCACTAGATTCACCGCCTTCTATGTTCATTCATAGTCCTGTATCTATCTCCATGGAGCCACGTTATAATCGGGGTTAGTCGAGTTGTTGGTGTGTGATTGCAGCATAGCGTCACTAGATTCACCACCTTCTATGTTCATTCATAGTCCTGTTTCTATCTCCATGGAGCCACGTTATAATCGGGGTTAGTCGAGTTGTTGGTGTGTGATTGCAGCATAGCGTCACTAGATTCAGCGCCTTCTATGTTCATTCATAGTCCTGTTTCTATCTCCATGGAGCCACGTTATAATCGGGGTTAGTCGAGTTGTTGGTGTGTGATTGCTGCATAGGGTCACTAGATTCACCGCCTTCTATGTTCATTCATAGTCCTGTTTCTATCTCCATGGAGCCACGTTATAATCGGGGTTAGTCGAGTTGTTGGTGTGTGATTGCAGCATAGCGTCACTAGATTCACCGCCTTCTATGTTCATTCATAGTCCTGTTTCTATCTCCATGGAGCCACGTTATAATCGGGGTTAGTCGAGTTGTTGGTGTGTGATTGCTGCATAGGGTCACTAGATTCAATGCCTTCTATGTTCATTCATAGTCCTGTTTCCATCTCCATGGAGCCACGTTATAATCGGGGTTAGTCGAGTTGTTGGTGTGTGATTGCTGCATAGGGTCACTAGATTCACCGCCTTCTATGTTCATTCATAGTCCTGTTTCTATCTCCATGGAGCCCAACAACTCAAATAAACTTTGTCACTATGGAAAAAAAGTCCACACAGCAAAGTTGGCAGAGCTTTTTACTTTTACAAGAACATGTCTTTATTGTTAGGAACTAACAATAAAGTAGGTAAAAGGCTGGTAAATACCACAAATCTTGTTTATCCTGTCTGCTGGTCAAACCGTGTTACCAACTAACATACTAGAAGTCTAACAAACTAACGATGCATTTAATACTTTAACGGTGTTGGTGGTGCCTGTGGCCTGGTGTGATGTTGAGGTGTCTGCTAGCGGTGGCTTGACTGATCGATTAGCGTTCAGCTGTTAACTCCTGTAGTCTTGGTGCCTGGCACCTCCTTGGAATATCACCATAGGTATATATCTTTCTATTCTAAATTTCTGATGCAGCAAACAGTGCCGAACTATCGTTTTATGAGCTAGCGGCAGAATTGTCTAGGCGGCTTGGTTGCAAATTAAAGCAAACCCCCATAAACATTACATAAGATGGCGTAAGTCACTTTTTTGTACGTTGTACCAAGATGGCTGTGCTGCTTTAATTCCTTCCCTTGCCGCCTAGCCAGCTGACAATTCTGAGCTCAACAATGCTATTTCGGCTGAGTTGACTTGAGGACCGGTTGTACAATCTCTGGACAAGGTTTCAACTTCTTCAAAACAAGGGATTACTATTGTGTGAAAACCAATACACCGATTCCATTCTATAAAAATGACGTCATGATACCCACTCGCTAAAGCCAGGTAGAGCAATTCGGGTTGTGATTTCCCCATATCTCTTTGTTATTTAGCAGAAATAATAATTTTTTTTTGCAAACCGGTAGTAATTCCTGTGGGCAACTGACGTCGTTTTTCTCCGAGTGGAATAGGTCTATCGTATGCAGTTGTTCCAAACAAGTAATCGCCACGGCGACAACCAATCGGACGCGGTCGTTCCCCGAGTTGCTTGGTGGAAGTCGAGGAAACTATATTAGCATGTAGTACGTACAAGCGGCCCTTGGGGTAGCATGATATCGGGCGCAACGTTGCGGTGGTTTCGCGGTGCATGCGCTAACTTCGGCGGGGCCGTTGGGTGTCAGGAGACAGGGGGCGGTGGCGGCGGCTTCCTGGAGGCGGGCTCGGCGGCGGGCGAGACGGACGCGCACGGCAACCTGACGCATCCCAACCGCGTGTCGCCGGCAACCGTGAGTTACAAGTCCCGCCCGCTCGATGCACCGCCGACGATAACCTAGAAAACTACGTCGGACTTGTCTTAGAAGCTGCTCTTGACTTGGTGGCAATCGCAATTTGTGTCGATAACCTTAATTTTGGTCTTGTTCATCCTGGAACGTTGTGCTTCCTGCATCGAGTGTGTCAGTGTGTTTGAGTGTATTTCACATATTTTGTCCATTGTCTTGTGCATGAATCACTAATCACTAATCAGTAATCACATTGGAGGCTGCTTAGCGCTTAGCGACCCTACATTAATGGTTCTAATTTAAAGTTGCAATGCATTGCTTTCAATCTGTTTGCTGGTGACGGGTGCATTGCTTGTTGCATGAACAGATAACGGTGACATTTGTACAATTCCTAATCCTAATCCTTCTCATACTTTCTATATATAGCACCTAAATATCATTCTAATCCTTCTCTGTTCCTTGATTTTCATTTTTTTTAAATGAGGCTCAGCAAAATAATTTGGGAAAACAATTGTTCTGTCTAAAATGCATATATTAAAATTCAAAACTAAGGATATGTATCTAGTAAATGCTTGGAATTGAATAGAGATTATTTGGGAAGGTTGGGAAAGATCACAAAAATGCACAGAAGTGCACTTAAATTCTTCGGAAAAGATTAAAACTAGGAAATGGCTAGAAAAACTCTGGAAAAATGTTAGAAAGACTCACTAGGCAAAACTTGGGAATGCTGCAAATACTAAGAATTAAGCTGAAAATCTTTAAAGAATCCAGTAGGGAATGATAGGGAAACCTTGCAACGCCTAGAAGATTCTGAAAAGCGCTACGAAAAGCCAGGGAAAGCTGGAAAAATCCATGAAAGTGCGTGTGTCGAACCCGTGGCGGCGGGCGGGCCAGATGGAGCTGGCGGAGGCGGGGCTTGCGACGTTCGAGTGCGAGGCGAAGGCGGGGCTCCACGGCGGAGGCCCCTCCCCCGCGGGCCGCTCCCCCCTCAAGCGCGAGATGGCCAACCTCAACGGCATCTACCGAAACCCCGCCTACCTCGGCATGGTAACTCCCTCCTCTGTTCCTCATCCTCTTCCTCGTCATCTTCATCCTGATTGTTACCATCATCCTGGATCCGTGGAACTCCAATCATACGTTGACCTTAATGCTAACGGCTTTGTGGTAGCAGTGGAATGCCACTAGAAATAATGACATGCAGATTGTATTCTTTTTTGTTAACTTTGATTTCTGTTCATTTAACAGATATAACTAGGCTATGCGAACACTCATATAATTGTGTTGTGGATGAGTGTAATACTTACGTTCACCCTCAACGCGATTATATTGCGTGTGGGCATAGCCTAGAGGCTTTTATGATCAATTTAAAATGTCAGGCGTTAATTTAGCAGCTTTCTCAATGACATTGAATATTTCAAAACTTAAAAATCGATTTAAAGAAAAACTATTCAATTGATTTGCTTGAAATTAACACGGTATCTTCTTTTTACGATTTATAATGCACACAGTAAATTTTGTCAAAATCGGTTGAAGATGAAGTTGATTTAGTTGCAAAATACTGCAAAATTGCTAAAAAAGCGTCATAAAAGCGCCATTTCCAAGAAAAGCGCTAAACATACGACAATTATATTTGTACACAAACATTAAATCGTGGGGGCCAACATATCTGGAAAGTTTCGTAAAATTATATGGAGATCCTTGGCCTCTAGAGTGGTAAACGTGTTTTGGAAAAACTGAAAAAATTCGTAAAAACTTAATAACATAAAATTTACTAGTCCGAATTGCTTCAAAAACGTGGCAGATCTAAGTTTAGAGAAAACGAAGGTCCACCGAAATTTTCATCAAAATCCGTTTTGGCGTTTGGCCTGTAGAGCGCGAACAAACACACACAAAAAAAAAAAAAAAAAAACATTCCGGAATTTTTTAGCAGTAAAGTGTAATTGAAGATTTCGCTTCACTCGCTACGCTCGTTACGCTCATCACATAGTTTATCATAGCGTGGAATCGGGCTATTGCAGTGTGATTCTGTTTGTTTTTATCAGGTGATTTGAGATGAGAGCATTAATTCGTTCCATAAAAAACACTGACAAAAGCTCTCATTGTAACAAAACGAACAGAACCGCACTACTGTCTTTGCGTACAATTTCACCGCAGTAACTCTGCCATTTCCGATGCGTATCCGACGTCACTTATATCCGAGTGCCATATCCCTACCGGCCTGCGTAGCGTACTAGTTTACCGACGCGTAGCGAGCGAGAGGCTGACGTGTGATCGTTACGGCCACAGGTGCAGTGGCTGCTGGAGAACTACGAGACTGCGGAGGGCGTGTCGCTGCCGCGCAGCACGCTGTACAACCACTACCTGCGCCACTGCGGCCTGCACAAGCTGGAGCCGGTGAACGCCGCGTCGTTCGGCAAGCTGATCCGTTCGGTGTTCCTCGGGCTGCGGACGCGACGCCTCGGGACGAGGTGGGTTGCGTTTGCGTTTGGACTCTAAACGGTCGGAGCTTGCTGGTGCCTGGGCTGAGATTCCGTTGTTGTTTTTTCTGTTCACTCGGGACGGGGTTGAGCCTTGGGCAGAGGTTTGGTACTGTGTTATATGTGTTAGACGTTAGCTAGGTTACTAGGTACTCAATTTTGGGAGAGAGGTGAGAGGGTTTGAACTTCACTCACCTTGCTTATCAACCTCTCGACAGCACGGATTAGCGGAGGAATCCTGTTGTTCGAGCTATACCGTCCTTCGGAAGGGACGTAAAGCCGGTGGTCCCCTCGGTGCTTTTCGACAGGATTAGGCTACGTGCCGGCACCGGGCTTCCCCTCCTCCCTTCTAGCCATAGGTTAGGTTCATCATCACTATTTAAGTCACCAAAGCCATTAACAACACACTGTTGTGACTACTGGTCTAATGGCGTCGGTGAATGAAATGGTGATGGTGAAGGTGATGAACAGAACAGGTCATGTACATGATGGTCACCCATCAAACACCTGACTCAGCGCGTTGTTGTTAAACTTCGGTGATCTCACGAGAACCGGTGTTTGCAGCATGCCAAACCGTTCGGTTTTACAGCATTGTCATCAAGCCGATAACAAACCGCCTGCTTCTCTCTCTGCTCACAGAGGAAACTCAAAGTACCACTACTACGGCATCCGCATCAAGCCGGGCTCGGCTCTCAACGTCTCGCTATCGGACGAGGAATGCAGCAACGGCGGCGGCGGCGGCTGTGGGACCGGCCGCGGGAACCGCCGCTACAAGCAGCCCGCCGGGCACAAGGAGGAGCCGTTCGACGGTGGATCGGGGTCGAACCACTCGGGCTCGCAGTCGCCGGCAGGGCACGAGTACGATGACTCCGTGCAGGTCATGTCGAGCGGGTTCGCGCAGCGACAGGGACAGGTGGGTGGAGCCAACTGGTCTTCGTACAGTGCTACTTTGATGCCGTATTGAGACACTTTATCAATATCTTCCCACTGAACTCTATAGCCATGGATAGCGCTTCGTACAGCGAGACTTTGATGCCGTATTGAGACACTTTATCATGTCTTCCCACTGATCTCTATAGCCATGGATTACGCTTCGTACAGCGAGACTTTGATGCCATTTTGAGACACTTTATCATGTCTTCCCACTGATCTCTATAGCCATGGATAGCGCTTCGTACTATCATTGAGCTACGATATCATGTCGTAGCGGAGGAATCCTGTCGTTCGAGTTGTACCATCCTTCGGAAGGGACGTAAAGCCAGTGGTGTCCTTGGTGCATTTCGACAGGCGTAGCCTACGTGCCGCCACCGGGTTTCTCCTCTAGGCTAGGCTAGGTTCATCATCACTGTTTCGTTCACTGACGCCATTAGACCAGCGCCACAGAGCCAATTGTCAAAACAGTGCGTCGTAAAACACCAATCAATCAATCTCGTTGCTCTATACTGACCACTTGTACGGACCCTCGTTGCTTTGTACTGACCCTTGCCGCCTTGACCTGACCCTGGTTTCGCCATCGTTGCAGACCAACTCGCACCTGCAATACCTGGGCGACTCGAGCTGCGCGGTGCCGGACTTCCCGGCGCTGTCGCTGCCACCCGGCTCGGCGCTGCCCGCCGACTGCACGCTGGACGACGTCGACACGCTGCGCTCGATGTACCGCGAGCACTGCGAGGCGTTCCTCGACGCCGTCGTCAACATGGAGTTCGCCACCGTCGACAGCCTCTGGCGCGAGTTCTGGCGCGCGCAGGACAACAACAACGGCGATGAGTGCGAGGAGGAGAAGTACCTGTCCAAGTACGTTGCCGCGAATCGTTCTTTTGAATCGTTGTTTGCTCTATTTAGCTTAGGGAGGACGAGAAGTACCTGTCCAAGTAAGTTGTTTCGGATTGTTCTTTTTCAAATTTTTGTTTGTACCTAGGTATCTTAGGAAGCAGGAGATGTATCTTTTTCCAAGTATGTGACGTGCATCGTTCATTTGAATCGTTGTTTGCTCTACGTAGCTAAGAGAGCAGGAGGAGCTCTACGGAGCTTACAGAGGAGGAAAAATACCTGTCCAAGAAAGTTGTTTCGTTTGGGTTTTTTTCAAATTGTTGTTAGCTCTACATAGCTTAGGAAGCAGGCGAAGTCCTGTCCAAATATATTTATACATAGTCTTGGGAGTAGGAGTATTTTTCCAAGTACGTCCCCAATCGATCTATCTGAGTCTAGGAGCAGGGGAGTACCTGTCCAAGTACAGTAGGTATTTGAATCGTTGTTTACTCCTCGGAAATTAGGGAGCAGGAGAATGACCAACTTCGTGCCGAGTGCTTGCTGATGAGTTGGTGTAAAGTGTAGATACTCGCGTTTGCTTTTACATTCTGAAAAGCGCAAGGAATGTAGATGTGTTCGTGCGGTTGTGTTTTTCATGTAGACAGAGAGAGAGTAACGACGGGTGAATGTTTGCAGGACGAAGCTGTACGAGCTGTGCAAGTGCACGGCCGTCCAGGAGTTTGTACGTCGCGTCGACTTCCTGTTCTACCAGAACCTCGTGCAGGTTCTCATTCCCGATGTCCTGCGACCGATTCCTAGTAAGTGCAGCTCGCCGCTAACTTGTAGATAGTAGCTTGTAGCTAGTATCTACCATGTAGCTTGTAGCTAGTATCTACCATGTAGCTTGTAGCTAGTATCTACCTTGTAGCTTGTAGCTAGTATCTACCTTGTAGCTTGTAGCTAATAGCTTGTAGCTAGCACCTACCTTGTAGCATGTAGTTTGGAGCTAGTGGCTAGTAGCTAGTACCTTGTAGTGAGTATCTAGTAGCTTGTAGCTAAGTACTAGGTAGCTTGTACCAGCTGTTGGTAGCAAGCTGGGTAGCTAGTAGCTAGTTGCTAGAATCTAGTACACTGTGTCTAGTAGCTAATAGCAAGTAGCTAGTACCAAAATCTTACTGTTACAATATTTGAAATTCTCTGCAAAATCGGCCGAGTGCAGTAATCATCCGGAAAAGATCCTCTTTTATGTGTCAACTGTCAGTTGACGCTTGAGATTGAGCATCAGTGGCAAACAAAGCAAAGTAAGGTTGTACCTAGATGGCTGTGGTACTTTAATTTATAGCCAAGCCGCCTAGGCAGCTGACAATTCTGTCGCTGGCTCAACAACGTTATTTCGGTAGAGTTTCCTAAAGGAAACTCGATGATATCAATGATAACAGTAAGATCTTTGCTAGTACCTAATGCCTAGTACATAGGTTTCGAATCAGTGTTGCCATATGTTTTTCTGACGAAAGCGCGGTTTCCGTGTCTCCAGGCACGTTGACGCAGTCCATCCGTAACTTCGCCAAGGGACTCGAGTGCTGGCTGACGGCCGCCATGACGGGCTGCCCGCCGGAGATGACTCGACTCAAGGTAAGCTGCCGTCGGACAAAACAAGGACAGAGAGTCAAGCTATGTTTATTCAGAGTCCTGTTTCTGTCTCCATGGAGCCACGTTATAATTGGGGTTGGTCGAGTTGTTGGTGTGTGATTGCAGCATAGCGTCACTAGATTCACCACCTTCTATGTTCATTCATAGTCCTGTTTCTATCTCCATGGAGCCACGTTATAATCGGAGTTCGTCAAGTTGTTGGCGTGTGATTGCAGTATAAACATGAATGTATAGCAACATCCGGAGTGTAAATGTGTACATATATAATTATATATACATGTGTTCTTCCAAAGTTGCCTTGTCCAATAAATAAATATGTAACGGCGCTAACGCTCGTGTCCCTGCGCAGGTGAGCGCGGTGGGTGCGCTGGCGCAGACCCTGCGCCGCTACACGTCGCTGAACCACCTGGCGCAGGCGGCTCGTGCCGTGCTGCAGAACGCCGGTCAGATCGGACAGATGCTACTGGACCTGAACCGCGTCGACTTCCACAACGTGCAGGAGCAGGTAACGCGACCACAACCACAACCGCGATCTTAGTGTGATGGTCGGGCACCCCCTAGCGTGCATGTTGAAGACATGTACAGTTCTCGGTTTTGAAAGATATTTCAATACACCTATTCCATTCAATCAAAATTCTAGACATCACTGTACTCACTCGCTAAAGCCAGGTAGAGCAATTCGGGTTGTGATTTCCCCATCTTCCTTTGTTATTTAGCAGAGGTTATCAATATTTTTATTCCAAACTCCAAGACCTCCAGTGGGTATCTGATGTTATTTATCTATGGGTGGAATAGGTCTTTAAAGATCTTAACGGGGCCAAAATTATGCAGTGCTCTGTTTGAACAATTTTGGGCCTTTTACGGCCTAAAATCGTTGGAAACCGAGACCCATACCTACATCACTTCAATATCCAACATCGATTCTGTACCACTCTATTAAACCATCAAGTTTTGTTAATCTCCCCGCGGGGAGATCGCCAGGAATCTAAACGTTGTCTTGACCTTGTTGATAATGTTGTAGGAACATAGCCAAAACGTCAATTTTGTTTTAAATGTTAGGACCTGTCTAGTATTACAGTCAATATTTGTACAAAATTCGTTCAAAGTTGTCGTTTTCGCTGTCGTGAAGTCATCGTTGCCGATGTCGTAACGTTGCAGGCGTCGTGGGTGTGCGAGTGCGAGGGCGAGGTGGTCCAGCGGCTCGAGCTGGACTTCAAGTCTACGCTGCAGCGGCAGAACTCGCTGGAGCAGTGGGCGGCGTGGCTGAAAGGCGTAGTGCAGCAGGTTCTCAAGCCCTACGAGGGAAAGGCGAGCTACGCCAAGGCGGCCAGGCAGTTCCTGCTGAAGTGGTCCTTCTACAGGTGGGTCCCTTGTCTTGTTGGCGAACTTGAGATCACTGATCTCTATAAACCTGGATAGGAAGCGCCTTGTACAGTGGGACTTTCATGGCGTATTGAGCCACGTTATCATGTCTTCCCACTGATCTCTTTAGCCATGGATAGCGCTTCGTACAGCAAGACTTTGATGCCGTATTGAGCCACATCATCATATCTTCCACTGATCTCAATAGCCATGGATAGTGCTTCGTACAGCGAGACTTTGATGCCGTATTGAGCCACTTTATCATGTCTTCCCAGTGATCTCTATAACCTGGATAGTGCTTCGTACAGTGAGACTTTGATGCCATATTGAACCACCTTTTCATCAAATTTTCCCACATCCTCCCCGATGTAATGTTGCGTGACCGGCTTGTCGACGTGCCCAGCTCGATGGTGATCCGCGACCTGACGCTGCGCAGCGCGGCGAGCTTCGGCTCGTTCCACCTGATCCGGCTGCTCTACGACGAGTACATGTTCTACCTGGTCGAGCACCAGGTGGCGCGCGAGACCGGCGAGACGCCGATTGCTGTCATGGGCGAGGTACGTGACTCGTTCCGTTAACTCGGAGGTTAACGTTGAATGTCAGTGTAGTACAATTCTAGCTCGATGCTCTTAACTTGAGAGGTTAACGTTGAATGAGGAGGACTCTTGCACATGACATCGTTCGCAACTAGCTCATGCCGTTAACTTGGGTGTTGACGTAAAATATTCGAGTACGCATTCACATAAGGGTGCTCACAACTAGCTTGTGCCGTTAACTTGGAGGTTAACGTTGAATGTGGAGTATTATTCTAACTTGATGCCGTTAACTTAGACAAACTGTAGTGAGAAATACTATTTAACTGTGTTATTGAATGCGATAAGCTCCCAAACTCACTGTCCCCGACGTTTCACAAATCTGTGCTTGCTTTATCAACGGTCTAAACTCGAGTGCCAAAAAGCAACACATCGAAACGAAAGAACCAACAATAACCTAAGCCTCGTGGTTTCTTGTACTTTATCAGCTGCTTTCTGCTTCCCAGCAGAAGCCAGGCGCCGATTCCCTGGAGGCGCTCTACGGTGGCGCCTGCAACGGCGGCGCCGTCATCAAGTTAGCGCCCAGCTCGGACATGCACTCGAACAAGCGCCAGAAGATCAGCTAGCCGCCGCGGCTTGCCACACAGGTAAGCGCCGGGTTCCCCCTTCTAGGCTCTGTTAGATCATCATCACCCTTTCATTCATCGACGCCACTAGACCAGTGCCATAGGGCCAGTTGTCAAAACGGTGCGTCGTTAAACACCAGTGATAAATCAAGCTGGTGGTCCCCTCGGTGCTTTTCGACAGGAGTAGGCTGCGTGCCGGCACTGGGTTTCCCCTCCTTTCTAGGCTAGGTTATGTTCATCATCACCCTTTCCTTCATCGATGCCATTAGACCAGTGCCACAGGGCCAGTTGTCAAAACGTTGCGTTGTTCAACACCAGCAATCATTCAATGTTGTCAATCTTTGTCGCCAGGTGCCTAATCCTACTGCCCCAGCGAGCTCGCTTCCCGCCTGATTCACGGCTAGATCCGTCAACGATTCGAAACGGAACGCGGCATCGAAGCTTCCGGACGCAAGAGTTTGCCCGTTACGTTCGAGCTGCGATCGTTGGCGGTGTGATTTCACGTTTTCGTTACATTATACACTGCGTTGTTTTTCGTTCCACGTGTACTTGCCGGCACGTCCGTTGCCGGTGGTTGTTCGTTTTGATCTCAGATGGCCCGCAGACGTTTTTTACTTTACGGTCGGTCAACTAGTCATTTCTGCGCGACGTGGGATCACGTTTGGCTGCTCGTTCGGATGCAGCTGTGCTTTGGGCATCTGCTCTGACTTGTTATTTGCTGCTCTGATAAGGCCAGGGATATGTACTAAGTATTTGTGTTCATTTAAATCCATTAGTTTAATTTATTTTTCCCTACTTGTCAAGAAATCACGCAAGTCTGCTAACCATTTGCGTAAAAATGATTTCAGAGCTGGAGGGGCGTCATTTTGCGAAATCGAATACCCACGAAAGTAGTGGGTAGGTTACCCCAAATCAAGTCTTTTTCGCCGTTTCCGAAAGTGCACCATTAGCTAGTAAAAGTAAAGTGTGTTTATAGTTTTTAAATATCGGACGGGTACGTGTATTTTTGTCGATCGCCGTGCGTACTTTAGCGCGGCGAAACCGTCGAGACTTTGGTCGCGGCGACAACGAACGAAATAGATTATTTTTAAAATAGTCGAGGATTCCTATTCGACGGCGACATAACCTCTCACTCTGGCTGCGAGCTTAACCAAAGATTGAACAGTTTGCAATGTGCAACGGCTATTTGCTCAACTCTTATCCATCCAGTTTTACAAACACGTCACGATTAACAATGTCAACAAACAGAATTATTTTTCTTATTTTGTCAATCGTACACGCACGTGTAAGTAATCGATTAGGTATAATTTAAGTGTAAAGATTTAGCGGTTTGATATGAAGTGGAGTTATTATTACGAAGTAGTTACAAAAGTTAAGTGTTCTGAGCTTATTAAACATTGGGTGTGGATCTTAATTCCGCCACACTCCAGTTTGGCACGAGTTCTGTCTGTTCAAATAGCAGTCGTGCTAAGTCCATTCTAAATGATCTCAATCTGAGCGAAATTAAATGCTATGACATTTTGACACATTAGCAGGCATCAATAATACGGTTAGAGTCTGCTTTCCTTGTTTGATGTTGCTGTAGATACTAGAAATCAGACGACGGACGTGATTTCATCGATGTTGTCGTTTTATATGTGAACGTATTGGGTCTGGAAACACACTTGCACGTAAATTGTGTGCGCATTTTTAACTACACAAACACGGCGGCTGTCATTTTCGTGTGTTCGTTAGGTTTAGCGGGGCGTCGTTTGCGTTTTGATAGTGCATTGTCGCTATCGACAATGCCCCCGTCTCCTGCAATGTTTTAGATGCGGCCGTGACCGCCGCGATTTTGCACGAAACCGGTTCACTTTTTCTCGTTACTATATTTAGACTGAGCTTCGAAAGAAAGACGGCTCGGGAATTATACCAAAGATCGGTTGGGACGCGACTGCAAAAGAATTCAAACGTTGATGATGTTATTCCTTCCGAATTCTGCCTGCTTTCAGCAAATTTGGTTCGAAGTATGGTTGAATCAAGGCTTAGTAAAATAGATAGTAAATAATAATGTAGTGCTTTGAACTTGGTTTCCTACTTACTTTTTCTGTTTCTTATTTGGCAGAATTGGGTTAATTTTGGCTTTTTGATTCCTATACTTTGGCAACAAAAACCGAAACTATCCCAATTCTGCAGAATTATAAACTGAAAAAGCTTGTGAATAGGGGCCCAAATTTACATTGATTTCCCGTTGGAGATATCATCAAGCGAGCAGCGAGCTTTCACTGCACTAAATGTCGTCTGTTTCTGGCTCGGACGAAGCTGTTTCTTATGCCGCTCGTTGCTTGGTTACTAGTCGGTAGCAGTAATCGGTAGCCACGCCTCCTTTATTACTAGTCTGTCGTGGGACTGCGTTCAGTTTGCCAGCGTTTATTTTTCCGAGGTTGCCACGCTGATCGGTTTGCCTTCTAGTTAGACGTGGACTTCGTTTTTTGCCGTTTCGTGACGGCCGAATTTGAAAAAGTTCTCGTCGCTCGGCAGGTCAAAGTTTCCGTGGACTTAAACTTAAGGTTAGCGAATCTTTGCAACTCTGGCGGTGGGTTTCGGAGGACGCTTAGAATATAAGAACCCGCCAAATTGTGCAGAACGTAAGGCGATTTCTGTAATCCTTGAGAAATTGTGAAAAACTAATCGGTGTTTATTATTAGTCAGTAATCTGTCGTTGATGTGAGATCAAACAATTCCAAACAAGAATCCCTTTGTAATTTAGAACTATGTTAATTTAAATCGAGTCGTTTGCTAAGTCCTACACGGACAGGCCTAAAAGTGGATCGCACGCTCGATTTATTGCAATTTGAGGCATGATTTCGGTAGAGGTCGTCTTACGTTCAAGTCAGAACGGTTCTCTGCAAACTAATTGTAGTCGTTTTGCTTTCCAAAAGCCCGTTTGCCGTTGCCAACCCAGTACAATTCGTAGAGCCAAAGATAATGTCCTGAAATTCAAACCATTTTTTCCACATGAAAATACTATGATTTCGGGCAGACATTTGTATCGATGAGTTTCAAGTTTCCATCCTGTTACTTGCAGCTTCTTCCCAAGTACCTTTTTCTGTGATTTAACCAAACAAGCCTGGTCAGTTTTTCTTTATTTTTGTAAGTTTGTAACAAAGGTGACAAGAATGCTAGTCCATATTTATTATTAATTATTAATTAACGTAATAATTGGCTGTTTGTCACGTACTTAACTTAGTCCTGCAGGATGAACGTCGATGGATATGTTACGACTTACGACACACGAATGCGATTGCCTTAAAGAGGAATTATTAATAAACTATCAAAAAATACATTGTGTGAAACAAACAAAAAAACTTGTATGTCATCATAGTACATAAAATTAATGCCTAGTATGTGTACTTCTTGTTCGGATCCAAATAAATACATTTGTTTTGTAAATTTTGGATTGTGTTTCTGGCAAACAGCTGAAGAGAGTTGAGTTACGGTCGGTGCATCTTACGTCGTAAAGAACGTAGCTCACTCCATTGTCAACATCAAGAACTCGGATAAAAGATTAGAATCCATTTAATTTCATTAAAACAATGCATATCACAAGGTTCAGGATTTCAAAGATTCAGAGAACAGAATTTTTCATCAAATTCATAAAAATTAAATCTTTGTTAAGTATATTTACATATTTTCACTTTAGCAGTAAACTTTTTGCTGTAATAGACCTATTCCACTCAGAGAAAAATTACATCAGATACCCACTGAACATGTACTACCAGTTTGGAAAAAAATATTAACCATCTCTGGTAAATAACAAAGGAAGATAGGGAAATCACAACCCGAAATGCTCTGCCTGGCTTTAGCGAGTGGGTATCATGACGTCATTTTGATAGAATTTTGATTGAATGGAATAGGTTTATTGGCGAACAAATATTATGTTACAGACCACAAACTAATATCATTATATGTTCCATTACCAGCTAGATATTACAGGTGGTCACCCGCACCGATATTGTTCACCGTTGATTGTTCTTTGTTGCCGTAATCAATCTCGGGAGAAGAATGTTTTGCAAATCGTGGCTCCACCCAATTAACGAAGGCAACTAACTTGAAGGCAACTAAACATCTTCCTGCAACTGTTTCACGGCATCCACCGCCATCTAGGGCTCGATCTCGATCCTCGTCACGTTTGCGATCCAGTCGAGGAAGGCGGTGACCCGCGTGAAGCCGCTGGGAAAGTCGACGGGGTTGCCGTTGACGTTGCCGAACGAGACCATGCCCACTTGGCGGTTCACGCCCACGCTGTCCCTCCAGACGAGCGCACCCCCCGAGTCGCCCTGACATGGAAACACGGGCCAGATGTTTCACCCGCTCTCGGACCCTAGCGTGACCCTGGTGTGACCCTAGCGTGACCCTAGCGCCGGTGAACGACAGGACGACGATGTAGCTTACCTAGCCTAGCAGCGATTTGAGGGTGAAGCTAACCTAGCCTAGCAGCGAGCTGAGTGTGAAGCTAGCCTAGCCTAGCAGTGAGCTGAGGCCGTGAAGCTAACCTAGCCTAGCAGCGAGCTGAGGGTGAAGCTAACCTAGCCTAGCAGCAAGCTGAGGATGAAGCTAACCTAGCCTAGCAGCGAGCTGAGGATGAAGCTAACCTAGCCTAGCAGCGAGCTGAGGATGAAGCTAACCTAGCCTAGCAGCAAGCTGAGGGTGAAGCTAATCTAGCCTAGCAGTGAGCTGAGGGTGAAGCTAACCTAGCCTAGCAGCGAGCTGAGAGTGAACCCGGCGCCAGTAAATGACAGGCTGATGATGAAGCTATAAACCTAGCCTAGCAGCGATCAGGGAAAGGGAACACAACAGGGGAAGGGTACCTACGTTGTAAGTTGAACGCGCTTGCCCGGACTTGGTGCATAGTACCGCCGGCTGGATGACAAACACGTCGTAGAAGCCGGCAGCGCACTTGGCGTTGGCGATGATCTCCAGCTCGACGAACTCAAGCTCGCCCGATATCGACATCGGAGGATCTGCAAGATGTCCGGTACAGCTTACCGTTATTCCTTACCTTTGATGAGCAAATCTTCAATTTTACATCGGGTCGGTAAATCAATATCAGCACAAGACTACACTGGTTCATAATGCCGGGTATAACAACCATTTGGGTGCAGAATTCCTTTCAAATTGTTGCAAAATGGTTTATGAACCATACTTATGTATGTAACCTATGTATGTACCATGTATGTATGTATATATGTATGAATGAATGCATATAAGTTCCTCTACTCAGCTTAAATAAGCTTTTTGTTCACAGGCCCCCCTGTTCGGGATATAGGATATTTATATTTACGATAGAATTTAGACTGAATTGAATGAAAGGCCGAAATACACCTCGCTTGGCTTGTGAGAGGTCGTAACTTGCCAGGATCTTAAATGAGGGCACAGATTTCTCAAAAATGTTTCTAATGTTTAATTTCGAAAAGTACAATTGCTTACCCCCAATCCCCGTACAGCCTGAACAGCGGCGCCCATCGCCCGACCTGTCCCCTCGGTCGCTGGTTCCTTTCTCTCTGTCCCAAACCCTGGCCAACACGAGCACACATCGGACATTCGGATATTGCTGACGGTGACCTGACACATTCCTCACCTGTCAGCGACAGCTCACCTTAGCCACGAAATGCACTCATGCATAGACATAGAATTACGATGCAATCCTATGATTATTCTATGTTAATTTTATGCTAGTGCAGTGATAATTGCTTAGTCCCCAAATGCTTTACTATCCAAAGGCACCTTTAAAGATTGGTTTATGGAGTGCCTTGTTCACTAGCTGATAAGATTGTTGGGACTACGGCAAAGGTCAAGGTGCGAATAGTTACGCGTTCTAGTTTAGCGGTAAATCTTGGAATAATTTCAGCCAATTGCTATTGCTGTGAACTTACACGTATTGAAGCCCCAACCGGTGACAGTTGCTTTCGCGCCGACCAAAAGGAGCGACTGCTGCGACCTCGTGGGCAGCTTTACCGGTGCGATCGTCTCTGCAAGCACAGACCTTTGTCCAAACACAGACGTTCCCAGCCGTCCGCCTCGCACCCAGCGTGCTACGCGCTTCAACGTCCCACCGAACGCGTCGCACGTTCCCAGCCGTCCGCCTCGCACCCAGCGTGCTACGCACTTCAACGTCCCACCGAACGCGTCGCACGTTCCTAGCCGTACGCCTCGCACCCAGCGTGCTACGCGCTTCAACGTCCCACCGAACGCGTCGCACGTTCCCAGCCGTCCGCCTCGCACCCAGCGTGCTACGCACTTCAACGTCCCACCGAACGCGTCGCACGTTCCTAGCCGTACGCCTCGCACCCAGCGTGCTACGCGCTTCAACGTCCCACCGAACGCGTCGCACGTTCCCAGCCGTCCGCCTCGCACCCAGCGTGTTGTATTCAAAACTTATTTCTTACTCACTTGTCCACTGGCAGAGCGGGTAGGCCATCTTGATGAGACCGATGTCGTTCTCGAGAAAGAGCTTCGGCTTCAGCTTGTTGGTGAGGTCCTCGGCGTATCGATACTTTGGATGCAAGACGGAGACGGTCGTTGTTTGCGTCACGGTGCCGTTCATGTCACCAAAAGGCCGAAGCGAACCGAACGTGAGGACGAACGACGTTGAGCTGGAAGGCAGAGATGAAAACTCGTCATTCTAAAGCCGGAATTACAGGAAAACTTTGGTTGATGCCACCATTATATCAGTGCTATTGGCATGCAGAAATTGGCACAATTTAACACTGTGGACGTTAGTGGTGCTAGAGCTGCTATAGGGTAAGGTTGTCTACAATAAATAGGTGGTGATCTATAGTGGGTCAGTGAGCTTTTCTGCAAACTTCTGCAAAAACTTGTGTGTTGTATGTTGTTACCTGCTCCTTAGTAACTTTTCTGTACCCTCATTACCAGAGAGGTTTCATTGAAGATTTCATAGAAAATTAGAAAAGCTAAATATGTGCTTCAATCTCTAACTATATATGGTGTCCTGTTTTGTTTTTGGGTTAGGTACCCAATATGTACCATATTATGGTGATCCATCAATAGACCGTGGGGTGGTACAAGGTGGGTCATTCCAATAATTGAATTTCAAAGAGATACAAAGGATTTAGTTGTTCCGTAAATTACAATGGGCTCTTATGGGAGTAACGGAAAATTGATTTTTTTGGACCAAAATGCACTTACAATTCCAGATAAAATATTATGTTCTTCTACTATAGTTGTTGAGTGGCTTGAAAAGTATATATTTTTTGGCTTTAATATGAATGGATATCAAGAAACTTCAAAAAACTAAACGACCCAACTATTATAGCATATTTTGTCAAGCCCCGAGCTCACTTGGCTACGCAGTGTCCTGCAGTGAGCACCCACTGCGAGCTGATGACGGACCCGCCACAGAATCTGAACTCATCGTTCAGAACAGCGACCTGCCAGGGGAACTGTCCGTGGGTCGCCACCGTGCCGCCGAGGATGCGTCCCTCGATGATTACAGGGTCGACGCCGTCTGGAAACGTGCTGCGGGCTTGAAACACAGCGTGCTACGGGCTTGAAACACAGCTTGCTACGAGCTTGAAACACAGCGTGATACGGGCTTGAAACACAGCGTGCTACGAGCTTGAAACACAGCGTGCTACAGGCTTGAAACACAGCGTGCTACGGGCTTGAAACACAGCGTGCTACGGGCTTGAAACACAGCGTGCTACGGGCTTGAAACACAGCGTGCTACAGGCTTGAAACACAGCATGCTACGGGCTTGAAACACAGCGTGCTACAGGCTTGAAACACAGCGTGCTACGGGCTTGAAACACAGCGTGCTACAAGCTTGAAACACAGCTTGCTACGAGCTTGAAACACAGCTTGCTACAGGTTTGAAACACAGCGTGCTACGGGCTTGAAACACAGCTTGCTACGAGCTTGAAACACAGCGTGATACGGGCTTGAAACACAGCGTGCTACGAGCTTGAAACACAGCGTGCTACAGGCTTGAAACACAGCGTGCTACGGGCTTGAAACACAGCGTGCTACGGGCTTGAAACACAGCGTGCTACGGGCTTGAAACACAGCGTGCTACGGGCTTGAAACACAGCGTGCTACAGGCTTGAAACACAGCATGCTACGGGCTTGAAACACAGCGTGCTACAGGCTTGAAACACAGCGTGCTACGGGCTTGAAACACAGCGTGCTACAAGCTTGAAACACAGCTTGCTACGAGCTTGAAACACAGCTTGCTACAGGTTTGAAACACAGCGTGCTACGGGCTTGAAACACAGCGTGCTACGGGCTTGAAACACAGCGTGCTACGGGCTTGAAACACAGCGTGCTACGAGCTTGAAACACAGCTTGCTACAGGTTTGAAACACAGCGTGCTAAGCTTGAAACACAGCTTGCTACGAGCTTGAAACACAGCAATTGCTACAGGTTTGAAACACAGCGTGCTACGAGCTTGAAACACAGCTTGCTACGAGCTTGAAACACAGCTTGCTACAGGTTTGAAACACAGCGTGCTACGGGCTTGAAACACAGCGTGCTACGGGCTTGAAACACAGCGTGCTACGGGCTTGAAACACAGCGTGCTACTGGCTTGAAACACAGTGTGCTACGGGCTTGTAACACAGCGTGCTACAGGTTTGAAACACAGCGTGCTACGGGCTTGAAACACAGCGTACTACGGCTTGAAACACAGCGTGCTACGGGCTTGAAACACAGCGTGCTACGGGCATGAAACACATTGTGCTACAGGATTTAAACACAGCGTGCTACGGGCGTGATATTCGCACCTGTTTGCAGAGGTAAGTCACCTTCCGAGAGAATGTTGGCAGTAATGTCAGCTAACAGCCACAGAGTCCTGTCGACGGGGTTGACACTTGTGTTTTCTGCTCCCTGTGACAATTCCAGTGACAGTTTTTATCAATGCCATTGGAACTTTAACCCCGTTCATCTGATTAAGAGGTCCTGTTTCCTCTGCATTTTTTCAGATTCAAGAGACTGGATGTTTCTTAAATGTGTATCGTGTTAAAGCCCGTGCAGTTTAATTCACTATTTTTTTTAATTAATCGTAGCACAAAGAATATTAACAAAATAATAAAATTGAATAATTGAATAATTATATTTGTTAAAAAAACAAATAAGAGATTGGGAACAATTGCAGGTAAAAAACCTGCCACCTGGTAACCAAATGACTAATTACAAACATGGCTACAAACATGGGATTTTTAAAATAAAATTTATCATTCATAGACAATTAGCTGCAAAAATGTCTTAAATATTTTTTTTTCACTTTCAATTAAAATAATTTATTTATTTATTTATAATTTCTAGAATTAGATAGAGATGTCATCTACCTGTGCCACAGTGATCCACAAACACACGGCTCCGAGGAACACCATCATCCTGAACAAGTGGATATCAAGAGTCTGCTTTCACTTGTCGATACGTTGCCAGCGAGGTATCGACGACAACAGGTGGATGATTGTGTAGATAGGAACAAAGCAGCCTGTCGAATTTTCAAAACCAATAAAAATTCAACAGCATAAGGAAACGTATGACGCGTTACAAGGTTTGAACTTGGGAGGGGGATTTTTAGGGCGATTCTCCAAGATAAGAATGGTAATTTTCATAATCATATAACCACTCAAAAAACAAATTAACTAGGTGAGTGTATAATATCCAGTTAAGTCCACTTCTGTTAAAAATGAGTCAGCTTTTAAGTCGTCATTAAACAAGGAATGTCCATCGATGTGTGATAATTGTCAGGAAAGTCCATGATTGCTCCGTTCTCATTTTACAAGCATGTTAAGTTCAAAATTTCAACCTGCTGCTACACATAACACCATCTCAGTTTTTTTCATTTCCTCAACTTGAAAATCTTCAAATTATTATATTGTTTGGCCCAAATTACAATCTGATTGAAGAAGAACCATCAGAATAGAATCATCATCTCTTTGGTGTTGCTTTTTTCTATTCGACTGCAAGAATACTATTGCTATTATACTATTACTTTTATTACTATTTTCCGCGCTATTAAACTGGAAATTGTAATTTGTGAACGACATTTGTTCTTTCCTGTCAAACACAACGTGCGAGTGAAGCGAACAATTTGTTTTTTGATTGATTGGCTGCCTGCTGGAAACTGAACAAACAATTAAGTTGCCGAACGTTTTTAAACAATCACATTATCTCAAATTTTCCAACTAATCTTTGAGGAGTGGTTTTTTTCCAACATTTTCAACAAATAGTGTTTGTTTCTTTTTTATAATGAATCATTAATGTTTTTTTTATATTGATAATTGTATTCACATAATCAGGTAAACAATTTCAATGTTATGAAAGAAAACCTAGCTGGCCGTGTGATCCTGTTATTTTTTTTCAAGGTGAGTTGAAATGAGAACTTTTGACAGTGTTTTGAATGGAACAAATGAACGCTCTAATCTCCTGTCACATTAAAAAAATTCAACTGAAGCCGTGATTTATTTGACGTACACCTTCGTATCAATCAACCAAGTTCCTAAAGAAACAAGGTCACGAAATCTGCTGGGAATACTTGAGCCATCGGCAAGAAATCCACACCACCGCAAGGAAAACATTGTACAAAAAAGCTTAGCTGATAAACAGTTGCTACCAGCACGGTGAAGATGTCCCAATAAATCTCTGCTTTGACAAGTTCAAGCTCTGCATTACTTGTCAAACTTCACTGCCAGCAGAATTCTTTATAGCGGCTGCCAAATTAGCATAACTACAATGCAAAACTCAAGTCAAAAGTTACCTACTCAGAAATTCAGAAATCCATGTATAGTCACGAGCGAGCTTGGATATAAATGCTGAACATTTAAGCGTCGCATGGTATTAAATATTCAGGTGAAATAGAAAACTATAAAAGATTTTAGCTTCATTTTAGATAAGGAACCTTATTAAACGAAAATTTCATCTGGCGTCCTGGCTTGTTGGTTAAGTCGCTAGGAAATAAAACTGCGAAATGTATGAGACTGGTTCGATCCCCCTAGCTTACGACTTTTTTTACCATAATAAAGATCTTTCACAAAACATATATATTGAAAAATACCAGCCACAATCACATCACTCGAATGGCCGAGTAGTTAAGTCGCTTGGTTCGTAACGCAAAGATGATGCGTTCAAAATCCGAGTGGCTTTTGAGCTTTGCTCATGAATTGGGGTGGCGGGGGTACGCCATCCACGCGAAATTTTAATAAGTACAAAAGGTAAACAAACCATTTGTAATTTATATATCTTAAAAATCTACGAGCATGTATTGTGACTCGACAGCCGAGTGGTTAAGTTTCGAGGCTGGTAACCCAATGGTACCGGGTTCGAATCCCGGCTAGTACAAAGAGGCGGAAGCTTTTTTGCATTTAATTTAGGCGAATGTTATTAAAGATAGTAGCAAAAATTCAAATCTCGGTCGCTTCGCTCCCTCGTTTTGAATTTT
Source organism: Nemurella pictetii (assembly GCA_921293315.2). Lineage (NCBI taxonomy): Eukaryota > Metazoa > Arthropoda > Insecta > Plecoptera > Nemouridae > Nemurella > Nemurella pictetii. The sequence continues at coordinate 7,194,130 of OV121124.1, forward strand.
TGCGGAAAATTGAACGTCCCACCCTAGCACCCTAAGCAAGCGTGCTGAACTTATGTAAAATGTTTGGTAAGAATGACCATGGAGTGATGACTACAGCGCCACCTGTTAGCTAAAATTGAACAAATCTGTGACTTAGTATTTTTTTTTTATTTTTCTATAACACGTTATTACAGCCTCGTGGCTTTGCACAATACATAAGAATAATTTCAATTAAATTTTAAGTTACAAAAAGCTGGATGCTCCGGGAATCGAACCCGCGCCGCTAGATTAATAGGCATGGTGGGCTATCCAATGCACCACGCTGTCGATGTTGGATCAACTCGATTTCTCCCTACAGATTGCACATGGTAAGCTTGTGTTCTTTTTTAAGCGATTGACTTGTGTTTCTGACATTGCAGACGACCAAGTCCTATACCTCACGGTTGTTCAGTGTGTATTCAGTATTTTGACATTGCCAAAAAGCTTTTCCCCTTGCTGGGATCGAACTCGAGTCGCACAGAACACTCATCCCAGCGCCAACGTGCTAACTACTGGTCCACGCTGTTGCTGAAATCGTGGCACTTATATTTCCTTCCCATTCATTGTGGTGAACCTAGAGGCTGTAATAAATTGAACGGCGAAGTTGTCTCAGCTTGGCTTGACTCTTCGTGACGTAAGAACTAGCAAGCATCGTACAACGACGATGTTCCAGCCAAAGCTTGATGGACAAACAGCCACGCCGGCGTCGGGAATCGTACTCCAGCCTTCCTGGTGGCAGGCACCAATGCTACGCACTCGACCACACAGCAGTGCCTATACCAGTCATTGCCAAAAAGCTACGCTTCTTGGTGGGATCGAACTCGGGTCGCACAAAATCCCCGTCCCAAAGCCAACGTGTTCACCACTGGACCACGCTCTTGCCGAAAAGAGTGCGTTCACATTTCCTTCCGATGCATTGTTTTGAACCTAGAGGCTATAAAATAATAGCGCAGCGAAGGGTGCGATGTAAATGAGCAATTGCAAGTGAGTTTTAAGTTCCAAAATTGCGTTCGGGCTGAGATTTGTTTCTGGCAGGTGGGCTATCCACCAGACCACGACATCAATGGAACACTGGCTTGAATTCTTTGTATTCATTGCATATGGTGAGCCCATGAGCTTTTTTCGATGAACTGCCTTTTCTGAAAAGTACAAGTACTTGGAATAGTTACAAGTTCCATACCTACATCAGTGTTTATACAGTTTTTGCCATTGCCAGACATTGTCAATAAGCAACGTCTCCATCAGGATTCGAATTCGGGACGCACCGATCTTTCACCCGAGATCCACTAACAATGCTTGGTATAAAAAGTGGATTATGATCCAACACCAGAGGGACAGAAGTGACTTACTACGAAGCCAACTCGCCAATTGAACACAAAGTTAAATGTAACTCATATGCCAATGATAGCCAATGATAAAGCTGATGTAAATGACATATACTTTATTCCCTTTAAAACTTGACAAAATCCACTGAATCCACTGAATAAACATCAATCTTTATTGACTGCATACAAAACTAGATACCAAAAACATACAAAATCTGATTTTTATAAAGAAGTCTAAATTTCCTTCTGAAAAACCATCTCAAAACAAGGATCGATTAAGAAAGTAGAGCGATGTGTGTACAAAGTGTCTGTTTCGGGCGGAGCTAGCTGTCACAGGTGGGCAGTCTCCGTTCCAGCGATTGCTCGTAGAGCCGGCGGTAGAACTTCTCCAGGTTCCGGTAGAACGTCTCACGGTAGCTGACCTTGCCGTGCGATCCCCCGCCCACGCGACACCTGGCCCCAGGACAACACCGCCATCGTTAAGCTGAGATTTTTAATAGTTTTTAGTTTTTACAAACTGGTAGTGTGTCCAGTGGGTATCTGACGTCATTTCCTCTGAGTGGAATAGGTCGATTATCTTGCTCTGTGTATAAAAGAGTGTGTAAGAATGAAAGAAACCTTGCCATGTTTATGATAGAAGGGCAAGTCGACAGACTCAAGAAAAAACTGAATGAGAAAGTAAGTCAAGCACGCAAGCAAACGTAACTGCAATTTATAAATATGAATAAATACCCATAATTGCATGGTTTTTACAACCAATTAAATGTATTTATGATATGCACTGTAGTGAATATTAAAATCTTGAAACTTTAAGTTTTAGTCACTTTGCCATGTGAGTCATAAGTCATAACTCATTACCATTTGCCTCCTGATAATGATTTTCTTTTAGCAATCACAAAAATCAAATTAACAAGGTTAAGCATATACTGAATTAAATTAACTATGGTTCGACAGTAATAAACAGTGATTCCACTTAAATAAAAAAAACACATTAAAACAGCACAGGGAAGTGTCCTGTTAACTAGTCCGTGACAATTACCTCACATCAATTTATCCAACCCTGCGTTCCCAATGGTGGATTTTCCATCTTCAACGTCTGCATCTACAAGACACCTTCCTTCGAAAACTCACAGCAAGGCTCGTAGGTTGGCGCTGGGGTCTTCGTAGAGCCGCAGGGACGGCCATTCCCTGGCCAGGCCAGCGATGCCAGCGCTGCAGTCTCCTCCTCCCGGCGCTTCCCCGTCCTGGCTGCGTCGGTGTTCGCAGCTCCGGGCTCCCTCTGTTGAACGTAGGAAACACAGCATTGAACACTGATCTAGAGACCGACGCTCAAAACATCGACGGCGATTGGAAATGGCAAAGTTAAATTGTGCTGTAATACACATATTCCATTCAATCAAAATTCTATCATAATGACGTTGTGATGCCCACTCGCTAAAGCCAGGTAGAGAAATTCGGGTTGTGATTTCCCTATCTTCCTTTGATATTTAGCAGAGCTAATTAATTTTTTTTCCAAACCGATAGTAAGTCCAGTGAGTATCTGACGTCATTTTTCTCCGAGTGGAACGGGTCTATTGCATGCAATTAAGAAGACGGTAGAAGAACAATCAGTTAATTTTTTAAGTTGAGATAAGATGAGAACTTTTTGTCAATGTTTTGAATGGAACAAGTGAACTCTATCATCTCATAATCCCTTGAAAATATTAACAGAATCACACTGCAATTAAGAAAATGTGGCAAGCGTATGAATATGTATAAGACATTGACATTGACGTTGTATATGATGGTAACTTGCGAAGCGAAACTATTAAATAATAAATAAATATAGAAAAATCATGATGATGTTACGATGTTTCTGAAGAAATCAATCAAAACAGCAAATCAAACTGCATGCACTGCAGGTATAATCCGATCCAATCTCATCATTTTTCCAATATTAAATACCATGCTTTAATAACCAAACACAATACCTTGTGCATTGAATACCTTTTCAGTTATTGCCAAAGCACTAAAAAAATCAAAAAAATCTCGAAAAACATCAACTCTGTCCACGTTTTCAAACACTCACGTTTCGTCCGTTGATCGCACGTCTGTTCCACAGCGCAAGTGACGCAATACTTGGGCTTCCGTTTCGCATCGCACGATGACGCGCCGTCCGTACGCCGTTCGTTTGCGCAAATCCTCGGGCTGGCAGACGAAGACAGAGTCACCCTGAACTGAGTCTCTTCACGCGCTTTGAGCGGAGTGCTGCTGTTCGGTCCGTACGCCAGCGACTCCATTTCCTTCGACATCGAGCGAACGCACCCGTTGCACATCCGTTCCTTACTGCCCGATGTTTTCGGTGCCGATTTCGAGCAAACACAGCCGACGCCTTCGTCGCCCAAGGACCCGGCAAGCTTCGATTTCGAACAAGTACGGCTGACGGATTCATCGACTGCCGACTTGGAGCAAGAGCAGTTGGCGAGTCTCGATTCGTTGCCGAAGGATTCGACTAGCGGAGGTTTCGAGCAACAGCAGCCGGAATGTTGATCGTCCAACAAAGTCACTTTCGTCTTCGAGCCGGATTTGCTGCACGGTTCGCTAAGTTTCGACTTGGAGCAAGATTCGTTCGTCTTGGGTTTTCCGCAGATGCAGCCACTAATAACAGTTGTGTCGTTGCCCAAAGACGCAGTGATTTTTGACTTGGAGCACGATTCCTTCGCCTTCTGCCTCCCGCAGCCGCAGCCGTTCATCGTGGCTCCCTCGCCGCGATCGGCCGGCGTCACGGGAAACCGCCGCGTGGATTCTCGCAGGGGGCTGCCGACGGGATGCGACATGTCGCAGCGGGGACAGGCGGGGGGCAGGGACGCGGGGGCGGCGGCGGACGGCCGGCTGATGTCTCGGCTCGTAGCCGCCCACACCAGCCGTTGCAGCGCAGTGAGTTCGGCGGAACGGTCGCCGCTCGAAGCGACGCGGCGGTGCTTGCCGCTGGAACGCACGGGACAAGCGTTGGAACCGGTTGCAAGGCTTGTAAGTTGCTGTTAGGTAGTGTTCTGTCACAGGCCTGTTATACACCAACTTTTGCTGGTTCTAATTCTATAAAATTTGTTAAGACTGCTTTTGTTTCCAATAGGTACTTCTTTGGCAAAGAAATGTTGATATTTTTACTGGAGTAATTTAATGAACATTTAATTTCCAACCATAAATGCATGCGTATTTATTATTAGAAACGAAATATCTATTCGAAAAATTTATATCTGTACCGAAACGTGATACATGCAACGAGTATTTGCATTTGGTTGCGATTGCTTATATTCCTCTGTTAGCAAGTTAGCAGTAGTTTGATTTATTACAGCTAAAATTGTTTTAAGATATAGGTTTGTCAATAGTTCAATTAAATGGGTTTATCTCGGGCAAATTGTATCTATTTATAGCACAATATTTTACTTAGTGGTAATCTAATTTATTTGCGAAAATCACCCCACCCGTCCCCGGCAGACATCGCGCCGGTCCTGGGCCCTGGACGCTGGACCCGGCACGACGGCGCCGGGAGCTTGCCCGGCCGACGAGTCTGCCGCGTGTGACACACCGAACGCTGCCGCTTGTTCTGCGTTCCCGCCGTCTGCAAACACGTCACGCTCGTTCAAAACGTACTCAATTTACTCAATTTCGGGAGAGAGGTTGGAGGGTTTGAACTTCACTCGCCTTGCTTGTCAACCTCTCGACAGCACGGATTAGCGGAGGAATCCTGTTGTTCGAGTTGTATCGTCCTTCGGAAGGGACGTAAAGCCGGTGGTCCCCTCGGTGCTTTTCGACAGGAGTAGGCTACGTGCCGGCACCGGGTTTCCCCTCCTCCCTTCTAGGCTAGCCTGCTAGGTAAGGTTCATCATCACCGTTTCGTTCACCGACTCCGTTAGACCAGCGCCACAGAGCCAGTTGTCAAAACAGTGCGTCGTTAAACACCAATAATCAATCAATCAATCAACAAGTATATCTGCAGATTGAATCCGTGAAGCGGTGTAACAAAAGTAAGAGATAGGCGGAGCGAGCGGACCTTCGAGATGATGGTCTTGGGGAAGACGGTGATTCCGTCATCGCACAGCGAAGAGCCTAACGTCTCCTCGATGGTCGTTCGCGTCGACACCTCGACCTTGGGAGCCAGGATGCCCTGCGCATTGGGACCGGTAACAAGAAGGCTTAGAGAACGGCGGGACACCATCGATTCACCGATTTCATCCAATCAAAATTATATCAAAATGACTTCATGATAACCACTCGCTAAAGCCAGGTAGAGCAATTCAGGTTGTGATTTCCCATCTTCCTTTGTTATTTAGCAGAGCTAATTAATATTTTTCTGAACTGGTGGTACGTCCAGTTGGTATCTGAATAATTTTTCTCTGAGTGGAATAGGTCGATTATCAATATGCATTCAAGATGTGAAGCCAAAGTATTCTCTAAGATTTTCTCAGAATAACAAGCAGACATTTAGCAGGGAACACTTGGAACACTTGGAAAATAAGAAACATAAGGAACATAAGGAACACAAGGCAACACAAGGCAACACAAGGAAACACAAGGCAACACAAGAAAACACAAGGCAACACAAGAAAACACAAGGCAACACAAGGAAACACAAGGCAACACAAGAAAACACAAGGCAACACAAGAAAACACAAGGCAACACAAGGAAACACAAGGCAACACAAGGAAACATAAGGCAACACAAGGAAACACAAGGCATCACAAGGAAACACAAGGCAACACAAGGAAACACAAGGAAACACAAGGCAACACAAGGCAACACAAGGAAACACAAGGAAAACACAAGGCAACAGCAACACAAGGCAACACAAGGAAACACAAGGAAACACAAGGCAACACAAGGAAACACAAGGAAACACAAGGAAACACAAGGAAACACAAGGCAACACAAGGCAACACAAGGCAACACAAGGAAACACAAGGCAACACAAGGAAACACAAGGAAACACAAGGCAACACAAGGAAACACAAGGCAACACAAGGCAACACAAGGCAACACAAGGCAACACAAGGAAACACAAGGAAACACAAGGAAACACAAGGAAACACAAGAAAACACGACAAGACTCACGGGAAACACATCGGTGGGTTCCATCAGCAAGTCGACGTCGACGCCAGCAATCAGCGCACGTCGCGGCGGCATCGGAAACAGCAGCTGTTCCAGCGATGTCTCAAACGTCGACAGGATGTTGCCGGCGTAGAGGGACGGCCCCCACTGGATCTGCGGGCAAAGTTGACTTTATAAACCACGGTTAAATAGTTATATTGCATTCGGAAAGGAAGCAGAAGCTACCGATAGGTTGTCACCGTGGAGATGAGCTTTTATCTGGATGTAAGCCACTTGCACAAAGTATATTCTGTAAGAGGCTCCAGCACCGAAAACCTACCCAACTCCATCAACAATCAGAACGCAATGCATTGCTAAACATACTGTACTTTATGGATGGTATGGAAGAAAAATACACCGATTCCATTCAATCAAAACGATGCCATGATACCCACTTGCCAAAGCCAGGTAGAGCAATTCGGGTTGTTATTTCCCTATCTTCCTTTGTTATTTAGCAGAGATGATAAATATATTTTTCCAAACTGGTAGTACATCCAGTGGGTATCTGACGTCATTTTTCTCTGGGTGGAATACGTCTGTTTCCAGTACGGATACAAAGTTTGAAACAGACATTTTATTGCTAGTAAGAATTCGATAATGTTGTGTTTCTACCAGCTGAATGGTGAGCAGCTGTCCGGCCAGCAGCTGCCCGAGGTCGCCGAGGTGTCGAACGCGACGGAACGACCGCGCGAACGTGAACGTTTCGTGCACTAGCAGCGGGAACGCGGGTTCGAGGTCGGCCGTGTCGGCGGCGGCGTCCAGCATCGACACCCGCAGCGACACCTGGCCTTTGGGGCAGAGCCATACCCCCGGACACGTCACCTGCCGGGAGTAGAAGAGATCGTTGGTACCAGAAACTGTGTTACTTTGTGTGTCATTTTACTGTGTCATTTTGCCCTTTTCAATGTTCCTGTTTTGGCTAGACTTAAAATTTTTATTAAATAAACTTCTTTTAACAGTTTTTTCACTGAAGGGAACATGTGATTACTGCAAACTGCATTTTTGTAGTTTTATCTAGGTACTTGCAAATATGTTAGTAGTTATAGTGCCTTTGTTAAATATATGATAATTTGTTTAGTCAATAAATTTTATTCACAATAAATGCACGGTAGTACAATATATATCAGATTTATCATTGATAATGGATGTATTATAGAACTGACAAGAGTAAATACCTATTTAAGAAGCTATTTTTTATATGGGTCTATTTGAAATAAGTCGCAGGCACCTATAAATGATTTCTTTGAGACAGAAATAATGACATCATTTACTAGTCACACATAAATCATCATTAGTAGAAATAAGAAAAAGTATCTTAGTTTTGAAGAGAAAAGAGCAGCTTTAGTTATTTTTCCATTGAAAATATAATGTTTCGACTTGCCGAGAAATGAGCAAAGTAACTTACCGCATGCAGATCGAATTGCACCCTGACATTGCACACTTTCCGAGGCATATTTCATTTGCTAGACATTTTTAAGCTCGTGCAGTTATGCACGGTATGCAGTCAGAAGGAGCATTCCAAAGCCAGCCCGTTGGCAGCCAAAACTCCTACCTTCATTTTGACAACCACATGCTTGTCTAAATAGATCAATAAATGTTGTTGTTCCTTGTTGTTATGACAACAAAATATGCAGAGTAGAAATTCTAATGGGCTGGGAATAAGATATAATGCAAAATAGCTGTTTACTTATTTTCACTTCACATTGTGTTTATAAAATCTTGCATCCTGCTAGACTTCTTGCTCAATTCTTTATAAATCATAGCGTTAAAATCTGAAATAAACTTTTATTGCTGCCAAACTCGTATTTTTTATTTGATGCCTATTTCAAAAAGTGAATAAGGTTTTCTGCATAATTTTTTAAGAGTCGAAAGTTTTAAATTGCAAGTATAGTTCTAAGTTTGCAGTCCGACGCTGTAATTTATGAGACACGCTTTCAGCAAAAGTGAACAACTAGTTAACTAGAAAACTGCGACTCACGTTCTAAATTCTGCCGCCGATTGCTGTACAACGACGGAGGCTGAGCAGGTCATTCAGCTATACGGCTGTAAACTTTACATCGTAATTGCGTGCCATTCGTCAGTGACAGAAGAAACAAAAATATTGCGGCATCAACACAGCATCCCACGGCTAGCTCCCAAGCCGGATCACATGATGGTTTCATTGTTTTTGTCTGGAAAAACTACACACGAACCAGAGGCGAGCCCAGATTTTCTAGGGCTATCTGAATCTACCGTCTTGAAGGATTGAGAATAAGGTGGTAATGCAAACTATGTGTGGATGAAAGCATTGAGTTGAGGATGAAATGTGGGATACAGAAAGTCCAGTGACAGAAGAACTGGCCTCCATAATACAGCCGCGTCTGAAGGAAATATTTGGTAAATTCGCCCGAGTGAATTTGCAGACATAGGTGAATGCTGTTCGCCGCGTTATTAATAGATTGCGCCAAATCAAATGAAATCACATTAAAAACGTAAAATTTGCTGGGACCGAAAATGACCCGCGCCCGATGATATTGTTCGGAATATTTCGTAGATGTTCGGATCTGCTAATGGTTTCAGTCAGCTGCTGCTGCTGGCGCCAGCTTCACACACGCTTCGCTTCTGTTGTCATTGTCAATGACAGAAAACAGAATTTGTCGGACGAAATCATTCAGCTCGTGTTGCATTTACGCATAGAATTGTTTCTGTTTAAGCTCGAGTATCAACGCAAAGAAAGTTTCTGACCACAACTGAAACACTTGGATATTTTTATTTTATCAATCTGATTTGAAACTGTTGAAGTTTTTCAATTCCCAAGGCTGTCTCATCTACAGCATCTTGTCGTTTGGAGTGCATCTAATTTAGAAAGAATGGGTCGCCGTAAAAGTAAACGTAAGCCAGCAGCTAGAAAGAAGAACATCGAGCCTCTCGACTTGCAGTTCAATTGTCCGTTCTGCAACCACGAGAAGTCGTGCGAAGTAAAAATGTAAGTAGACATAGGCATTGAATTTACATCGGTCGCTGCCATTTACCGAGGCAGGGAGAAGAATCTTGCCGGATCGTAACCATCTCCTTTCTTTCGACAGGGATAAGACGCGGAATACGGCGCGAATCACATGTCGGGTTTGTCTTGAGGACTTCCAAGGAACGATCAACTTCTTATCGGAGCCCATTGACGTTTACAACGACTGGATTGATGCGTGTGAAACGGCCAACTAGTAATATTCATGAAACGATAATTTTTCTTTTATGACACGACCTGATAGCTGGCTGCATTTAGCAATGATGGCTCATTATTTAACAGGGTGCTCACATAGAAATTGCTACAAGAAATTGCCACTAAAAGCAAGAATTGCCCAGATTACCAACGCTGAAGATGGTATTTTATGTGACATAATCCATTCGTTAAGCTTGTAACATGAACTTGACTCAGATCACCGAAGTTTGGAACCGATTGAATTGACTGTGAAACATTTTAACCTATATATTAAGAATGAATTAAGTATGAAATGAATGAACAAATCCAGCTTTGTACTTTTATGTTTACAAACATTTGATCACCTTTATTTCCATCTTTGATGGTGCCATTTCACAAGAATGTGAATGCACTGGGTTTGCAAAAAACATTAAAACTTGTTCCATAAACAATTTCCATGATGTTTTCTTTGTGGTTCTTCCCTTCAAGAAAACCTATTTTTTCAAACAGTGATGTGGATGCACCAGAAGTTGTGTGTGTTTCATTGCACAGAACAACTCAGTAAATCATCCTTCACAAAAATAAATTGGAAATATGCAGTTTCAATCCAACAAACTGCATTATATTGTTGGTAGCCCATTCTTCAATTGATTAGCTGCAACAACACAACTGTATTTTTTTAACGAAGTTAAATTTGTTACTCAAACCACATCTGCCGCCTGCTGGCATATAATTTTCGCACAAGTCACTAAACTCCACGAGAATTGCGCAAATTAAGTATTTCGCTCGAAAAAAGGCACCTATCGATTGCTAAATCGACCTAAGATTGTATAAAAATGAGCGCAAAACAATTGACAAGTCAAGTCCGCACGTAACTTAAACGTCGAGAAGCCACCGATACTTCCTGTAACGACTTCTTACCGATCAGGCAATGCATCTGGAAATTTTTGCCGACGCAAACCGATTTCAAGTCGTTTCGATGTTCCGAAAACCAACGACACCCAGCAGCTAGCAAAACTTACGAGCTAAAACCAAATCGGTCAGTCACCACGACTTCCTAAAACGCTCGCTTTATAAACAACCGCCACAAGCCACCGTGGATTTACAAGCTGCGGCTGCGGCGGCGGCTGCATGGACGGCGTGCCAACCCGACAGACCTAGATCTGCACGAGCGCCAACACCTGGGCCGCACAGTTGGCGGCCTTGGCTTCAGACGACTGGCCGCTCGTCGCGTTGGCGGCACTGAGTCGTTCGAGCAGGGCTGCAAACACGACAGAACACGCGGCGTCACTCGACCTGCTGCTGATATACTCAATGCTGCTGCCATGTTCCGCAACATCTTTGCATTGTATGTTAATAGAAACGAAATATCATGAAACGAAACATGCAATGAGTTGCATTTAGGTTCCAATCGCAATGATCTTTGCATTGAATCGGACAGATTATCATCCTGTACAGTGTCCGGCCAGTCTGTTACATTTACACGCATATTTATTTAGAAACATGATACCAAGTGTGTGATTTAGTTTATCGACTGGTAAAGAAATCCTCTGAATTTTTATTGGAATGAAAAAGAAAGAAGATAGCTAGTGTGATTTGCACCTAAATTACGCAATCGCATATATGGTAGGTATTTATTATTATAAACAAAATATCCATTCCAAAATTTGATTTGAACCCGGATCTTTCACCTGTCCGGGGTTGAGCATTATTTTGTTACGCTACACTGACAACCGTCTGTGGAATCGATATCAAGTTTATTTGAGTTGCACCTATTCCACCTATATTATACACCTATATACCTATATACCGGGTATTGCACCTATTTGAGTTATACCTATTCCTAATACACATATTCCATTCAATCAAAATACTATCAAAATGACGCCATGTTACCCACGCGCCGTGCGGTGGCATAGGCGATTCAGCGTGGGATCGCACTCGGCTCGATGCGACGGACCGCATTCGACGGAACGCCTCGACTCACCCATGATTGCCGGCTGCTGCCTGACGGCGACCTTGAGCGCCTCCTGGTCGTCGGCGGTGTCCGCGTCCCAGACCAGCGTGCCGAGCGCGACCAGCGTGCGGAACCGAGCCTCAGCGTCCGCCAGCCGCGGCAAGACCCGCGTCGCCGCCTCCAGCCGTTCGCGGCGGCGGCCGTCGCGCGCCGACGCGATCGACAGGTTAAGCACCAACGTTGCCACCGCCACCTGCGTGGGAGTCACGTTGATCGGTTGTTGGTGTTTAATGACGCACTGTTTTGACAACTGGCTCTGTGGCGGTGGTCTAACGGCGTCGGTGAATGAAAAGGTGATGATGAGGCGTTTAACGACGCACTGTTTTGACAACTGGCCCTGTGGCGCTGGTCTAACGGCGTCGGTGAATGAAAGGGTGAGGATGAGGGTGATTATTGGTGTTTAACGACGCACTGTTTTGACAACTGGCCCTGTGGCGCTGGTCTAACGGAGTCGGTGAATGGAAGTGTGATGATGAACCTAACTTAGCCTAGAAAGGAGGAGGGGAAACTCGGTGCAGGCACGTAGCCTACTCCTGTCGAAAAGCACCGAGGGGACCACCGGCTTTACGTCCCTTACGAAGGACGAACAACTCCAACTCGAACAACAGGATTCCTCCGCTAATCCGTGCTGTAGAGAGGTTGATAAGCAAGGCAAGTGAAGTTGTCGTACTAACTTCAAACCCTCCAACCTCTCTCCCGAACAGAACTGACCATGTGCATGATGGTCACCCATCAAACACCTGACTCAGTGCGATATTGCTTAACTTCGGTTCACCATTTCACATGTAAGCTGCGTAAGAAACGAGACGCAACGATTGTCGGCGGTGGCGGCGGCGGCGGCGGCTGCGGCTGGTCTCACCTGGTTGTTCTTGGGCAGCGGCGTGGGCAGCGCCAGCGCAGCGTCTGCCAGCGCCGTCGCGTTATCCAGCGCCAGCTTCTCTCCGTCCGGGTGCTGGTCGCCGAGGGAACATGAGACAGCGTCAGGCACAGCGCAAGGAGGAGAAATCACGCGTCGCACGTTAAATGTTATTGTTTTTTGAACGCGTTTCACATGAAACTTTACACGTTACATGTTAAATATTATTCTTTTTTGAAAGCGTTTTACGTTACACGTTCTAATTTACATCTTTTGGCATAACATGAATAACACGTATAACGTGTAACGTATTAAGTATATGTTATAACGTATCACGTAAACATGTAATTATAAAATATAACACGCAATAAATAACGTACAACGCGTTATTGTGTTAACGCATTACGCACAAAGACTTTAGGACGACTAAGGAATCAGTTGTGAATTGCAGCGTGCTGTTAAACCTTAATCCTTAATAACTAGTCACTAATCCTTCATCCTTGAGACCGATAGGCGATAGTGAATCGGGCTTATGGCAGAACAGAATTAACAGACAGAATTATCTGTACGGACCACTGAAAAACCGGACCTAAGCGCCACATGGCAAATTTTGCTCGTCAATTGTCACTAGCCAAGTGTCACTTGACAAAAGTCACTAGGCTCACCTGCATCATGTTGACGGCGCAGCGCAACGCAAGCAGCTGATTGGCCGACGAGGCCCCGCCCCCAGGGGCGGCCGTCAGCAACGCTATCAGCCGATTGGCCAGCCGGTCGCCAGCTGGCCCGGCGCAAAGCCGGCGGTTGCTCGGCAACGAACGCACCGCCAGCCGCGTCACGTCCAGCACGGGCAGGAGGTGCTCTGCGCAGACAACGGGCAACGGGCTTAGTTATCGTGTTAGTGTGAATTTAAACCTAAATTAAAATATATGATGCATGCACGGTAGACAATGATTATTAGTAAAGAAATAACAATTTCAAAATTTGTATCCGTGCCGAAATTCGAATCCGGGTCTTTGCCTGTCCGGGTTGCCTGTCCGGGGCACTGCATTTATCCATTATGCTACACGGACAACCAACTGTGGAATTGATATTAAGTTTATTGGAGTTGTTGGGCAGGATGATGGTTACCGTCGGGCCAGTCCATGAGCCGTTGCAACGAACAGACGGCGTCCGCGTTGTCGACCGCGTTGTCCAGCGCCAGCGCGACCACCGCGGACAGCTTATCCGCGGGCAGCTGTCCGTCTGCTGCCTGCTGGCCGTTCAGCTCGCTCAGCTTGTCTGTCGCGGAAAACAAACACGACAAACGAACTGATAAGATATGAGCTATAAGACATTCAACCATCTGCAAATATGTGAAAACTGTGAAGAACAAATAAAGCAAGAAGGAAACAAATAAATAAATTTGTAGAGTACAAATAAATAAACAAATAAAGAAGTCACATGTATGTTAGGGATGTTGAGGCTGGCTTTTATAACCAATAATCCCATGGATAGCTTTTGGAACCGACCACCAGAGGGCGCTGTCGCTAATTTTTGTCTAATTAACTAGCACTAGCTGTTCATTCCTACAAAGCAATCTGACAGAGCAGCCTGGCCATCCCTTCTATGTTATCGCTTCTCGGCCTATGGCTAAGATCAAATGTAGTATCTGTTCTTATCAGTTTAAACTCTGATACAGTCCACACTGTGGACTCAAGTTTTACTGATTTTTGCAACCTGATGGAGTGTTAGAGCTTGCTCTTCCTCTGTCAAGGGTCGCGCTGGCCTAGCACTGCTGCCAGCTGCGGCCCAAATAAATATATTTCATGGTAAGCAATAAGCTTCTGGATCTCTACTGATAATTAGTAAAGATTGATATTAACTTGCTCAGGCCAGGAACAGAGATTAAATCGATGTTGGGTAAATCCCTAAGCGCTTGTAATTTTACTAATATTGAAGAAATTTTTATCATTGTCACCCATCAGGCAAGACAAGTTTGCATTAACCAATATACCTCGATTTAAAATTACATTAGTCGATTACTGTGATAAAAAAATTGCTCGTAAACAGCTAGCAGCCATGTGAGTGTTAAATAAAACGTTCAACCACTGTTCTAGTGCTAGATTTTGAAATTTTTAAATAGCGCCTTGTGGATTTAGTTTCATGAGTTGGTGAAATGTAAGTGGCGGCATATAAATAAAATGCCATCAGAAAAACCTTTCAACCGCATTATCTGAGACGAGCAAGTAGCAACCAAACATAAACTTCAATAGGTAACCCAGTTTAATAATTCTTCTGAAAACTAACGTGCAAAAATTAGGAAAAGAAAGTAATAGAAAGTATTCTTAACGGGATTCACACCCGTGGCAACTCCACTATGTTCTTAATGCGTACTCTGCGTACTCTTTTAAAATCAGTCGCTCAAGCGCTCTCAAGCAAGTAGGATGTGTTTTTCTCACGCTCCCGTCTTATTCCTACGCGAAACAAGGCGAAACATCGAAGTCGAACTGCTCTGGCCACCTGCACCATGGCCCCCACCCCCAATGCACATGCAGACATCTAAGCTACAACGTCTAGTCACGAGCTAATACTCTTACATTATACACACAACCACAAGTAGAAGGATTAACGCTCGAGAAGGAATTTTTCTTATCACTTCATTTCAAAACATATCCCAGTGACATAAAATGGCACACAAAATCGGGAATTCTATTATGCTATTGATACCATTGGATTCGTGGCAGCATACAGAGTGTAGATCATTTTGAATCGCAGTGATCGGATGATAATTGCGGATATTACATTGATCTATTTCTTTATTTTACGAGTTTTATGTCGTGTCGGTATAAGCCTATTATCGCACTGCGGAATGTTGTTCTTTCACAAATCTAAGCCAAGGCAATAAAATATTCCCAGAAATAATTGGTCAGTGATAAATAGTTGACAATCCGAATATCGATTGATTTATTGATAACGATTATTTAGTAAGTATCATTGCAAGGGTGTGGATGTGTAATTGAGACTTCCTTTTTGAACGAACTTTTCAGGTGAAGTTTGATGGAAACATAATTTTTGTTGTTTGTGAATGCATGACGTATTGCCAATATCTCAAATTACTAAGGTTACCAAATGGAATTTTATATTGACATAACGAATAATGGAATGGTGGTGGGAAACGGAAGAAAGTGCTGACGAGAAATTTTATGATTTTCTATCTTCGTTTGTTGAAGATTGTTCGGAATTAGAATACACAAGCTGTATAGATTCCCAGCGTCGTAATGTAGACATCGTATCCGAGACCGAAGGTACCGAAGTGTCTCATTGAAGTTGCTTAGTCGCTTTTCGTGCAGGCTTCACTTGGTCCTTTGGACCTATATACTTGAACATATATATATATATATATATATATATATATATATATATATAATACGATTTTATCGTATGTATATGATAAATGATCACCTAAATAAATACGATCGTTCGGATAAATTACGCTCGCCGATTGTTATACCAACAAATTGACCGCGCTAGGTAACCTGAAGATAAATAACCCCGTCGAAGTGATCCCGAGGCTACAGGTAGTCAGAGGGTGGGCCCTGGGCCACGGCCGTGGGAAGGCGACAGGGATTTCGAACATCACAAACCAAAAGATCGAATCAATGCAGATATCACTGGAGTGCCTGTAAGGTCCAGCCTCCAATATCAATCAGTAATGAGCTAATATTTGAAACCAGTGATTTATAACCCGTGCTTATTAGTGCTTCCGTGTGCTTCCGTGTGCTTCCGTGTGATCAAACCCTCTTTTTCAATAAGGCTACAATAGCGACAACCCACAGAGGCGAAGGCGCCCAATCGGCCAATCGGTCAATATACCAAGAATTTATAATTACTAATTATTGATAATTATTAATGATAATTACGGCAGCAGGTGAGCTATACCACTATTGGGAAGCGCAGCGCTCGAATACTCAAAAAACAAAAATGAGTTCGTCAAAGTCTTGTCACATTCTAAAATACGTCGGGAGCTTGGAAGGCGAGATTTTTTACCGAAGTGCTCGTAAGATGTAAATCATTTCATTTGAGCTTAGAACAAAAATATAAACTAGAGGCTTATGAGATAAACTCTCGCGCGAGATACTTTTGGTGCACGAAACGTTCCAAGGTCGCTGTAGCTGGCTGCTAGCGATGAAGAATTGACGCCTGTATGTAGGCAGTTCATAAAGATCGCGGCTTGGAATCTTGGGAAAATTTGCTTCGCGCAACCGTTGCTTGTGTACAGGGGGAAATCTACATTTATTGACCGATCAGAATGAAACTTACATATTTGGAATCTGCATGGTTCCGGCCTCATGACCATTTATTTTAAAATCGCGAATATCTCATTGTTTCCCACTGGCAGTCTGTTTAAAACCATGTAAAATTTGAACCTCTTTTTCAAGTTTTCAAAATTCTTTATTTCCGTTTGTATCAAACTTGAAGAGATAAAAAAGCTTCGTCACAAAAGTACCACAATTATGCACTAGAAAAAAAATCCTGATCACGCTATCTCTAATTTTGCGACTTTTGGAATGTACAAAAGATTCCATCGCATTTTCCGAGCCCCTAACCAATTTTCCTGCACAAGATTTTTTTCAATATTTTTAGTTAGTTATGTTTAGCATAATAAAACCATAGAACATACAAAAACCCCGTTTTTAGGTGGGTGTGAAACCCCTTAAGGCAGTTTTTCAGTGGCTCGTTACTTCTTAACAGCCTGTTCGTTCGTAATTACTATGGCCACAGCCAATGAGATGCTTAGATTATTGTGTTAAAAGACCATCAAAAAATTAACAATACACTGAAAAACTGGGCCTTAGTAGTCACTGAAAGAAGCCTTAAAGAAAGTAATAACATAACAACGTATAAGGTAATAACTATGCAAAGCTCACCGCGTATGCCGTTGATGTTGGCCTGATCGAAGCGCAGGTAGCTCTTGTAGGGGAAGTAGGGCAGCACCGGCAAGTCGCACTCGCTGGCGGAGGGCGTTGCCCCGCCCCCGACGGTCCCGCCCCCGCCCGGCACGTAGCGGCTGGCGCCCGTGAACGGGTCTGCGCCCGGAGCGCCCTGCGTCGCGCCGCCCGGGATGTAGCGGCTGCCGCCTGACGGGATCGATCCATTGATTGCTCTATTATGTTACAATATGTTAACATAAACATTTCCCACCGTGGTTTTCAATTTTTACAATACATATATTTTTTATACCACATGCTTGTAATCTGATGATGTGATTGATCATTGAGTCATTGAGTAATGAGTAATTGAGTAATGACCTATGTCACAGCTGCTTTGAAAAAAATAACAGACCGATTACAAAGATGTTTTGAGTACCTACTGACTTGTCACAGCTGCTTTACAACCAGTAACAGACCAATTAACACGATGTATTGTGCAACGACTAACGACAGAGCTGCTTCTAGACAAGCAACAACACCAAGACAGCCGCGCTAGTCGCTACATTCATAAAAAGACCCGCCTCCCGCCACCGCACCAACGTCACTGACCTGTCAGCGGATCGCCGCCAGCCGCCGAGACCGTCGCCGCCGCTGTCGCCGTCGAGTCCGCGCTGTTGCTAACGATGAAGTTGGCCACCTGCTCCAGGAACGCCTGGCTCAGGTCGTGGCGGTGGATGAACTTCTGCGCCGCCACCCACGGGTCCTCGTCGCGGTTGAACGGCAGCTTGAGCGGCGGCCGGCCCTCCTCGATGTCCACGCTGAACACATAGTCGTACTCCTGTCGGGGAAGCGAGCCGTTAATGAACGCATCGCAGGCCGTCGGCTGCCGATGCGTTGCCGTCGCAATGCGAGAGACTGTCGGCTAAACGGGGGGCAAAGCGCTGGCGGCGAATTAAAGTTATTTAAGTGTGGTTACCGTACGGAAAAGATACTGATTATTGATTGATTATTGGTGTTTAACGATGCACCGTTTTGACAACTGGCTCTTTGGCAGTGGTCTAATGGCGTCGGTGAATGAAATAGTGATGATGAACCTAGCCTAGCCTTAGGGGAAACCCGGTGCTGGCATGTAATCTACTCCTGTCGAAAAGCACCGAGGGGACCATCGGCTTTATGTCCCTTCCGATGGACCGTACAACTTGAACAACAGGATTCCTCCGCTAATCCGTGCTGTCGAGAGGTTGATAAGCAAGGCGAGTGAAGTCGCAGAGTTTCCTGCATTCTACAGCCTGGTGAGATGTTTGCTGGCAGAGTGTCCTGCATCCTACAGCCTGGTGATATATTTGCTGGCAGAGTGTCCTGCATCCTACAGCCTGGCGATATATTTGCTTGCAGAGAGTTGTGCATCCTACAGCCTGGTGATATATTTGCTTGCAGAGTGTCCTGCATCCTACAGCCTGGCCAGCGCAAGACTCGCCTGTCCGTCGTGTAGCTGCTTGCCGGAGTTTCCCTGCGTGCCGCCGCTGGCTCCCGTCACGTCGCCGATGCGGTCCCAGCGCTGCTCGGCGGCGCTCCAGCCGTACGCGGCGACGCCGCCGCCCTCCTCGCGCACCAGCTTCGTCACGCCGTCGCGCACGCCCGCCACCGCCAGGCCCTCGGGGCCGCAAAGTCTGCGAGGAGGCAACGCGACGTTAGAGACACGGTGGCGCCGGTGATCTCTATAGCCTGGCTCGTACAGCGAGACTTTGATGCAATATTGAGACACTTTGTCATGTCTTCCCACTGATCTCTATAACCTTCGTACAGCGAGACTTTGATGCCGTATTGAGACACTTTATCATGTCTTCCCACTGATCTCTATAGCCATGGACAGCGCTTCGTACAGCGAGACTTTATGGAGGCACCAACTTTTGTTTAGCGCAAAGGTAAGTAAAAGATTAGCGCCTGCAAGACAAAGGTTAGCGTTTGCCGGGCGCTGACTCACTGTTTCGGGTCGATGCCGCCGAGGTTTTGCTTGGCGTTGACGGCCGCCACCTGTTCGTCCAGCCGTTGCAGAAGTTCCGGCGCCGCGTGCCGTTCTTCGTCTCGCGAGAACACGCGGACAAGCCCGTCGCTGCGCAAACAAACACACTTCAGCGTCCACGTTAACAAACCAGCCGTCAGCAATGCGCTACGCTTTTATCAGAAATGAAACATCCGTTCTAAGATTTGTATCAGTATCGGTGTTTGAACCTGGATCTTTTCGCCTGTCCGGGGTTAAGCATTATCCAGTTTTGCAACACGGACAACCGACTGTGTAGTAGGAATCAAGTTTATTTGATATGTTGGGTGCCATGGAGATAGAAACAGGATTTAAATTAATGTAACTACATGTAAAATTTTACAAATTACCTCGATGGTAACACACCTACAGTTTCATTCAATCAAAATTCTATCATCATGATACCCACACGCTAAAGCCAGGTAGAGCAATTCGGGTTGTGACTTCCCTATCAATATCATCCTTTGTTATTTAGCAGAGATAGTTAATATTTTTAATCCAAACTGGTACGTCCAGAGGCTATCTGACATCATTGGTGCAGTTGGTATTGGCCTGTTTTACCAATTTTTTCAGAGATAACTCACAGAAAAAAATGGATTTCACTTCACGTGGTTAGACCTTGCCATTGCTAATAGCTCAACTCCCGTTTCAAACCAGAGTCGCGTGTTAAAACCGGGCGTAAGTCTCCAAACATCCGCGCATTGTCCCCACCTGGTCCCAACGGCGATGTCTCCGTTGGGCAAGGCGGCCGCCGCCCACACGCTCTCCGCCGGCAGCGCCACCTCCTGAACGCAGGCTGCGTCGCGCCAAACCCTCAGCGCCCCGGCTTCGCCGCACGACGCAAAGCCTCCGTCCGGCAGAGACACCACGCTGTAACGAGCCGGTGTTAAGATGGGACAAGTCTATACCGTCACGTGCTTCATCAAACCCTTGTCTTTTAGACAACCGCCTATGACCGTGTAAGCAGTCCGTTGTATGGCAAAATTCGCCACATTCTTCATCAAAACCATCACACAAAACCTTACACAATGCTTATATTACAGACTGCTGTACAAAGGTTTGACGAAACATATGACCGTGTAAAAGGGGCATTATATTACAGAGTGCTATACAAGGGTTTGACGAAACATGTGACCGTGTAAAAGGGGATTTATATTACAGACTGCTGTACAAGGGTTTTACGAAACATGTGACCGTGTAAAAGGGGATTTATATTACAGACTGCTGTACAAGGGTTTTACGAAACATATGACCGTGTAGGACAGACTTTAAAAAAGTCACGACGGGGCTTGCCGCCAGCCTACCAGTAGATGTAGTTGGTGTGTCCGTGAAACGTGGCCAGACATTCCCCCGTGGCCGCCGACCAGTGACGAACGGTGGCGTCGTTGGCGGCGCTGAGGAAGGTTTCGGCGGCGGCGGCGGTCAGAGATCGCACGCAGTCCGTGTGTCCCAGCAACGTTCCCGCCTCCGCGCCCGCCGACGTCCACAGACGCACCGCACGATCGGCTGAACCGCTGGCAATCACCCCTGCAATCGAAGCCACCGCTGTTGCTAGTGTTGCTACGCTGCTACGATTGTTGGCATTACTATGTGCCTTGCCTAATGCCAGCAAACACCAGTGTCACTGCTGTTGCTAGTGTTGCCACGCTGCTACGATTGTTGGCATTACTATATGCCTTGCCTAATGCCAGCAAACACCGGTGTCACTGCTGTTGCTAGTGTGGCCACGGTGCTACGATTGTTGGCATTACTATGTGCCTTGCCTAATGCCAGTAAACACCGGTGTCACTGCTGTTGCTAGTGTTGATACGCTGCTACGATTGTTGGCATTACTATGTGCCTTGCCTAATGCAGCAAACACCGGTGTCGCTGTTGCTGCTAGCGTCGCTACGCTGCTAAAATTGTTGGTGGCTGACCTGACGGCAGCTGGATGGCGGCCCAGACGGCAGCCTGGTGACCGGTGAGGGTCAAGGTCGGTCGTAGACTCTTTCCCGCCGGCCAGAGCTTCACCGTCTTGTCCCAGGAAACGGTGAGCAGCGATCCCGGCGCCATGGCGGCAGAAACCCCGCACACTGCAAAGCGAAACGCAGCCGTCAAACATCACACCAAGTGGAAGAGGAAACCCTCGGCAAAATTGGGCGACAAAGGGCTGGTGGCAAACCTGGCGGACCAGGATTAACTTGTTAAGTGCAGTTATCATCCGGAAAAGATACACTTTTATGAGCTAACTCTCAGCGGGTCAAAGATGTCTTCAAGAGGGGAAAATCTCTCGTTTTCTGTAGTTATTTATGGTGCATTTGTTTATTTTTATATTCTGGGAAATCAAATGCTAAGCTTTACATTAAAGCTTTACCGAATTATTACACAGCTATGCTACCTGGCTGGGCTGTGTGCTTGTCACAGAAAGTTATACAGATTATTATTTGAGAAAAATTACAATTTTTATAGAAACATTTTAAGATACCTATCACTTTAAATGAGTGCATTCAGTCAGATCTTTTAGGTCTCCACCATAAAATGTTGCCTTATGGCAAACATATCTTTCTTCCTTATTTTGGTGTGCTCTTTACCATCCAAACAGTTTGAGGATTTATAATTGGTTAATTCCAGTAACTATTAATTTAGGTAAGGTAAACACAGTATAAATGGAGGAGGCAGCTATGGAGAGAGATTGTTGTTGATAGCCACCTATTTCCTACCCACGGGCCAACTCACCGACATTTCCATGCCCTTGCAGCGTGTAGAGCAACGAGCTGGTTTCGATGTCGAACACGCGGACGATGGAATCGTTGCTTCCGGTGACGACCAGGCCGCTCTTGTGTTCGCCGTGAGGCAGGAGGTAGCACACAGCCGACACGAAGTTTCCATGACCGAGAAGGCTCGCTGTTTCTTCGTAGCCTCCCGCAGATCTTACGGTAGAGCAGAGCCGTTAGTGCTAGTAAAATTACGGACAACGTCCCCCGACTGTTGGCTGGCCGTTTGTACACTAAATAGACTGTGGGATAAGCTAAAGAATCTTATTTTAATAGAGAAATTTGAAGATCAATTTATGGGTAAATAAAACTGATTCACAAATTTATTAAGACAGAGTAGTGAACTGTCAATTAGTAAAGTAAGGTTATGAGCAAGGGACCACGCAATTAGTCTATTTTTCAGGGTGGCCTACACCCCTTTTCTTTCTTGGGTTATATATTAATTGCGATTTTAATTTAGCTAGTTACCCGATCGGAGTCCAAACTTTTGCACTTTTATCCCTTGACGCAGAGATAATACGGCTGTCTGGAGTGACTGTTATCGCCCGGACATCCATAGAATGCCCGTACAAAACACAGCTCAATCTATACGGCGGAGCTGCCATAGCACTGGTCGAAGCCATCTCCGAACAGCTCGCTATTTCTTCGAGCAATTACACAGATTTCTGGCGAGAGGCAAGACTTATCGTCGAGGTTTATTGCTATTTGTGAGGACGGTGATTTGACAGAAAATTCTAGCCCGGCCGGCTGTACTCTGAAGGTGGCTGGCTGTGTGCTTCGGCGTTGGAGCCATGTTCATCAATCAGCGTTGCCATCTCCATTTGTGAAAACTTGGGAAATTCATTTTCATAACGACATTTTGGCGCCAAAAAATGTGTTCTACTGACGTCATGGGACCAGTTTAAAAGACGGAACATTAACAAGGACACATATAAGACATTGAAACAAACATAGAACCGAAACAGGAATGGAAAAATGTCATAAATTCTTTATTCTTCGTTGTATTGGCGAATACAATTAAAATAGGTAAAGCACATGCCTACACCTTCGACCAAGGCTTATAGGTCGAGGAATACATTGGACTTTCACACTGCATTGATGGCTAGGACGAGCGTGGCGTGGCGCCATGTATAGGGGTAATTATCTATAATAAATACAAGCGAAACAAGCAATTTATCAAATGAAACCGGAAATTCCAAGAAACATGACCCACGGATCCTGGCACCTCCACAAGACATCTGGCAAGTCAACATCAACAAGGACAAGTAGACATAACCGTCGACTTCTGATTGCCATTGCTTCAGTCTGCCTGCACTGATCGCAGAGTGCTTAGAATATACCTACAGGAATAGGATTACAAACAATTACTTTGACATTTGCGGGCGTTTCATGAAAACAAAGACTAACTAAAAACGCCACTTAACATTGCTGTTGCGACATCACGGGGCCAGAATCACCACCACAGCGGTGAGATTCTGTAACTTTTTGTTAAGGTGAGATGAGATGAGATGAGAGCGTCCATTTTTTATATTAAAAAAAACATAGACAAAAGTGGATCACACTTCAATAAAAGTAACAGAACCGCACGCCAGTGGGGTCACCACTATGTCAGCCTGAGTAAACTGTGCCTGGAACACAGTCTGTTTTCAGATGCAGTTGACCTAACATGTAAATTTCTAGCAAAACTCGCACTATATCCTCCCCCCTCCCTTCTAATCCTATTTTTCCTGATCCGACCCAACTTCCCAACCCAAATGATATATTTGAATCATCTGTTGTCCAACCCATTTAAAAGATGAGTTTACACATATTGGATTCATTGTCCTTGTCCTTCATTGTCCTTCATTCCCCTTGGAGAACAGAATACTCAGGCACACAAAATGGTATTCCAGGCTATAGACAAGAGGTGAGATGACAGCATTGCATCAGAAAGGCGCGCATTAAATGTCAACCACCGCCACCGCTCCCGCCGCCGCCGCCGTCGCCGCCCCCTTCAACTTCAACGGCACCAACGCGTGCGTCGACGCGTGTCCGTCGCGTTCGCCCCCCGCCGCCGCCCCCGCCGCCGTCGCCGCCGCCCCCGCCGCCGTCGCCGCCCCAGCCGTCGCCGCCCCAGCCGTTGTCACCGCCCCCACCGCCGCCCCCTTCACCTTCAACGGCGCCAACGCGTGCGTGGACGCGTGACTGTCGCGTTCTCCCGCCGTCCGGAACGTCGCCGGACACGCGTGACACGCGTGCGGCAGCTCGCCGGCGTGCGTGCGTCGGTGCACGCTCAGCGAGCTGCTGCTAGCGAACGCACGGCCGCACTCGCCGCACGCGTACGGCCGCTCGCCCGTGTGTTTGCGCATGTGCACGCTGAGCGTGCTGCGGTCGGTGAACGCTTTGGGGCAGAGCGAGCAGCCGTAGCGCCGCGGGTTGGTGTGGTCCAGTTGCCGGTGTTCGTAGAGGGTGTCGCTGCACGGGAACACTCTGTGGATGAGAGAGCCACGGAGTTAAGATTGATTATTGGTGTTTGACGACGCACTGTTTTGACAAATGGTTCTTTGGCACTGGTCTGATGGCGTCGGTGAATGAAATGGTGATGATGAACCTAGCCTAGCCTGAGGGGAAACCCGGTGCCGGCACGTAGCCTACTCCTGTCGAAAAGCACCGAGGGGAGCACTGGCTTTACGTCCCTTCCGAAGGACGGTAACTCGAACAACAGGATTTCTCCGCTAATCCGTGCTGTCGAGAGGTTGACAAGCAAGGCAAGTGAAGTTTTCGTACTAACTTCAAACCCTCCGACCTCTCTCCCGAACAGAACTGATCATGAGCATGATGGTCACCCATCCAACACCTAACTCAGCGCGATGTTGCTTAACTTCGGTGATTCACGAGAACCGGTGTTTCCAACGTTGCCAAACCGTTCGGTCACGGAGTTAAGGGGGCTTTCAAAACCAACTTAAGGCCCGTTCACAACCAACTTAGCAGTAGCCGTTCACGTGAACGTAAACTTAGTGAAAATGAGTTCAAAACAACTGACGTAGCCGATCAGATTGCCTCTGAACATGACTCTATTTTTTCAGCTTGTTTCCATTGTAAATTAACTCAAAAATAGACGATGAGCCCGAATGTAGGTTTGTTTGAAAATAGTATAAGTAGCCAGGAAGAGGCTGAGCACATGGCATATGAAACCACTTGCTTGGAGGGCTCCCGAATGATGGAAAACCAGTTTTCTTATCAGTGGGATTTTCACAAATCTTATCAACTGTGCGAATTTCCGTTCAGTCTTAGAGCCATCCATCAAAAAGGTCGAGTATCGGAACAAACCATTATCTTGGTTCAAAGATAACAGAAGCAATTTATTGAGAGGGTAAATTAAATCTCGCATTCACTGAGTGTCCATTGAGGGCAGTGAAAAAGCAATTTACACCAAGTAGTTTTCTTGTAAATAGCTATTTTCGAAAATTTTCACTGTAACTAACACCCGCTCCACGCTTCACATACCGAAATATACGTAATTTATTTGGTCTAAACTTTCGAGAAATGTTATCCTTACGAGATGATGTTAGCGTAAAAATGTCATTGCTTTTTTTAGCACATTTCTAGAAAATAACGCTTTTATGATGCTTTTTTTTAGCGATGTTTTGTCAATCGATTAAATAGTTTCGTTTCATGTTGAGTTTGAGTTTTGATTTTTTTTTTACCATCCCAAGCTAACTTAAAATCTCAAATCTCTAAAGACAAAATAACTGTAATCATCAACGCGAAGAAAATGAGGTATCCCGAACCCCGTTCCATGCTCTTCAACGATCTCAGCTGCACAAATAACGTCGCTTGTACGCGATAGGCAACTGGCCCCACACAAACCAGAGGACAATTTTTTTTGTATCGAATTCTTTCACTCCAAATCTTATCTCTCACAACTTGACTTGCTCCAATTGCCGGTTGCGATCATCCAATGTCAACACCCGCCCAGGGGGTGGTGTTGGGTTGTGGGGAGGGAGGGGTTAGCTGCCGGGCAAGATTTTGCGGCGTTTTGTGTCATTCTCAGTCGCCTGGTGACAGGAGATGCTACAGGTTGGCTCAAGAATAGTGTGGAAACATGCAGAGATCCAGAAGTGTGTTTTGTGTTTTGTTTGTGTTACATGTATATACATACACATACATATACAATACATGTATATTCTTTAAAGAAAAACTAATACTTTAAAAATATAGGAATGGAAGTACGATGTGTATCCACATTTTACACTTTGGTAGGCTTTCAATACACTGTAGAGTACTAAAGAAGTGCACTCTTTTGATAAAAGGAATATAAAAAAGATAATCCTAAGTTGTACTGTCATAGTTGAATCTTGAAAGTTTAAATTACCACAGTATGTAGTAGATGGCATCACCGTGAAGCCATCTACTACATCCATCACCGGCTCTGGAAACCATCATCGAGATACCACAGTATAGTTATCAAAACCATGATAGAAAGAATTGAGAAACGAATCTTTTCCACAAATTTTATCCAAATCGATTTACGTTTGGCCTGTTGAGCGTTGTCGATGCAGGTAACGAGCGTATAGCAAGCAGTGGCGTGCCGTGGAAAAATCAATAGGCGAATCAATCGGGTCAAAAATTTGCCTTCTCCTCCTCAATCCTCATCATGAAATTCTGATGAGCTCCGAGATAATACATGACGTAAGTGAATCTTTAGATGATCGATCGGATCTTTTTCACTGTCTCACTATTAATTGCTTCTGACTACTGAATGACTACGGACTGCATGTCTTTGTTTGTCCCTTGCTACATGACAGGCAGGCGGTAGTTCGGCTGTTCCCAGCCATCGTTCGGCAGGCTGACTCAGACCCAGTGCTTGTCGCACATCTCATGGGAAGCTTTCTTGAATGTGTGATTCCCCTCAGCTAAAACTTGACAAATGCTGCCATAATGGGTAAAATGCTCCAAAAGGTTAACACTATACTGACGTTAGAAGCATTTCTAACAAGTGATTCCCTTGGACGAGCTAGAGTCGAGCGATGCGGGTTGCGTCACGCGCATTCTCTGGCGCGTGATGTATTTGCGCGGAGTTCCGATTTGAATTCACATCAATTCAATATTTATATCGACGCTTATTTTAAAAATAGATTTGAATGTAGAATATGAATGTAAGAATAAGTATTTCGATATTTAAAAAAATATATGTATTAATTTATTTGCTGGGAATTCAAGGGGAATCAATGATTCCCTTGATTTCATGGACGGCACGCCCCTGATTTTTAGTGAAGTGAAATATTCAACTATCACTTACGCCAGGAAAAAAGTGTCTAATTTTGCGTGTTATTTATTTACTTTATATACATTTATCTTTTGTCGCCGAAACCGGAACCGAAACGCCAAAACCGAATTTGAAGAAAATTTATTTGGACCTTCGGTTTCTCCACGATTATCTTCCACTTTTATTTATCAAATCGGTAGAGGAGTTTTTATGTTAAAAAGTTTTTACCAAAATTCTTCTAAATTATGTTTTGCACTCTAAAGGCCAAGCATCTGAACAAAATTTGACGAAACAAACCAGATATGTTGGACCCTCAAGATTATCTGTTTGTGTAAGAATTTCATTTTCCTATGTTTAGCACTTTCCAAGAAAATTGGCGATTAAAGGAACCTTTTTTTTTAGCATTTTTTCCATTTTTTCCAACTAAAGTTACTTTTTATTCCCTCGATATTTACATAGTTTTTAGAAAGCGACATACACCTTCAAAAGAAGATGCGGTGTTATTTTGAAGCAAATCAACTTGATAGTTTTCTGTAAATCAATATTACGTTTCAGAAAATTCTAATAATTTCACGACGACTGCATCAACGACATCGACTACAACATCCAGGTAACGAATGTCATCAAGAAAGCTGCTATTATTTAAAAATAATCGCCAAATAATTTGAATTTATCTTCCACGCCTCAACGGCTTCTTCGCGCTCACTCAAGATAATCGTGATTTGGATGAGCGTTAAGTGTTAGCGAAGCCCTAAAGTAAATAAAATTAAAGTGTATTGAAGAAGATTATATTGTTAGCAATAGGTACAAGCTGTACTTGCAAATTTACATGCAATTTTGTATCAAGTAGTTCGTGCTGGAAGGCTTGAGATTGGAGACACTCCGTCAGTGAACAAAGATTATGATAAAAAACACATCTGCCGAGCAAGCGACGAGTCTACGTTTGCAATACAAGATATTTGCTCAAAGCTAACTTGTTTTATGTATATACACAATAAAGATCTACCACATTCTTGAAACAAATCGGTTTCAATAGACCCAGACCACTCATAGAAAATTGACGTCAGATACCCACTGGACGTACTACCAGTTAAAAAAAATTTACTTGTGCTAAATAAAAAAATAATAAAGGGAAATCACAACCCGAAATTGCTCTGGCTTTAGCGAGTGGGTATCATGACGTCATTTTGATTGAATTTTGATTGAATGGAATTGGTGAATTGTACTGATTCAAGTATAGTAATCTTGTAAATCAGTTTTTACGAGATTTTCTTCTCTCATCATCACGATGCCCACCGTAGAGTGCTAAGTTTACTCGAAGATGACATTTTTAGGGGGATATCACACTCAATTTTTTTCTAATCAATAACAGAAGTAACGTCTTATGAGTTGTATATTTAGCAACGCTACAAAGTGTAAAGTACACAAGAAAACTCAAAATAAACTGCGATACTTGCAGAAAATATGCATTCACCAAACATGATATGAAACCGCAAAATACAGCGCGCAAACATAATAAATTACAATGTAAGAAACATGATGGCGCTTTGTTGAGTGACAGGTGAAGGACAAATCTCTCATGTGAACTTTTCCTTTGAATCGTCAATGGCTTGAATCCTCTTTCTAGCGTTGCACACGATCAAAAAAGCCGGGTAAGCACCATGCTGTGTGCCATGTGCTTAGTGGACCCATACCTCGTTATGATAAACCAGGTTTCCTTATCAGTTGATGCCTGCCCTGTGAAATGAGGATCAACCAAGTTCACGAATATGTTGTCTCGTGAGTTTTGCACACCATTTCAGCACTTTACACTCACCTATAACTCGTTATTTTGGAGATGCAGAAACAATACGAAATTTTCCCGCGTCTTCTCTTTTTACAACAAACACGTTAATGTATTTTGGAAAAACTTTGTTTCTAAGGCGAGATTTAACTTATTTTCCCTCTTTCTCTGGAATTTCTTCTATTATCATTGAATAATAAATAAATCAAAAAATGGAGGCAGCGCAGATGAAATTTATAAGAAGTATAGAAGGTGTAACTAAGATGGACAAAATAAATAGTAAGGTATTGAGAAGAAATGTAAAAGTGGAGAGATTGGGTTATAAATTTGGGAAAGAGAGAATGAAGTTGTATGGGAGATTAAAGACAATGGAAGAAAATAGACTGCCAAGAAAAATTTTTAATATTGAATATGAAAAAAGAGGAAGAGGAAGACCAAGAGAGAGGTGGATAGAGAAAGTAAAATGTGATATAGAAATGAGAGGAGAAAAGTGGGAAGAGATAGAAAAGCAGGAAACATGGAAGGAAAAAGAAAAATGGAAAGAATTAATAGCAAGAGAAGAACAAGATGAAGATTAGGTTTAAAGAAATAAAGTAAAAAAAAAAAAAAAAAAAAAAAGGAGTGGCAGCCCTTGTGGTTTAAGAAGGATGCCTGTAATGGAAAATTCTACCTGTTAACATAATTACAGATGAAATAAATACAGGATATTTAAAAAAAAAATCATTGAATGAAGTCAATGATTGGCTCCGAAGCCCGACCTTTTTTATGGCTGTAGGCTAACCTTCAGTGGCGGACACAGGGGGGTGGGAGCGAACGCCCCCCCCCCAGGGTCACAATTATTCCGTATTTTATCAATGAAATTGAAACGGATAATTCAACTGCGATATTCGGTTGAAAGTAAAGAAATGCGACAATGCATCAACTTTAATTTTGATTTACTTGAAAAATGAGAGCATTCATGGGAACTTGAGCGCCCACCTTTGTGCTGGTGCAGATTACTCTTAGCTGACTGAGACTGACTGACTGATTTCAGCTTGTAATTTTGGAGATGAAGAAATAAAACTTAAAAGGAAAACTTCCTGCGTCTACTCTTTACAACAAACACGTAAATCTCATCACTTCCTCAGTATTTTCGGAAAAGTTTGTTTCCATTGCGCGATTAAATTTACTCTCTTATTAAATTGCTTCCATTAACAATCCATTATATGGTTGGCTCTGGGGCCCGACTTTTTTATGGCTGTAGGGTCATCCGGCCCGCCAGGACAAGGGAATGATTGAAACCCAGTTATCTTATCAGTGGGGCTTTCACAAATCATATCAACCGTGCATGTTGAATATTCGTTCAGTCTCGTATCGAATTTTGTTACGATAGACCTCATCCATTCAATCAAAATTCAATGAAAATGACGTCGTAATACCCAGTAGAAATGCCATTCGGGTTGTGATTTCCCTCCCTTCCTTGGTTAATTAGCAGAGGTAATTAAGTTTTTTCCGAGCTGGTAGTAAGTCCAGGGTAGAAGACGTCATTTACATCTGCGTGGAATAGGTCTATTGCCTCGTGAGTAGCCGTTTTGGCCATGATCGATTATCACTTATCAGCATTTGTCATTCAGAGTTTCCGGGGTAAATTGATGCGGTTTGGACGAAATGCAATACCCTTGCTGTACAACTACGTTTACTATTTATACCTATTAAATATGTACACCTCTGGACAATGAAAATCGTCCACCTGAAATTTTTACAAGTCCCAATTTCGTCTTGCTTGAATATAGTATAGGTAGTCAGGTAGAGGCTGAGCACATGGCATATGAAACCACTGCTTGCCAAGCTGCCTAATGATGGAAAACCAGTTTTCTTATCAGTGGGGCTTTTATCAATTCATATGAACCGTGCATTGCGAATATTCGTTCACCAGAGTAGCCCTTTTGGCGTGATCGAGCTCCAGCATTTGTCACAGATTTGCCGGTGAAGATTTAGACGGTTTGGACGAATTTCAATATCCTTGCTGTAACTTCACTACATTTACTATTGATACCTATTAATAGTTAAAAAAACATTTATTCAATGGTAAAAATACTAAAAATAACAACCGTTTGAATTTCCTCCACTGCATTGTAATAATAGACGTCGTTTGTTATCTAATCTCCCGTACTTGATATAATATATCCGACCCGCCAGGACAAGGTATAGCATCAAAAAGGTCGGGTCTCGGAGCCAACCATTGACTTGATCCAAAGATAAGATAAGCAATTAAAAGGAGAGAAAATTAAAACGTGCCATGGAAACAAACTTTTTCCAGAATACTGAAGAAGTGATGAGATAAACGTGTTTGCTGTAAAGAGAAGAGGCAGGAAGTTTTAGAATTATTTCTGCATCTTCAAAATTACGAGTTACATGTCATTGGGGGGTGCTGAAATGGTGTGCAAGACTCACGAGATATCATATTTGTGAGCTTGGTCGATCCTCATTTCACTGGGTAGGCATTACTGATAAGGAAAACTGGTTTATCATAACGAGGTATAGGTTCAGAAAGCACATGGCATACAGCATGGTGTGGACCCGACTTACCTACACTATTTTTCAAGCCAACCTCCCTCGGGACTTGTATAATTTTCTAGTGGACGGTTTTCAGTGTCCAGGGGGTCAATTCACGAAGCAGAGTTAACGAGAATTAGTGAGAATTAGGCAGGGTTAACGAAATGGACAATTCTCGTACCTAAATCCCACTAAAACCTGGGTGTAAATTTAGACCTGCTAAGTAGGGGGTTTAGGCGGTGGTAAATCTCAATGTCATCGATTTGAGAGCTGTGTCGGTGACTAATATTTTCGATATCTTCCTAATTTCGCACTGTTTCCTATTCTCTCAATTAGCTTTTGATTTTTCTCAAGTGTTAATGGTGTTTTATAAATGATTACCACAATGGTTTTAGTGTTTTCTTCGTTTTATTTGTTGTTGGCGGCAGTGCATAGGCTGGATGAGTAAATTCGAAATATGTCACTTTTAACTTTCATTATTTGGTTTACACAACTTAGCAATATTATTTTAATTTTAAGCGGTAAACTCTTATTATTATTACTAAACTTTAGCTAACCCAACATCAAAGATGTGTCATATTATATCTACACTTAATTTTTTTCGAGGTATTCGAGGAATCTGACAGCTCAAGAGTCAAAATTTATTAATCATTGGAAAAAAACACGCAAAATACAAATAATACTACGATATTTCTGCAAACCATGTCATTATCGAGGTAATTATTCCATGGATGGTGGAATTAGCTTTGGCGTGTATATTTAATGTCGAAAATAAAATGTATGCTTGGCTTCTTCTCTGTTTTTAACATTTGTGTCAAAGGCCTAAACTGAGCAAAAAATTTGTTTTTAGACACTGCGCCCTCTCGAAAAAGATTCTTTATGAGTCAAACGGCAAAAGGCGGCAGTTTTTTTTAAATATTTTGCAGCTGAATCATTTTGCAGTCATCTTGTGGGGTAAAAACTTGGTGAAATAGTAAAAAATAACAAACTATAGTTAGAGCCCGTAGGAAACCAATAAGTACCACTCATCTGCAGCAAATACTATAGTATATAACCTAGTATTTGTCTGCAGGCACGCACAGTTGGCAATGACACGATCTTTTGGAATCTTTTGGAATTTCAGGTGTATCTGGGTGGAAAGTGATCGAAAACCCCAAGCATCTGCACGTGAAGCGGTCGAGTAGTGGCCTACAAACAGACGGTTAGTGAAATTCAAACCTTGTTACATGTACGCTAGATATTTACTGTCAGAAACGAAATATCCATTCCAGAATTAATAATTATACTAGGATGCCTACCCTTATCTTTCACCCGGCCGGGGCAATGCATTATCCGATTATGCTAAACGTACAACAAACTGTGGACATTTTGGAATGAATATCGTTTCTAATAATAAATTCATGGGGTTATATTCAGCCCACCCTCACCCTACACATTAAAATGAATACCTTTTTGTTGAGGAAGGTCGACTGCTGAAGATTTAGTTCAGATTTAGATTTAGATTTATTTAGTGTGATTCCACTCATTTAGTTGCAAGTGTATTGCCCCGCACAGGCGAATATGCAAATTACAATCCCGGTAAGGAAAAAAAAATCAAATTTGTTATTTTGTTACTAATAATCAATAAGACTCATATTTTCCTTCGCTTGTTTCGCTAATCAAAAAGTTCCCTAATAAAAACAGTCGTGAATGATTCGCTAAAATCAAGTGAAACCATGCTTTTAATTTGACAGGCTTTAAGCGCCAAAGACATCAACTATTCGAATCTTGTTTCAGACGGGTCCCAAGTGAAAGTGATAATATCCCCTGAGCACCTGGAGACAAGACCAGGGAGTGCGAACACGATATCATGCCGAACACAGGACCAGGGTGCGATTTTGTAAAAAATTCGTTAGAGAAGTCACTCGTCTTCTCCCCCTGAAACGAGTGACTAGGGGAGAAGACGAGTGACTTCTCGAGAACACGTTTATTTGCGATTTTGTAAATATTAGTCACCGTGACTTCTCCAAAAAGTTATCACCTACGAAAAAGCATTCGTCTGGGAGAAGTCACCGTGACTTCTCGTCAGTTGTTTACTTCAAAATGGCGGAAGGTAAATTTGTTCCTTGTTCAAAACCTTGTGCAACATTTACAAGAAGAAAACGAAGAGCAAGAAAACCGGGAAATGCGACTACAGCACCGAATGTGCCGCGATTCTTTTGATCCATTCACAGTAAGTGATGGACAATTTTACTCGCTGTATCGAGTATCAAAGCATGCGGCTCACATGATAATAGAAAGTTTGCTGCCCCACATGAGGGAGAGAAGGCGAAGAACTGCGATTCCTCCCTGGATGCGGGTGAGTTGAAACATGAGTTATTGTCATTCACCAATTATAAAAGGCTACTTGACTTTTTCCATTGGCTGCACTGCCGCCAGACTTGCCAGACACGCCGACTTGTTCGGGGGGAGTGGCACTTTGGTGCCACACCTTCAAGTCTTGCGAAACGATTATCGAAAAACATGATTCATCCGCGCAGTGTTCAAAGAAACATTGCTAAAATATAACTTTATACAATACCCTAGTCTGACATTAGTTTTATTTTTAAGGTAATGTGCTCGCTCGACTTCTTGGCATCTGGCAGCTACCAGCGACGAGTGGGGCAAGATAGGCTTCATTCGATGAGCCAATCTGCAGTGTCAGTGGCCATGAAAGAGGTTTTCCGTGCCATAAACATCCACCTCTTACCAACCTGGGTGAAATTCCCCGACACGCCAGCAAAACGAACTGCGATCAAAGAGGGGTAAGGATACTGCAGCTAGTCATTAGGTTTGATTCGTAGCTGCACACTACCCATGCTGTCGATTGTCATTTCTGAATGTAATTGTCTGTTTCAGTTTCATGGAGAATTCCAATTTCCCCGGCGTTGTGGGCATTGTAGATGGCACCCACATTGCCATTACATCGCCAATACGGGCAAGGGAACACTTGTTCCTAAACCGCAAAGGCTATCACAGCAAAAATGTTCAAATTGTGAGTTGCTTCCACGCAGTTTTCAAAACACAATCTTAATTTGTTGGAAGGATAGCATTACAAATACTTTGTGGTATTTTGGCCTGAAATTACAATTTCATTTGTAGGTGTGCAACGACAAGCTGGCCATTCTGGCGATTAACGCCCGTCATGGTGGCAGGTCCCATGACTCGCATATCTGGCGTCTCTCAGCAGCCAGGGCAGCTATGGCTGCTTTATATGCGACAGGCGACAGAAGTTCATGGATGTTGGGTAATTTTAACTATCATAAAATTAACAAGGCACTTGTACTTGTACATTGTGGTGATTTAAAGCAACGGTTTGTCTAATTTATACTTCAACTTATAATCAACTTCTAGGAGACGGTGGCTATCCATCAGAACCATGGTTGCTGTGGCCATTCACCAACAACCCCGAACCAAATTCACCTCAAGGGAGGTACAATGCTAGATTGTGTTCATGCCGATCAACAGTGGAACGTTGTATTGGAGTCTTTAAAGCAAAGTTCAGGTGCTGCCGCAAGGACCGTGCCCTTCATTACAGCCCTGAAACTGCAGGTAAAACTCCAACATTATCAAACTTGAAATAGGTAGTAACAAAGCTACTTAGAATAGTAAGATATAAAGTATTTACCTAATTACTCACTAGTTAAACTATACATGCAGTTATATAACATTATTATTCACTACACAAGAACCTATTTTCACGAAGCCAAATACTTGTTTGTAAATTAATTTGAATTGGTCTTCTCTTTAGGACTTATAATCAATGCATGTGCTGTAGTGCACAACATTGCTGTGCACTACCAACTGCCCAACCCTGCTCCATATCTCGATGAGATAGATCTGCCAGGGAATGCACCTGCCGAGGTCCAACAGCCGGGGATGCAGGAGAACGGAGATGCTGTTCGAGCGCGAGTAGTCAACACCCACTTCAGAAATTAAACAGGAATTTTACGAGTCTACATGACCGCACCCCCTCGCAGGCTAATCACAACGAGTCTCATAATTTTAACCTAATTAAACTCCAATTAAATTTTGAAAATCAGTCGGGGCTTAAAAATGAATGAGCATGTGCATGTGTTTGGTTTATTATAATTTTATTCATTTATTGTGCGGAGGAAACGAAGATGAGTTGGTAGAGGGTTGACAGAAGAAAATGATGGGAACGCACGTAAAAGGATGGAATGCGCTGGTAGAAAAGGACGAAGAATTGGATGATGGATGATGCAACCGTGGATGGTGTTCACCTAATGCCTGAAAGGAAAGGTTTTAATTACTAACAAACTGTTCTCTTAAAATTTATTAAATACATTTTGCACATTCTTAAATCTTGGGAACTTACCGCTTCAAATACTCAACCAGCTGGTTGATGAGCAGCAGCCCCCCATCGACCACTCGATTTGCTGTGGCCTGTCGCGCCACATCGAGGGCAAGCCTCTGCTCATCGAGAAGTAGTCTTTTTTGATCTATTTCTAATTTTTTCTTTTCAATTTGGATCCGCTCGCCTTCGTAAAATAACCGGCTTGCCTCACTGTCCAAGTAGGTTTTTGCAAGGGATTCCGCTGATGGCTGGCTTGGGTGGAGTTGGGCTGGATTGAACTTTCTTTTTGGTATTTTCCCTGTAAATTTGATCAAAATGGAATGCAATGGTAAGATGTAAAAGTCGTTTTTTGGTTGGTGGTGGTTTCCAAACATGTGTTCTGAGCTCCCATTTACCCGAGGTTAGATTTTCCTCCTGTTTCCTTTTCTTACTTTCAATGTCCTTGGACGATCCAGGAAGTTGCCAATCTTTGTTGACTTGTGTCTGGAAGAAACATATTTTTTTGTGAAATAGGTACCTACATATTACACTATTTTTGCTACCTATTTTTATATATACTAATATCATTTAATTAAACTTTGCAGGTACATACCTCAACATCGTCTACCTCCTGAAAGTTGGCTTCGCAGAATACGATCTCAACCATCGGTGACAGTGGTGGCGAGATCGGAGCTATTGCGGCCGCAGGGGCCGGTGGTGGTGGAGCTCCACCCTCTGGTAGGAGCTCATCTCCCACAACAGCTTCTCTTGTCAGGATGGACAGATAGGCTGTTTCCAACTCTGTCAAAACCTCTGTTGTGGGAGAACCACCACCGGTTCCCCGCATGTGTGCCGAGATCCGGCTAGCCTTTGCCTTAACTTTGGCCTTTTGGTCTTGCCATGTCTGAAATAAACTTTACAGATTATTATCATAAGTGTAGACGAAATTTTAAGTTATTGAGCGGATTTCACTTATTTTGTATGACATACTTTCATCCACTTGGAGGACTCCTTGATTGCCCCATTCCCACAAGCATTTAACTTTAGCGTCAGCTTCTTCCATAGTTCGGCAGTTTTTAATTTTCCTTGAGGACCAATTAATTGGCCACGTGCAAATGCTTCATGTGAGCTCATGAAGCTAATCATCACATGTGATTGTTCATTTGTAATCCTCATTTTTCTAAAAACAAATTATGATCCATTTTCATTTTAGGTAAAATTTTTGATTTCATTAACTGTAGGTACCTATATTAAAAGTAGGTACCCAACTGTTTGATGCGTTCACTATTAGTTGAGAACCAAAACGAAAAGGTGGAAACTAAAGATTCAAAATTTATTCATTCCTTACATTTCCTCCTCTAATGCGTACATCCAACCCAAAATTAATATTTTCAACCTAAATTACTACTATTAATGTTGGTATAGGCACTACCCACTAGCCAAGATATATTGCAAAATTGATGTCTTTCAAAAGACAGAATAATAATTACAAATGCAATGAGAGTTTAATATGTTTAACTTGTTATAATTTACTTACCGCTGTTGGGTTTTTTCATCGAGGTCCATTTTATGGCGATATGATGATTTCCGATTGAAAATTGAAATTGATTTGCTAAATGGACGTGAAACAATTGACATACTGCTAAAAATTCAAATTTACCGGTAGATGGCTGCACGAAATCTTCACGCGCATGACTAAAATGTACTACCTTGAGTGAAAACATCAGTTAAAAACATTTCTCGCTATGGCTACGAAGTCACGGTGACTACTGTAACGAATGTCTTACAAAATCGCTCGCATCGCTTGGGAGAAGTCATTGTCGTTAGAGAAGACGAGTGACTTAGAAGTCACTCGTCTTCTAGACAGTTTTACAAAATCGCACCCAGGTGGCGATAGTCGGCTGTCAGTTCAGGATCTGGTACGTTGGCCACAAGACGGAAGGCACGCCGTTGGACTCGATTCAAGGTTACGTCACGGTAGCCAGCCCTTACCACCCTGGCACCAGCTACACTGCAAGCTTCGACCGGGCTTTCGACCAGGGAAGGTGTAGTGTGACACTGCAAGGTTTGCTAGGCGAGCAACTGCTGGTCGGATGCAAACTGACAGCAACGTCAAATGTCACAGCCGTCGAAGCAATGTTGATCTTAAATACAGGTGCGGTTTTGGCTGGCACATACTAACTCACAAGCAGGAGAAAGTACCATCAATTGAACTACACATAAGATGATAATATGTTATTGTTAATAAAATTTTGTTCCTCAAAATGGTCTAGTAAGGCCTTATCGGCTCATGCCTCAACGGGTGTACAAGTCAAGATTGCAAATGGAATATTCTGATGTCCTTGACGAAGTTTTGGGGTAACGAAATTAAAACAATGTGTGTATTTTACGAATTTTAGGTGTAACAAATAGCCTGACGCTCAACGAATACAGCCAGGAAATCGTGGCCCGTCCGGGCGAAAATGTGGCAATCGGTCTGACGAGCTCTCAGTCGCTGAGCAATTGCTCCAGCAAGCTCGCCAACGGGGACACGGTGCAGGTCTTGAAGGGCTACAACGTTTGGATCCAAGAGAACGAGGTGTCGCCCGATACAAACCGGGACAGGTACACGTTCTTAGATGGAACGGCGAATAACAGGCAATGCGGCTTCAACATCAGCAACGTGCAGGAACAAGACAGCGGAGTCTTCTATCTCGTCGCTGAAAGTACAGGCGATGCACAAGGAAAATGTATTGGTGCCAAAGCCTTCACCCTCATCGTCGCCAGTGAGTTTTCTTATTAATAAATGTATCATTAGTCTTAGCAGAAACATTTTTGATCACAACAAAGTGAAATACATAACTGATTGTGGTTGGAAGATTTTTGTAAAACTGGTCGTTTCCAGATCCGCCAAAACCACCGACGCTGACCCTAGATAAGAGAGAGGTCGATGTCGGCGACATTTTGACTGCCACCTGCTCGTTGCAAGGAGTCGTACAGTCCGATGATGTCACCTGGAGTTGGCTCTTGGAGGGCAGGAAGTTTCCAAACAACCGTGACTCTATCATCGCCAACAGCGCCGTCTGGGCCTGGCCTTGGCAGGGAGTTGACATCTTCCAGACTCTGGCATTGCAAATGGGAGACAATGATGCGGGAGAAGAGCTTCGCTGCGGAGTTGGAGACTCTAGAAGTAATGATCCTGTCTGGTCACTCGCCAAAGTTCTTCAAGTCAAGTTACATGCTACCAGTAAGTTTCAAGTTATATTATACTTGAACTCCACGGATAATTGGGGCCACAAATTTGGGAAAACTGACGGAGAAAGTATAGATAAAAATAACAAATTAATTATCTCTTAATAAAATAAGATTATCGCTCACTCTCAATATCAAAGACGGCCATTAATATTAATTGGCACCTCTAAAATTCCCGGTGAAGAACTGATTGTTCAAGATAAGGGATGATAAATGGCACATAATGTTTATAGTGTGATGATGATTATCAAACACTCGGGTCATTCAAAAAGATTTCAGAGAAGTCACCTTGTGGAATTGTCGTTATTTCAGACGTGTCTGGTTTGGAAGTGTTAATCTTACCCGATCGCAGTCACGGTGCACCAGGGAGCAAGATCACGATATCATGCCGAACACAGGACCAGAAGGCGATAGCCGGCTGCGAGTTCAGGATCTGGTACGTTGGCAAGCAGCAAGAAGGCGAGCTGTTGGACTCGACTCAAGGTCACGCTACGGTAGCCAACCCTTACCACCCTGGCACCTTCTACACTGCAAGCTTCGGACGGGCTTTCAACCAGGGACGGTGTAGTGTGACATTTCAAGGTTTGCTAGGCGAGCAACTGGTGGTCGGATGCAAACTGACAGCAGCGTCCAACGTCAAAGCCGTCAAAACAATGTCGCTATATCAAACAGGTGCGTTAATCAAAATAATTCACGTAAAGAGTCGATTTAGTTCAATAGTTGACTTTTTGTATTTGTTCCCAATGGTCTATTATTATGTGAAAGTGAGTATTCATCACTTCTAAAAGTCATATTCTCAACCCCAGCTAAGAATAACAAAATTTAAGTCGCGAAAAGTTGTCTTAAAGAAAGAAAAGAAAAAAAAATGCGTGATGGGCTGGGGAGAAAGTCCAGACGAATGAATGTTCTGGTTGCTTCCGTAATGTGACGTGCCCTTATAACTGTTATGTGGATTCCGATTAAAGATATTTTGTTGCACTGAATTTTAGATGCCACAAAATGTCAAGAAATTGACGAACAAAATCAGGAAATCGTGGCCGATCCAGACGATAGAAGGGAAATCCTGCTGACGAGCACCAAGAAGCTGAGCAATTGTTCCAGCAAACTTGCCAACGGGGACACGGTGCAAGTCTTGAAAGGCTAAAACCTTAACGGAGACTCGGAGAACAAAGTGACTCCAATTAAAAGTCGAGACAGATACAAGTTGGTGGACGGATCACTGAGCAGAAGTCAGTGCGGCTTCATCATCAGCAACGTGCAGGAACAAGACAGTGGAGTCTTCTATCTCGTCGCAGAAAGTACAGACGATGCGCAAGGAAAATGTATTGGTACCAAAGCTGTCACCCTCATCGTCGCCAGTGAGTTGCTTTGCCTAAATGACACCATTAATCTGCTAAATTCAATTGAGTTTTTTTAAGTCCGCCCAGAGATTAGTATCCATAGTGTCGTTAAAGCGAAAATATTCCTGATAAGCTCCAAAAATATTTGTTCACAGAAGCGTCCAAAATACCCGTCCTGTCCCTGGATAAGGGAGAGTACGAAGTTGGGGACACTTTAACGGCCACCTGCGCAGTGCCTCGAGGTGTCAATCAGCCTGCCAGCTTCGTCTGGAGGTGGACACTTGGCGGTCGTCCAACTCCTCAAGGCTTCGTGCGAGAAAGCCCTGGCTTCGGCTGGCCTTGGCAGGATGCTGCACAGAGTCTACGATGGCAGCTGGAAGAGGAACACCTCGACAAGATTCTGCGCTGTCAAGTTCAAAGCGGGGGAAATGTAGTATCGTCTAACGAAAGACTTTTTCAACTCATGGTGACGCCCCCTTGGGCTTGGGCGCTAATCGGGGTGTTTACAGCTGTTGCCCTCGCGACGTTTGGCGGCGCTATTTGGTTTTGTAAGCGCCGGGCGAGCAAAATGCAATGTCCTATAGGTATTTATAGATTTTTTATTTATTTACGAAACCTAATAATTGACACCTGCCCAAAATGCCGTATATACTCAACAAGACAGCGCGCACCACTTGGAACTTGACGATCACATTCCAAAAGAAATTGTTGATTTAGACAGACTAAATGGAGTGAAGACGTGGGAGAGGCTTTCTAGGGCTTCGTGGACGCTTATTTTATTTTCGTTGGGGATGAGCGTTATTTGATTGATACTGATCGAATTTTATGCGAGAATTTAGATGAAACATTATGAAAGAAAATCTCTTCTTTCGGCACGCTTCAAAACAAAGCACAAAATAATGATTGTCCTACTCATTACGGTCAAATGTTGTACGGACTAGCATTCCTGAAAAGTTAAGCCAAATTATATTGTGTGCTACACGGCCTTTAGAGTGCAAATGGTAGTGTAAAAATCAGGAAAAAATAGTAAAAACTAATTTCTAGTCGATATAACTTAGGGTTGACGCTTGTGACCTTCGCAGACCCTGTCGCTAATAACGCCCTTCATCGGCCACAGCAAGCAGTACCCCTGCTAGCAGCCCAGCCAGCAGCCCAGCCAGCAGCCCAGCTAGAAGCCCAGCTAGAAGCCCAGCCAGCAGCCCAGCCAGCAGCCCAGCCAGCAGCCCAGCAGCCCAGCCAGCAGCCCAGCTAGAAGCCCAGCCAGCAGAAGAACAACACGCAGGTACTGGTAACAAGCGGAAGTGAGAGAGAGTTTGCAGGTAATTTCTAGCGGAGATCTTGTGAACATGGAAGCCCTGCTCACCGTGTGACACAGAAACAGCCAGCAGCCACAAGGGGGTCGGACTCTTGTTTAGATGCTGTTGGATTGATGGCGCCATAATTTGATTTTCTGGTGATAGTCTGAAGTCAATGAAGATAAGAGTGGCATTGCTAATGCTCTCAGCGGCCTTACAGAAGCACAGGAACCAGGACAAAAAATAAAACCAAAACAAGGAGCGAATTTTGGACCAAACCAAGAAGAACTGGAAGGAGACCTCGTGGCGAGCAATGGTATGAGGACTGTTGGCGAAGAAAGTCAGGTTATAAAAATAATAGGTTGATTGTTCAATTCGAATGCGGCTTCTTCTGTTACAAATGAATACCGAGAGCGATACAAGCAAAATTTTCTTGGCAACACCAGAGATATCTCGCGACGCTGGGTCACTAAGCCAAAAAAGGAAATTCAATCGGCCTTGCTTATAGGTGTTGTGCAAGGAAAACTATTCTCTTATCCAGAGTATCTTAAAACTTCATATGAACCCACGCTGGTGGTATGTTTGATGCTTATAGCAGCCGACGCTGAACTCGACGCATTGCCGCCAGCAAACGATGTTGGAGTGCAAGCAGTACGGGATGTTCCGGATGGATCCGACGGTAGGTCGAGATGCAGCCAATAGTGACGATATACAGACAGCTTTTCCTGACGGGTATAATGATAAATATGATCAATTCCCACCCACTACCCAGTCGATAACTAACCGATGATGTGTGTAGCTTTTGCAGCCGCTGCCTCTGGAGACATTGAGCCTCTAAAAGCCGCCCAAAAGCATCACGAAGACACGGGGCCAAGGACATTTCCGGGTCGGGTAACGAGCGGAGGTGAGAGAAAGTTAAAAATGAATATCTAGATGAGAAGTTGTGAGCGTGGAAGTCTGACACACGGGGACAGGGGCTGGACTGTTGCTCAGATGCTTGTATGTTGCTGGTGCTGTGTGCTGAGGGACTGACTACCCGATGCACTACATTTGCAACT
The DNA here is from genome assembly GCA_921293315.2 of Nemurella pictetii. Taxonomy (NCBI): domain Eukaryota; kingdom Metazoa; phylum Arthropoda; class Insecta; order Plecoptera; family Nemouridae; genus Nemurella; species Nemurella pictetii. The sequence continues at coordinate 7,237,158 of OV121124.1, forward strand.
AAAAGTAAAACGTCGAACTACAAGATGTAGGTATACTAGCATCTTCCAATATCACCTTAACAATGACGAATGGAAGGCAAAGGATGGTTGATGTGGGAATCGTAACAAACTGAAAATAGATAATCTTTATGAGAAACTTGCGCGAAGATACGCCCAATTGCTTAATAACTATATAACTTTCACGGATGATGTGTGTTAATTTTTCAGCCGCTACCGCTAGATACGTGGACCAGCTGAAAGCCGCCCAAAAGCTACACGATGAGAGGGTGCCAGCGACAGTTCCGGGTGGGGTACCGAGGGGAGGTGAGAGAACGCTTACACAGAATTACTAGCAGAGATTTTTTTATCATGGAAGTCTGACACACAGACGTCGTACTGTTTTTCTGATGGTTTCTGATGCTGGTGCTGTGGTTTGATATTTCAAAGTGGCGTACTTGGAGCAACTTTCCCTGCAGAGTGTCTTAGATCTTCTCTAGACCAACACATGCTGATAAGATCACTGTCCGTTTCTTTGCAGCTATACGCTTGGCCCAGGGCGGAACGGAACCACAGGTTGTAACAGAAGAACAGAAAGATTCCGAGAGTCAGGGAGGTAGGTCTCCTGAGTCTGAGTTTTTGCCTAAAGTAATAAACTCGGCATACTATCGATCATATGCTCTTCTAATAACAGCATTAATATTGAAATATTTCTTGCTATTTTATGTTATCTGAACTTCTTACTCCAAAGGTAAATTTCGAAAGAGAAATGAAATTCTGGCAAGAATATAGTTCTAATGTAGGAGCCACAACTTGGTAATGTTTTGGAGCAAATCTAAATCAAAACTAATCCAATGGGAGGGGAAACGTTGTGACAGATAGATTGCAAGCGTCAACCAAAAAAACTAATTTCCAACAATAATTTAGATGGCTTATGGCGGCGATGGGCAAATTTTCATCATTTCTAAACTCTAAAAGAGCTAATAATTCACCACTGGGAGTTAGCTAAGTAAATTAACATTCCTTCCATTTTACTTTCAGATGATTACAATGACGGATTGAATCAAGGAAAATCACAAGAGTAACGCCATCGGACTCAGAATATCGACTTCCCATTTGAAACGTCATCAATCTTCTTCAATCATTTTTGATTCATTTCAAGAATGTTAGGGTCGACCTAGGCGCCTACCGCCTATTTCCTTTAGAGGGTCGACCTTTTTTTGCAAATCATGAAACATACGGTTTAAAGATTAACAGACACCAATTTGGTTCCTGAGCGCCGAAAGGTCTATTTTATATTTGTAGAAAAAAAATTCTTAAAAATATTGAATGACGCATTGAAAATGTTTGCCTTTGAACTAAATATCATCAACGTGAAAATGCAACTGTTACCCGATAGTTGCCAATAAACCGGACACCCAGCCTTGACCCAGCCCTTAGATTTTTACCCAAATTTGTCCTGCAAATTAGAAACAAACTCTGGGGCTGTGATCCCAAACAAACCACTTTTCTATTTGCATCGCCGTTTTAGGCAAAGCGTGAACTTCGTTCCTATCAACCTTGCAGGAAAATGAAATGTGAAAAACGCAGTTTCAAATAAAAACTATACTGGGGCCTCGGGGATGGGGTAAAGACAAAGCAATTCATTGAATCAGAGTTAATTGGCATCACATCATCAATAATTTTATAGAAATAGTTGTAGAAAAGCTATACAATATAGTTATAGACTATACAGTTCATATATTTTTTTAATATGAAAACTGACCTGCTAATACTAGGAAATTACACGAGTCTCAGGGAATAAGTCGTAAATAATCGTTGACACAAATATATCATCTGAACTTCGGCGACTAATTTGATCTGAATAAACAATTTACTATTTCACTAATCAGTGTCTCCGTGTCGAACCTTCCTGCACTTCCTGTCCTATAGGAAGTTATTGTCACCTTGACTCCAAACTCCGTCTAACGCCGTCCTCCACAACACACATAGCACCACATAGCTAGCGACAAACTCCTTCACGGATGTCGCGGTTTCCATCGCTAACCACCGCTGTTGCGACGGCGAGCAACAAGGTGTCAGTGACGGCGCGGTCGAGTCCAACGCCGGCTGCTGCTCGAGTCGAAAACACCCCGACAATTCCACGGGGCAGCGGCTACAAGGGTGCGCAGCTAGCTGTTGCGCGCTTTGCCAGCCGACTTGTTGCCGCCCAGACGGCCGGGCCGGTGGCCAAAGTTGGGCGCATGTTGGACTTTTGCTGTCGGCGATGCGAATGGAGATTGAGTTGGACGTGTTTGGAGGCGGGAAACGCCCAAGTGCGAAATAAAAAAAGTTTTAAGTGGACTATACATTTTCTGTTCGTGTTAACTGTCGATTTAACTCAAGGTGAGAGTGATTTTCTTTAAAAATTACTATTTGAACTGCTCGAATTTTAATTTTAAAGAAGTGTATAGTCCTTACTTTAGGCGTGTATGGTTTGCAAGTGATCATCTCACCCAAACACCTGCAAGTTACGACTTGTTGCCGCCCAGACTGGCGGGTGGCTGCTTTGCCGGCTGAGGATAGACTGCGTTTCATTATTTTGCTGTTGCGAGTGTGGCTGGTTGGCAACGCACGTGGAAAGTGTGGTGACATGCAGGCTTCTAGAATTGTGACCTGCGTTTTGTTGGCGTTAGCTGTTGGTATCACTGCAGGTGAGTGTGTATGCATTGCTGTATTTTTAATATTTGCATTTGAAATGTGCACTGTTTTAAACATAGCTGACAGATGAATTAGTTCTTAAAAAATATTTAAATGGACGGATGCCATGGTTTTGCGTCAAGCAAGATGAATTCCAGCCCGTCCCGGCGGAGTACATTATATTTTTATAAGTGAAAATATAATAAAAATAAGTATCTGATGGTCAATACAAAGAGAAACCAACCCCCAAAAAAATTTTTTTTTGAGGGAAATCTTTGAAGCAAACATAGGCAATTACAATCCAAACCCATGCTCGCTAAATTACGTATAGAAATGTATAACAAAAATTAATTTTGGGCCATTATCCCCCAAATCTGTGCACATCAATGAGTGTTTTTTTTATATTCCAGACGTGTCTGGTTTGCAAGTGATCATCTCACCCGAACACCTGCAAGTTAAACCAGGGCGTAGCGTCACGATATCATGCCGAACACAGGGCCAGGTGGCGATAGTCGGCTGTCAGTTCAGGATCTGGTACGTTGGCAGCAAGACGGAAGGCATGCCGTTGGACTCGACTCAAGGCCACGCAACAACAGCCAACCCCGTACACTCTGACACCAGCTACAATGCAAGCTTCGGCCGGAATTTCAACCAGGGACGGTGTAATGTGACACTGCGAGGTTTGCACGGACAGCAACTGCTGGTCGGATGCAAACTGACAGCAGCGTCCAATGTCACAGCCGTCAAAACAATGTCACTCTATCAAACAGGTGCGTTTGTTAGGCAAGTGCCAATGATGTAACTATTGACTTTGTAGCAGGGTAGAGGCATAGAGTAAGCAGTAAGCACTAACGTGTAGCATGTTGCTAGAACCGTTGGACCACTATAGTAGTAAATGTAGTGTAGGTTCGACCATTAATGTTGCCTTCGATAAGAAATGTAATAAAATGGTTTTTGGAAATGTTTTTGTGCCGGTCAATGAAACTCGACACCGCATCTCGGCTCGAGCCACAGCACTTTAACTTATACCGGCCTAACGGTTAGCTACATGCTACTATAGCTACCTGCATGGTTAGCGCCTCTACCCTGCTCTCAACACAACGGCACTGGCATATATAATAGCATATCAAAAATTATTGTGGTATGGCGGGGTGGGTCAGAGCCACCGAAAGATGGTTGTGTGGTTGTCGGTCCTGAAGATGTCCACGCCAACGTGGACGAAACGTCGATCAAGGTCCTTTTTACGACCAAAAGTCAATCAGAGCAGAGCAGAACCGACAACCACAAAAAAAAAATATTGTATCAAACTGAACAATCCCACATATCTGCGCCCATTGTGCACCACTTGGCAGCCCAACATGGCATTGCATTCCAGTGGCCGAAAACCGACTGGCACTCGATCAACATAGCCAGCAGATCGTGACCCGTCCAGGCGACAACGTGGACATCCTGCTGACGAGCAGCGAGAAGCTGAGCAAGTGTTCGAGCAGGCTACCCAACGGCGACACGGTGCAAGTCTTGATGGGCTACTTCATCTCCCTGCTAGACGAGGAGAATCGCGTTCTGCCAGCGAGGAACAGTCGCAGGTAACTGGGTAACGATGCTAAGCTTAAGACTAAACCACAAAAACAAAACATTTGTTTTTTTTTAAAACCATCTGAGGTCTATCACATACCCCACTCCCTTCAAAAAAATAATGTAAGAAATGTCTGCTTTCAAAATTAGTGAAATCGGTTGGTAGCTGAGGTCTTCTCGGGACATGCGAAGTCAAGTAATCGGAAGGGTTGCATCCCTTGTAATCATGACCGAAAAATCGTGAATTGTGGTGTTTTGCGATGCATATTAGCATGTTAACGGCATATTCTACGTCCCTCATCTCATCGACTTCCTTTAGAGGAAATGCAATTTTGCAGATGAAAGTGAATCAGCGATTGTTCGGTCATGATTACAAGGGATGCAACCCTTCCGGTTACTTAGCAAAGCTGTGCTGCCTGCTTTATCAACGGTACCGAACGGTTTGGCATGTTGGAAACACCGGTTCTCGTGAGATCACCGAAGTTAAGCAACATCGCGCTGAGTCAGGTGTTCGATGGGTGACCATCATTCACATGGTTAGTTCTGTTCGGGAGAGAGGTTGGAGGGTTCGAAGTTAGTGCAACAACTGTACTCGCCTTGCTTATCAACCTCTCGACAGCACGGATTAGCGGAGGAATCCTGTTGTTCGAGTTGTACCGTCCTTCGGAAGGGACGTACAGCCAGTGGTCCCCTCGGTGCTTTTCGACAGGAGTAGGCTACGTGCCGGCACCGGGTTTCCCCTCCTCCCTTCTAGACTAGGTTAGGTTCATCATCACCCTCATCATCACCATTTCATTCACCGACGCCATTAGACCAGCGCCAAAGGGCCAGTTGTCAAAACAGTGCGTCGTTAAGCACCAATAATCAATCAATTTATTGTCATGAAGTGATTAAAATTTGGTAACGCTTTGCTGCCACCAGCTTATGTACAAAGCCCTAATAAGCAGGCTGAGCGGTCTAGACACTAGCAATTTGGGTTCCTCGAGACGAAACTCGAGTGTATGTTTATAAATGAGGCGAATCGAAGGAATTGGTACAACGCATTTAGAAATATGGCTTTAATTGAAGAAATATATAAACTTACATGATATCAGCAAGAACCAGTGTCCTCCTCGCAAGAACCAAGAGTAGAGTGTGTCCGAGACCCTACACCTCGAGTTGGTCTTAACCCTGCGTGACCCAGTTACATCCCCTCTCTTCACCCTTAGCTGTCCAGTTAGGGTTAGCCTGTAGGTGGAGATCGACGATGGCTTGGTGCCGCAAAGATAGGAATTCAGAGTGCTGCTAAATTGGCAAGCTGGTAAGAAAGAGAACCCGTTATGAATGTTATAATTTGGGCCATTGTGCCTCAACAATAATAGATCTCGAGAAGAAATAAGAATTTACACCCGACATGTAGGCGCCTTGGTTCTGCGTGTATAAGGAATGATACGATATCTTATAATCTTAATGATAAATAAACATAAACATATTAAATAGAAGATAATTCTAACATGAAATACTAATACACAAATACATTAAAAATAAAACATGATATCTCATTGAGATATCATGACATTATCAGCGGTCTAAACCCGAGTGCCAATTAGCAACTAATCAAAACAATGTTTCGATTGTTTCGACAATCGTTTCGGTCTGTTCCTGGCAATCATGGCACTCGAGTTAGACCGTTGATGAAGCAGGCCATAGCAGCATAGCAAAGTTTGATTTTTTTAGCATATAGCATTCAATACATATGTGTATTGAATGATGCCTGAAAACGAACGTGCTAAGATTAGGAAAAGCTCTGCACTTGTGAAAATGTACCGGAAATTTCGAATTTCGTAACAGCTTAAATCTATCGTCAAAAATTGTAACTGTAATTGGCATGAAATGGACCCACAGATACAAGTTTACTGACGGAACGCGTGACAGGAAGCAGTGCGGCTTCAGCATCAGCAACGTGACGGACAAAGACAGCGGAGTCTTCTTCGTGCTGGCAGAAAGCACAGGACTGTTCCAGCGAGACTATTATGCAGTCAAAGCCGTCACCCTGATTGTTGCAAGTGAGTTGTACAGAGGCAAATGCTGAGTTATTTCTTTATCGATTCTATGTAGATGACTGCGATTCGTTACGCCCCCTCAATATTACGTAAGATGGCGTAAGTAAGGTTGTGTTAAGTTGTACCTAGATGGCAGTGGTGCTCTAATTTCTAACCAAGCCGTCTAGGCAGCGCTGACGATTCTGTCGCCAGCTTAAGAATGCTATTTCGGCAGAGTTTCCTGCATCCTGCAGCCTGGTGAGATGTTTTCTTGCGCCTGACATTTACTGATGATTTCATTTTATTAGCAGAAATAATTTTATTTATGAAGCAGATTTTATGTTTTTAAATCACATCTTGAACTGCCCCATGTGACTTTGTTGTGAAAAGCCCACCGGGTGGAAAATATTAACATGCTAAACTTGAGAAAATAACATGGTTTCTTGCAGTTTTTGTCATGAAATACCCGACGGACTCCCTAATCGTTAACTTATATTGAAAGTTTTGTCGAAATATAGTAAGTGTGTTGGTGGAGCGTGAAGAGGGCATGGTTAAATCTGAAAAATTTCGCAGTAAAGTATTTCCAAGAAAACTCTTTGATGGAAATTGCTGAAAAATGAACGTGGCCAAGGTTGAAAACAAAGTATGGTCGTCTGAAAATTCCATCGAAATCGGATCGTAGTCGGCCTGCTCGTAGCTTCCAGCCGACCGGCTTCACGTGATCGTGGTCGCTGGGCGGTCACACTTAATTATCTTAACACCTCTAGGACCCTTACAACCCCAAGATGATGCCCAGATGCCCAGGCGGGAGTGCAGAGTCAACTTCTTTGGCGCCTTAATTATCAATTAAAAACTAAAGCTATTCAATCTACTATAATAGCAGCCATCCAAGTTGTATCTAGCAAGTCAGCAAAGTGACAATTCGTACATGTGCATCGCCACCCCAATAAAATCTTCGATCAGTCTTATCGAAAGCAGAATCGCTCTGAGACCACGCGATGACTACAATCGTAAACCTTCCCCTCGCCGCCGCAGGACTACTGGACTTCCCCGTGCTCTCGCTGGACAAGACGGCGTACCGTGCCGGCGACACGTTGACGGCGACGTGCTCGGAGCCGGGCGGATACTTCCAGGCGACCCGCTTCACGTGGTCATGGACCCTGGGCGGTCGCCCCGCGCCGCAGCGCTTCGTGCGCGCGACACCCGGCTTCGGATGGCCGTGGCAGGAGGCGTCGCAGACGCTCAGCTGGACGCTGGCCAAGGAGCACGATGGACAGACGCTGCGCTGTCGCGTCGGCGCCGGCGGAAACGTCTTGCCGTCGAACGAGGTCACGTTGCGATTCGCGAAGAAACCGACGGGCGAGTGCTTTGTGTCCTATTGCTTGTATTTGTGTCCTATTGCTTGTATTTGTGTCCTATTGCTTGTATTTGTGTCCTATTTCTTGTATTTGTATGCTAACGGTTTGGTGTGCTGGAAACATCGGTTCTCGTGAGATCATCGAGGTTAAGTAGCATCGCGCTGAGTTATGTGTTGGATGGGTGACCGTTATGTACATGATCAGTTCTGTACGGGAGAGAGGTTGGAGGGTTTGAAGTAAGGCACATAGTAATGCCAACAATCGTAGCAGCGTAACAACACTAGCAACAGCGGTGACACTGGTGTTTGCTGGCATTAGGCCAAAAATCGTAGCAGCGTAGCGACATTATAGCAACAGCAGTGACACCGGTGTTTGCTGGCATTAGGCAAGGCACATAGTAATGCCAACAATCGTAGCAGCGTAGCAACACTAGCAACAGCAGTGACACCGGTGTTTGCTGGCATTAGGCCAAAAATCGTAGCAGCGTAGCGACATTATAGCAACAGCAGTGACACCGGTGTTTGCTGGCATTAGGCAAGGCACATAGTAATGTCAACAATCGTAGCAGCGTAGCAACAGCAGTGACACCAGTAATGGGTATGGCTCCGTTGCTATACACTAAAGCATGAGATTACAGATTCCACTGATATCAGCGATTGATTTTTTTAACTGCAACTTAAATAAAGAAATTAAATGAAGTTAAATGAAATCATATACGCTCAATTGACCTTTCGTCAAACTGTCTGCACTACACACAGTAATACTACTTATTTCATGCGATTTATTGACGTTCCCCGTGTATTTCCTTCAATGCGAAACAGATTACATCGCCATTTCCCTCGGAGCGCTGGGAGTCGGACTTTTATCCGTCGGCTTGTTCGGTTCGCTCGCTGCGCTCTACCGAAGATTTCGAGAGAAACGATTGGTCAGAACACTGACAGGTACTATCAGAAGATTAATTCATTTCAACTCAGTTGAAAACCTAGAAATGCTGCAATCTATGCAAGATTACTCAAAAAAAAAATTGCTATATACTTTACATTAGACTTTAGAGAAAAAAATCGAGAGAAGTCTTTATAAATATAATAATAAATAATAATATACAGTTTGAAAGAAAACTGCTTTGAAAGTTTTGGGGGTGAGATGACGCGTCTGTTTTTTTGCCAGCAGACGACGGTGAAACCCGAGAGGCGCAAGCGGAGTACTTGGAAGTTTTGCCGGATTTTAAGAACATCTCGAAGAAACACATCGGTAGGTCGTGGACAAACTTTAAGACGAGGAGCGACAATTAGGCTGCAATAACCTTCATTCAGTAGAATGTTGCTCCGCTGGTAAATTGGAGAACCCGTGATTCAGTCTTACTGATTATTTGTTTCATGGTAGATTATAACAATGCGCAGGACATTCATTAATTTCTGATCGATCTTTCCACTAGTTCGTTCAGAATGATAGTGTAACTAACTTACTTCTGAAATTTTCGGGTATGTAAGCTGATCAGTTGATACGGCAAACACAGCATTAACGGTGGCAACCCCTCGAACTTGCAAGGGTTGTTGTAGCCGGGGCTCGTGACGACCACAGACAACGAAAGAAGCAACACGGCAAGGCACACGTTCAAAACCACTTTCTAGGCCTGCTTTAGCTACGGATTTCAGCAGTGACTGCATCCCATTTGAAAACATAATGAAAACATGCCTATGCAAGTTGCAAGACCATAATGTTAGGAAGTAGGTTGGACGGTTTGAAGTTAGTACGACAACTTCGCTCGCCTTGCTTGTCAACCTCTCGACAGCACGGATTAGTGGAGGAATCCTGTTGTTCGAGTTGCTCCATCCTACGGAAGGGACGTAAAGCCGGTGGTCCCCTCGGTGCTTTTCGACAGGAGCAGGCTACGTGCCGGCACCGGGTTTCCCCTCCAACCTTCTAGGCTAGGTTAGATTCATCATCATCCTTTCGTTCACCGACGCCGTTAGACCAGTGCACATGGCCAGTTGTCAAAATAGTACGTTTTTAAACACCATTAATCAATCAGTCAGCTAAGAAATACCTACACGACTCAAACAAGTCTGGTGAAACGGAGTGGTTCAGAGCCGAGGACGGATGTTATGGAAGAGTACGGTTTTGCTCTGCTGGAAGTGTTTTGTGGTCCTAACAACAAGTTTCCTGTCTCGCAGCAAACGCTAACCCTCAAGCGGGATCGGCAGAATGCACCGAGTTTCCACAAAAAGTACCGGACATCCCGACCAGAGATGACGGTACGTCAAAACAGCCATCAAAGAACGACTTACGAAATGCATTTGCATGCTCGAATGTTGTCTGAAACTCGTGTCAACTTGCAGCCGCCGCGGTTGGTCGGTTCGACGCGACGCCTGCTTCGTACAGCGTGGTCTACGACCATGTTAAGTGGGGACGGAGGGGCAAGGCGCAAGGCACAGCGCAAGGCACGGCGCAAGGCACGGCGCAAGGTATGGCGCAAGGCACGGCGCAAGGCACGGCGCAAGGCATGGCGCAAGGCACGGGGCAAAGCACGGCGCAAGCACCGAGCCAAGAAGGTAATATAGGGTAGAGGTTGGAGTTGTTATCACTCCGCTTGTAGACAAGTCCTTTGAATCTGATCAAACTCGGATGGCTGAGTACGGGTTTATTACTTTGTTTTAAGTCCGGAATTACAGTCATTTTTACACCCAATTTTGAATGAATTTCTGCTCGCACTTCCAGATGATGACGGATACATAGTTCCCACTTTGCGAGCGTGAAGCAAAATCGCAATGACATTGGACGACATAACTACCTATGCAAAAACAAGGATCAGATGATGATTTGAACTGAGAAGACGCTACAATTATGACAATTAATAGGTTTTTTTCATTTTTCTGGTGAAATTGCATAACTGTGTAGGTAATTGAGTTGTATATCACTTTTATAAACTGCAGTTAAATCAGTTAAAACAGTCATAGGTGCATATCACTTTCGACGGTCAACGTTTGACCAAATTGTTTAAATGAATACGGCATCCTCATATCAAAATTGTTCATATGTTTAACGGACCCGGCGTTGGTAAAGCCACAGCGCAACGCTCCATTGTAAGCAGCCCGGCGCTAGTAAAGCCACAGGTGCCGCTGTAAATAACACGGCGCTAGTAAAGCCACAGCGCAACGCTCCGTTGTAAGCAACCCGGCGCTAGTAAAGCCACAGCGCAACGCTCCACTGTAAGCAGCCCGGCGCTAGTAAAGCCACAGCGCCACGCTCCATTGTAAGCAGCCCGGCGCTAGTAAAGCAACAGGCTCCACTGTAAATTAACCGGCGCTAGTAAAGCCACAGGCGCCGCTGTAAGCAACCCGGCACTAGTAAAGCCACAGCGCAACGCTCCATTGTAAACAACCCGGTGCTAGTAAATCTCACAGCGCAATGCTCCACTGTAATCAACCCGGCGCTAGTAAAGCCACAGCGAAACGCTCCACTGTAAGCAACCCGATGCAAGTAAAGCAACAGCGCAACACTCCACTGTAAACAACTCGGCGCTAGTAAAGCCACAGGTGCCGCTGCAAGCAACCTGGCGCTAGTAAAGCCACAGCGCAACGCTCCACTGTAAGCAACCCAGCGCTAGTAAAGCCACAGCGCAATGCTCCACTGTAAGCAACCCAGCGCTAGTAAAGCCACAGCGCAATGCTCCACTGTAAGCAACCCAGCGCTAGTAAAGCCACAGCGCAATGCTCCACTGTAAGCAACCCAGCGCTAGTAAAGCCACAGCGCAACGCTCCCCTGTAAGCAACCCGGCGCTAGTAAAGCCACAGTGCAACGCTACACTCTAAACAACCCGGCGCTAGTAAAGCCACAGCGCAACGCTCCCCTGTAAGCAACCCGGCGCTAGTAAAGCCACAGTGCAACGCTACACTCTAAACAACCCGGCGCTAGTAAAGCCACAGGCTCCGCTGCAAGCAACCTGGCGCTAGTAAAGCCACAGCGCAACGCTCCACTGTAAGCAACCCGGCGCTAGTAAAGCCACAGTGCAACGCTACACTCTAAACAACCCGGCGCTAGTAAAGCCACAGGCTCCGCTGCAAGCAACCTGGCGCTAGTAAAGCCACAGCGCAACGCTCCACTGTAAGCAACCCGGCGCTAGTAAAGCCACAGTGCAACGCTACACTCTAAACAACCCGGCGCTAGTAAAGCCACAGGCTCCGCTGCAAGCAACCTGGCGCTAGTAAAGCCACAGCCCAACGCCAGCACGGCTAAACAGTAACGACAGTTTGAGACATTTGGTGAAACGACGGCCTCTGGATACTCACCGCTGGCAGATCTCGCATTGGAACACTTGGTTGCCGGGATGCAGACGAGCGTGCTCCTTGAGCCGCCACTTCTTGCGGAACTGCTTGCCGCAGAGCGGGCAGGCGAAGCGGCTGTCCGGGTTGTGGACTGCCATGTGCGAGCTCACGCCTTGCTTCAGGTTGAACTTCAGGTCGCAGATGTCGCAGCTGGTGGGAGCCGAGGAAGAAAAACTTGGAAACAGAATCTTGCTAAGATGGCGGTGGAACTTTGGACCCATGTACCTCAGTGGGCAATAGACTTATTCTACTCAGAGAAAAATGGCGTCGGATACCTACTGGACATACGACCAGTTTGGTAAAAAATATAAATTAGCTCTGATTAGTAGAAACAAGATATCAATTCCAAAATTTACATGCGTACCAGGATCCTAGTATGGATGGAAATTTTGGAAGTGATATTTTGTTTCTAATCATTGTCTACCGTACATGAAACGAGTATTTGTATTTAGGATTAAATTAACACTAATTATCTAGCTCTGCTTAAAAACAAAGGAAGAGAGTAATAACAGCCCGAATACATCTATTCCATTCAATAAAAGTGACGTCACGATACCCACTCGCTAAAGCCAGGTAGAGCAATTCTGGTTGTGATTTCCCTATCTTCAATTGTTATTTAATAGTGCAAATTATTATTTTTTCAACACTGGAACCACGTCCAGTGGGTATCGACATCATTTTTCTCTGAGTGGAATAGGTCTATTATTCTGAATCAACTAGTGAAAAGGATCAGAAAATAATAAATGTCCTGCTCATAGTTAGTAGCAACCATGAAAAAACATAACCAGTAAGACTGAATCACAGGGTGGAATTGTCTGAGTGAAACAGGAGACCAGTAATGATGATCAATCAATAAAGCAATGAATGGTTTGGCGGAGTGTTTCAGAGCCATGGGAAGATGGTTGTAAAGCTGGCGGTTCTGCTCTGATGGGATAGACTTTTGGTCCTGAATGATGAATGAATGATGAATGATGATCAATGATTGATCAAAATGATTGATCAATGACCATCATTGTTGGCTGATTCAAACCTAAATGCAAATACTCGTTGCTCTTAGGGCAGATAACTATTATTATAGATGTTTTATGGATTTCGTGACAGTAAACAATAAATTATTGTGATTGGTTAGAACAAAATATCAATTCAAAAATTTACATCCGTACAGGGATTCAATTGAAATTGATATTTTGAGCGATATTTGAGTGATGAATTGTTATTTTGGAATTGATATTTTGTAACTAATAATCCTTATCAAGTATTTGTATTTAGGATTAAATTCACACTAGTAAATTATTGGAAATGCGGAGTGGTTCAGAGCCGTGTTTGGTGGACTGGAGAATGTACGGTTCTGCTCTGATAAGATGCGTTTGTGGTCCTGATAAGGACCCTGACGATTGTCGACGTTTCGTCCACGTCGTCCCGTGGACGAAACGTCGACAATCGTCAGGGTCCTTATCAGGACCACAAACGCATCTTATCAGAGCAGAACCGTACATTCTCCAGTCTAGTAAATTATTGTTTTTTTTTTGTCTGTTTATGTGCCCTGTCAAGCTTTGTGGGGCAAAGTTACAAGAATGTATGGAAAGCATTGTTTGAAATAATAGAAAATTAAATTAAATTAAAAAGTTCCCAATCCGTCTGACCAACCTGAACAACTTCTTCCCCTCGTGCCGCGCCAGGTGTTCGCGCAGCGACCGCGCCCGACAGAACCCGTGTCCGCAGACGCCACATTTGAACGGCCGTTCGCGCGAATGCGTCGCAACGTGCTGCTTCAGCGTGCTGCGGTGCGTGAACGCTTTCCCGCACTCGCCGCACGCAAACGGTCGTTCGCCTGTGTGGATGCGGTGGTGCTGGACCAGGTGGCCGCGGCTCTTGAAACGCTTACCGCAGTCGGGGCAGGCGAAACCGCGCGTCGCGTCGCCTGTTCAGAGAAAACCGCCTTCAGATTACTATGTGCCTTGCCTGATGCCAGCAAACACCGGTGTCACTGCTGTTGCTAGTGTTGCCACGCTGCTACGATTGTTGGCATTACTATGTGCCTTGCCTGATGCCAGCAAACACCGGTGTCACTGCTGTTGCTAGTGTTGCCACGCTGCTATGATTGTTGGCATTACTATGTGCCTTGCCTGATGCCAGCAAACACCGGTGTCACTGCTGTTGCTAGTGTTGCTACGCTGCTACGATTGTTGGCATTACTATGTCCCTTGTCTAATGCCAGCAAACACCGGTGTCACTGCTGTTGCTAGTGTTGCTACGCTGCTACGATTGTTGGCATTATTATGTGCCTTGCCTAATGCCAGCAAACACCGGTGTCACTGCTGTTGCTAGTGTTGCTACGCTGCTACGATTGTTGGCATTACTATGTGCCTTGCCTAATGCCAGCAAACACCGATGTCACTGCTGTTGCTATGCTGCTACGATTGTTGGCATTACTATTTGCCTTGCCTGATGCCAGCAAACACCGGTGTCACTGCTCTTGCTAGTGTTGCCACGCTGCTACGATTGTTGGCATTACTATGTGTCTTGCCTGATGCCAGCAAACATCGGTGTCACTGCTGTTGCTAGTGTTGCTACGCTGCTACGATTGTTGGCATTACTATGTACCTTGCCTAATGCCAGCAAACATCGGTGTCACTGCTGTTGCTAGTGTTGCTACGCGGCTACGATTGTTGGCATCACTATGTGCCTTGCCTAATGCCAGAAAACACCGGTGTCACTGCTGTTGCTAGTGTTGCTACGCTGCTACAATTGGCATTACTATGTGCCTTGCCCAATGCCAGCAAACACCAGTGTCACTGTTGTTGGCATTACTATGCCAAATCAGCGAGGTTGTTGTGAACTAGTCAAAGCTGGACAAATATCTCGAGGAAAGGAAGGAAAGAAAGGTAAGAAAGGAACAATCGAACCAAGGAAGTTTTCACAACGGTCAGGATTTGACTAAGAATACGATATCAGGATATGAAACAAACTGAGAAGTTAACTGTAACTAATTGTGTATTTTTTATATTTTGCAGCATTGATATCGTTGTCAGAATTGTTTGTAATATCACAAGACTATAAAAATGTATTAAATCGCTCAGGAATAATCCGATTATTCTCCAGATCATTGATTGTGTGCGAAAAAGTAACACAAACCATCGGTCATCATTACTTATTCAAATATTAACATCGCAACACAAACACAAATCTATTTCTTTTTAATAGCATTGTAGACGCAGAATTTCACGTCCGACCAAGACCTGCATCGCAACACCTCGCTCGATACCAGACACTTTTGACACTCGACCTTCCCTGGCACCCGACGTTGATCAATATGACGAGCAAAATACGCAAAGACCGCCCCCTTTTCCTCCGGCGACCAAAGCTTCTTAACCGTGCTGCCTTTTCTCCCGACTTTCTCGGGCGGTTGAGAATCATCTCTCACGTACGCACTCTCAGCACTAGCCGCGGTAACGGAAGACCGATCCGGATCTGATCCTGATACATCGCCGGCGTCGTAACTCGCAGACGCTTCCATCGCGACGGCTTGGACCGCCAAAGGCTCATCGGCCTTGTCCGATTCTCCGCTTCGGTTTATCTCCAACGAACTCAGCGCTTCAGACGATACATCCACGGCCCAGTTCGCATTCATCATACTTAAGAAATCGTTCACTCTCTCCTTCCCAGAGTCGTCGTCGACAAGAATGTACTGCCCCTTCAAGATTTCCGCACACTTCCCCAAGCTGATTCCCACCTTGAGCGCTAGCGACGGCTTCGAAAAGGTGCGCGTCTCGTCGCAGAAACCTCCCAGCTCCCTGACAGCCGTCACCAGCGACGGATAGTTCGACTGAGTGAGAAACCCCTCCAGCGAACTGTCCGGAGACACGTGCTTCAGCCGCAGCAGCAAGCGGCCGAGTTCTCTCAGCTGGTTGACGATGTACCGACGTCGGTGCACTTGGTTCCCGCACTGCTCGAAGAGTTTGTTGCCGAACGCGATGACCAACGGGTCGTTTCGCAGCGTCTCGAACACGCGGTCGGGGTTCATTCGCTCGAGGACGTGACGCTCGAGGCGGGAGCCAGCGTGGACGGGACTCGGCAGATGTAGCAACCCGCGCGCCCTGACGCCCCTGCGGTCTCCCGACAGCTTCTGACAGCTCTTCGCGTGCAGTCTCAGCATGTTCTTCGCGAAGAAACCCAGGCAGTTCTCGCACAGCAGGTAGTCGGCGCAGATTTTAGCCGCAGAAGGACGTTTCCTTGGGACTAGGACACCTATGCCGTCCTTGATCACACGGCAATTGTGCAGGAAATTTCCCTTCTTGACTAGTTCTCGTATCAAAGCTTTTCGCGGCTTCGAGCCTTTATTCAACGACAAATACTCGGTTACGACCGGCTCTTTACAATGTATTACCGATAAATGTCGGCCGATATTCGACATCGGCTTACGGCAAAACACGCAGTAGTTCTTCTTGTCCCAAATCCTCTTTCCATTGGCGGTTCGTTTCGACGTTGCGACTGCCGGTTTTTTGTTCCGAGAGCTACCTTCGGGATGAGCCGAAAAGCGTTCTACGGTGTCACTGGAGCCTGGGGCAGAGATCGTGGCGCCTTCGTCTTGCGAAGCGACCTTGACGGCTTCTGAATTCGGTCCGTTACCTGCACGGGAATCACAAGCGCTGTAATGAAACTGTTACACGTAAGCGTTTGCATTGTTGTATTGTGCTGTTTCGCGACAAACTTCGTTTGGCTGGCTATTGCCGTTGGCTTATGCCGTTGGTTATGATTGCCATTGGCTATTGCCGCAGGTCAATCAATTGGAGGTGATGGGAGTTATTCAATGATGATAATGGGAGAAATCTTCAATTTCACAAACCGCAAAAAGATTCATTTGTGTTTGTAGCTGCTTGTTTGTTTGATTGTGCGAGCTCTACAGGCCGAACGCCCGAACCCATTCCGATGGAATTTTCAGAGGACCACTTTCCGTTCTAAAATTAGACCTCCCGTGCTTTTCGGCAATATCCACCGAAAAATTTTCTTGTAAATAATTTACTAAGAAAATTTTCATTCTCCTCAAACCTATTTCATGCTCCACAGACCAACAAACATAATTTATTTTGACGAAACTTTCCACTCATGTTAACCCTTGGGTTGCTTCGCATCTATTCTTTGCCTTCTTTCACTCGCTCTACCTTCGTGGTAACACGAACGCAATCTCCCTCAAGTCAACAATAACGTAGAAATCCATGTCAAAGAAAGCTCTACATTCGATTTGCTTCAAAATAACACAGTCCCCTAAGAATACAATTTAAAATGAACACTATAAATTATGTCAAAATCACTCGCTGCTGTTAAAACTCGATGAAATGGTCGAGTTTAGACCGTTGATAAAGCAGGCAGCTCAGTTTTGCAAAACATTGATAAAAGTTCGAGTTTGAGACTCAGCATTAAATAACCCAGTTAAGTAGTTAATCTGATAACCACGAGCTAAGATTAGGAAAAGACACAAGACTTAAGAAACTTATAATGAGCAGATGCAATTCGGTAACAGTTGTCTCTGATTCTTCCATACGCTGTCAGGTAAGACACACGCATGCGATACGAGCCGAGTGCGTTATAGCCATAGGACAACCTCCAGCAAGCCGAGACAGCTTGCCACTTAACGCACTTGAAACAACTAGAAGACCCCTCCACTCCCACTAATAATCCATACCATCAATACACCCATTCAACTTAGAGACAAGTGGCGTCAGATACCCACTGGACGTGCTACCAGTTTGGAAAAAAATATGAATTAGCTCTGTTAAATTACAAAGGAAGACAGGGAAATCACAACTCGAATTGCTCAACCTAGCTTTGGCGAATGGGTTTCAAGCAGTCATTTTGATAGAATTTTGATTGAATGGAATCTGTGTATTCTGCTGTCACTGCTGTTGCCAGTGTTGCTACGCTGCTACGATTGTTGGCATTACTATGTGCCTTGCCCAACGCCAGCAAACACCGGTGTCACTGCTGTTGGCATTACTATGCCAAATCAGCGAGGTTGTTGTGAACTAGTCAAAGCTGGACAAATATCTGGAGGAAGTGATGCTGGTAAACACAGCAAACCGGTTGATCGCCTGTCCTCTCGATCGAACCAAGGAAGTTTTCACAACGGTCAGGATTTGACTAAGAATACGATATCAGGATATGAAGCAAACTCAGAAGTTAACTGTAACTAATTGTGTATTTTTTTATTTTTTGCAGCATTGTTATCAATGTCAGAATTGTTTGTAAAATCACAAGACTATAAAAATGTATTAAATCGCTCAGGAATAATCCGATTATTCTCCAGATCATTGATTGTGTGCGAAAAAGTAACACAAACCATCGGTCATCATAACTTATTCAAATATTAACATCGCAACACAAACACAAATCTATTTCTTTTTAATAGCATTGTAGACGCAGAATTTCACGTCCGACCAAGACCTACATCGCAACACCTCGCTTGATACCAGACACTTTTGACACTCGACCTTCCATGGCACCCGGCGTTGATCAATGTGTCGCGCAAAATACGCAAAGACCGCCCCCTTTTCCTCCGGCGACCAATGCTTCCTAACCGTGCTGCCTTTTCTCGCGACTTTCTGCGGCGGTTGAGAATCATCTCTCACGCACGCACTCTGGGCACTAGCCGCGGTAACGGAAGACCGATACGGATCTGATCCTGATAAACCGCCGGCGTCGTAACTCGCAGACGCTTCCATCGCGACGGCTCGGACCGCCGAAGGCTCATCGGCCTTGTCCGATTCTCCGCTTCGGTTTATCTCCAACGAACTCAGCGCTTCAGACGATACATCCACGGCCCAGTTCGCATTCATCATACTTAAGAAATCGTTCACTCTCTCCTTCCCGATGTCGTCGTCGACAAGGATGTACTGGCCCTTCAAGATTTCCGCACACTTCCCCAAGCTGATTCCCACCTTGAGCGCTAGCGACGGCTTCGAAAAGGTGCGCGTCTCGTCGCAGAAACCTCCCACCTCCCTGACGGCCGTCACCAGCGACGGATAGTTCGACCGAGTGAGAAACCCCTCCAGCGAACTGTCCGGAGACACGAGCTTCAACCGCAGCAGCAAGCGGCCGAGTTCTCTCAGCCGGTTGACGATGTACCGACGTCGGTGCACTTGGTTCCCGCACTGCTCGAAGAGTTTGTTGCCGTACGCGATGACCAACGGGTCGTTTCGCAGCGTCTCGAACACGCGGTCCGGTTTCATTCGCTCAAGGACGTGACGCTTGAGGCGAGAGCCGGCGTGGACGGGACTCGGCAGATGTAGCAACCCGCGGGCCCTGACGCCCCTGCAGTCTCCCGACAGCTTCTGACAGCTCTTCGCGTGCAGTCCCAGCATGTTCTTCGCGAAGAAACCCAGGCAGTTCTCGCACAGCAGATAATCGGCGCAGATTTTAGCCGCAGAAGGACGTTTCCGTGGGACTAGGACACCTATGCCGTCCTTGATCACACGGCAATTGTGCCGGAAATTTCCCTTCTTGACTAGTTCTCGTATCAAAGCTTTTCGCGGCTTCGAGCCTTTGTTTAATGACAAAAACTCCGTTACGACCGGCTCTTTACAATGTATTACCGATAAATGTCGGCCGATATTCGACATCGGCTTACGGCAAAACACGCAGTAGTTCTTCTTGTCCCAAATCCTCTTTCCATTGGCGGTTCGTTTCGACGTCGCGACTGCCGGTTTTTTGTTCCGAGAGCTACCTTCGGGATGAGCGGAAACGCGTTCTACGGTGTCACTGGAGCCTGGAGCAGAGATTGTGATGCCTTCGTCTTGCGAAGCGACTTTGACTGCTTCTGAATTCGGTCCGTTACCTGCACGGGAATCACAAGCGCTGTAATGAAACTGTTACACGTAAGCGTTTGCATTGTTGTATTGTTTTGTTTCGCGACAAACTTCGTTTGGCTGGCTATTGCCGTTGGCTTATGCCGTTGGTTATGATTGCCATTGGCTATTGCCGCAGGTCAATCAATTGGAGGTGATGGGAGTTATTCAATGATGATAATGGGAGAAATCTTCAATTTCACAAACTGCAAAAAGATTCATTTGTGTTTGTAGCTGCTTGTTTGTTTGATTGTGCGAGCTCTACAGGCCGAACGCCCGAACCCATTCCGATGGAATTTTCAGAGGACCATTTTCTGTTCTCAGAGTAGACCTCATGTGTTTTTTGGCAACATCCACCGAAAAATTTTCTTGTAAATAATTTACTAAGAAAATTTTCATTCTCCTCAAACCTATTTCAGTATTTCATGCTTCACATACTAACAAAAATTATATATTTTGACAAAACTTTCCACTCATGTTAACCCTTGGGTTGCTTTGTTTCTGATCGTTGCCTTCTTTCACTCTCTTTACCTTCGTGGTAACACGAACACAATCTCCCTCAAGTCAACAAGAACGTAAAAATCCATTTCAAAGAAAGCTATAGGTACATTCGATTTGCTTCAAAATAACACAGTTGAATTTACAATGCACACTATAATATTTGTCAAAATCACTCGCTGCTGTTACAACTCGATGAAATACTCGAGTTAAGACCGTTGATAAAGCAGGCAGCACAGCTTTGCGAAACCTCGATAAAAGTTCGAGTTTGGGACTGAGCATTGAATTACCCAGTTAAATAGTTAATCTGATAACCACGAGCTAAGATTAGGAAAAGACATGCGAGTCTTCAGAAAGTAATAATGAGCCGATGCAATTCGATAATGCGTGTCTCTGATTCTTCCATACGCTGTCAGGTAAGACACACGCATGCGATACGAGCATGCGAGCATGCGATACGAGCGAGCAGGTGACACGCATGCGATACGAGCCGAGTGCGTTATAGCCATAGGACAACCTCCAGCAAGCCGAGACAGCTTGCCACTTAACGCTCTTGAAACAACTAGAAGACCCCTCCACTCCCACTAATAATCCATACTAACAATCAGTGTTGGGCAGTAATTGAGTAAAAGTAATTGAATTACTGTAATGAATTACTTTTTTCAGTAATTTGTAATGTAATGCATTACATTTAAGAGAAGGTAATTTGTAATGTAATTTAATTACATTATTTTATGTAATGTAATTGAAAAGTTATAAAAATCCCGAATTACTTTACATTTTGGCTTGTCTAAAATTATTTTTATAACAATGGATGGATTAAGCAACTATTTTTAGCATAATTCAAATTCCCGCTCTCCTATGTGGCGTCTACATGTCACCCAAAGTCCGCTTCCTCCCCAGCACGCACCGGCCGGCCAGCGCCTTGCTGTTGCTGTTTGCCGGGATTTAGTCTCGCGTGCTTTAACGCGGTGAGGCATGTGAAATTTTCTTCCATGCAGTGTGACAAGTAGAGATGGGAAAAAAGCCCGAACAGCCCGAAAGCCCGGCCCAAAAGCCTGGCCCGGCCTGGGCCTGATTTTTTTGTGGCCCGTGCACTCGGAATTCCCTTTCCCGTCCAATATCTTAAACCGTAATGTTTCTTTTGAGTCGATATTTTTTACATTATCCCTCGTTTTGCAGTCGAAGCTAATTCCCGAACAGCCATACTACGTCTGTATCTGCATCACAGCGATAGTGAAAATTTTCCCATGCCATGTGCTTGTTAGACCGATCTCACGCAGCCTTTCCAGGCTTTGGCCTTTGGTCCTTCATGAGTTCGAAGAATTTTCGACATGAGATTTGCAGATTATGCTTGAGTTCGCTGGTGCCAGCCAGCCGGTCGGCATTTTGACGGATTCGGAGATTAGAATAGAATTAGTCACGAGTTATCTTGTTTTGTAAGTTTTTTAAAATAAATTTTGCCTCTCTTACAAATGCCTTCCACTCCATGCGTAAATATTACGCGATGTTAATTCAGTATTCACCCGAGAGCCGACCGGGATGCAGTCACTGCTAGTGTAGTTTTCAATGTGATAATATGATGTGTGAAGCAAAACTAGATAGGGAGAACTGCCTAATCGGGATTTATTGCACCTGCTGCGCTGTGAATGAGCTCTTCTACTACAGTGAGTCAGATTTTCTTTATGTTTGGATCGTATATTTTCGGATCTTCGAAAATTTTCTAGTGACAAGTGATCAGCTTCAAACATGTCTGATTCGGAAAAAGACGATTATTTAGAACCTAGATGATATTGTGGAGGTGGCCCACGTTAAATAGGCTCCCATGGCCAGATTACGCGTATTAACTCTGAGGTGAGCTCGGGCAAATTTTCTGAACGGGCTTGACGTGAAAACCATTTTATTTGGCAGCAATAGTCCTAAAAAAGTAAAAAACACGAAACTACTGGGTAGTTGATATGCAGAGATATGCAACAATACAAAAAAAGAAAGTAATTTGAAAAGTAATTGAGTATTTTTTATCAGTAATTAGTAATGTAACGAATTACTTTTGGTTTTTGGTAATTTGTAATGTAATTTAATTATTTTGAGAGTCAAGTAATTAGTAATGTAATTAAATTACTTTTCAAAAGTAATTGACCCAACACTGCTAACAATACACCCAATCAACTGAGAGACAAGTGGCGTTAGATACGCACTAACATAGTGTCAGTTTGGAAAAAAATATTAATTAGCTGTGCTTAATAACAAAGGAAGACAGGGAAATCACAACTCGAATTGCTCTATCTGGCGTTAGCGAGTGGGTTTCAAGACTTTATTATGATAGAATTTTGATCGAATGGAATCTGTGTATTGAGCTCGGCCTTGAAGCAACTTGCCTTCGTTCGGCCATTCTTTCCGCGGCCGTCCGCGCTTCGGGACGCGGACCTCCGGCTCCGTCGGCTGGGCGGCAACGGCGACGGTGGCATCGGTGGCGGCGGGGGCATCGGCGGCGCCGGCGGCGGCAGGAGGCCCGGCTGATTCTGTCACCGCTTTCTGCGCCTGTACGTCAACTAGAAATGGAAGAAAACACAATTTTACTGGAAATTTATTAGAGCCAGTTTTACCATTTAATTAACTCTGGAGTGGAGTGGGATTTGAGTATTTCGTGTTTTATAACTTAGTCATCAAACCAAGTTGCAAAAAGCAATTGCAAAAAGCAGGAAATCCGCCAAAATCGCTAAATTCAGTATTTTTTCATAACACCGCCATAGCACCGAAATCCATCAATCTTACCGCGAAATTAAAGAAATCATGACACCAAAAGATTGTGACTAATGATTGATTGACTACTGGTGTTTAGCTTTAAGTCGCACGACATCACCCACCCCGTCCCCGGTCGCTAAGCAACCCAGCGTACCGTGCGCAACGTCTCTGCCCGACTTTGCCTTGGTCCACTCGACGTCGGGCAGCCAGTCGTCGTCCTCTGGCTCCGCCGGCGAGTCTGTCTCATCGGTGGCGTCGTCGGCATCGTCGGCGTCGGTGGACGGCGGCCGGGGCGGCGGCTTGGCGACGGCGGGGTTCTTCCGCGGCCGGCCCCGACCCCGCTTCACCGTCGTCACCGGCGTCTTTGTCTTCTTGGTGACGTCGGCGGGAGATGTCACGTCTGCCAGAGCAGAGAAAGCAAACGGGTTTCCATGTTTATCGTTGGAAAAATAATGTCCGTTCCGATATTTGTATCCGTGCCGGGGTTTGAAACCGGATCTTTTTGTCTGTCCGGGGTTAAACATTGTCCGGTTAAGCTACACGGACAACCGACTGTGGAATCCATATCAAGTTTGTTTGCGGTGTAGGGCTCCATGGAGATAGAAACAGGACTATGAATGAACATAGAAGGTGGTGAATCTAGGGACGCTATGCTGCAATCACACGCCAACAACTCGACTAACCCCGATTATAATGTGACTCCATGGAGATAGAAACAGGACAATGGATTCATATCACAGTCGATGCACATGCTTTCGAATTGATATTTTTGAATGGATATTTAGTATCTGGTAGTGGAAATAATTATCCACCGTGAACGCAGCTAGCTTTGCAGTTCGGTAGGATTTCCACGCAAACAAAGAGAAAGTTTCTACCTGAAGCAAGCAGCAGCAGCGGGTCCATCTCCATCTTTACCGAGTAGTCAGTCCACACTTCTGCAAAGCGGAAACTGCATTTAGCAAAGGATGTACCCGAAATACCAGTTCGTAATACAATGGAGTTACATCCTGCATTCTACAGCCTGGTGAGATGTTTGCTGGCAGAGTGTCCTGCATCTTACAGCCTGGTGAGATGTTTACTGGCAGAGTTTCCTGCATCCTACAGCCTGGTGAGATGTTTGCTAGCAGAGTGTCCTGCATCCTACAGCCTGGTGAGATGTTTGCTGGCAGAGTGTCCTGCATCCTACAGCCTGGTGAGATGTTTGCTGGCAGAATGTCCTGCATCATACATCCTGGTGAGATGTTTGCTAGCAGAGTGTCCTGCATCCTACAGCCTGGTGAGATGTTTGCTGGCAGAGTGTCCTGCATCCTACAGCCTGGTGAGATGTTTGCTAGCAGAGTGTCCTGCATCCTACAGCCTGGTGAGATGTTTGCTGGCAGAGTGTCCTGCATCCTACAGCCTGGTGAGATGTTTGCTGGCAGAGTGTCCTGCATCCTACAGCCTGGGCAGCGCTACAATCTCCCGACAAGCTGCTACCTGCTGGCATCGACTCGTGCGCCTCGAAGCCGGCCGAGAGCGGATCTTCAACGTCGAAGTCTGGCGAGTCGTCGTCGAAGGCGTCGTTTGAAAGCTCGGCCTCGTCGAATGCCGTATCTGCGTACTCGTACTTGATCTGCCAACGTCAACGTAAAACTCGGTACAGCATTCCGCGGTGTGATAGCAACTCGGTAAAAAAGTGTTGATTCGAACATAAAAGCAAATAGTCCATGCATGGGAATAATACGACTTTAAACGGTAAGTTAACATAACAGTTAAGAAGTTAACAGGCAACTGATTAACTGGGCCTAAGGTCACATCTGCAAATCAAATTGGCTTTCATGGGGAATGCAGCTTAGATTTCCCAGCTCTGTCAGCATGAGTCTGAGAGAGAAACTCTGCTCCAACACACCAATTCCATTCAATCAAAATTCAAAATGACATCATGATACCCACTCGCTAAAGCCAGGCAGAGCAATTCGGGTCGTGATTTCCCTGTCTTTCTTTGTTATTTAGCAGAGCTAATTATTTTTTTTCCAAACTGGTAGCACGTCCAGTGGGTATCTGACGTCAGTTTTCTTTGAGTGGAATAGGTCTATAACTTTCTTAAGACTCGTGTATTTTCCTAGTCTTAGCACGTAGTTTTCAGAAAAACTATTTGGCTGGGTTATTGAATACTAAGTTCCCAAAACAAACTTTTCTCAACGTTTTGCAAAGCTATGCTGCCTACTTTATCAACGGTCTAAGCGTTGCACCAACATACCTTCATGCGAGGACGTATGCATCAACATCAACGTTCTAAAAGCAAAGTCAAGATCGGCTCTGTATTTACGTCTGTCTGCGCTAGTGCTGCTCGTAGCTGGCGGTCCCAGATGACGGAGCGTTGAATGAAATCGTTGGCCGCCTCCAGCTTCTCCAGGCAGCCGACGCACAGCTTGGACGGCAGCCCGTCGTCGCGGCAAACCTACGACAGCACACGGCTCGGTAAGTTCGCCTCTACTTAACCTCTCGAAAAGAACCAATGTTAGGCTAGTGTAGCATCTAGTATGGTATAAGTTGTTGATTGATTGATTATTGGTGTTTAACAATGCACTACTATGACAACTGGCCCTTTTGGCACTGGTCTAATGGCATTGGTGAATTAAATGGTGATGATGAACCTAACCTAGCCTAGCCTAGCCTAGAAGGGAGGAAAGGCTTTGTTTGCTGCTGATGCTCAATCTCAAGCGTCAACTGACAGTTGACATATAAATGAGTATATTATCTGGATGATAATTGCACTTGTTTAATTTAAATTTGTGGCTGAAACATAGCATGCAATATCTTAAGTACCTAGTCATCTATTTTCTCAAAAAGTAACTGTGTCTTTCAGTGGGCTGTGATGACCAAACAATATATAAAATGAGAAGCAATCAAGATTTCATTATTGAAATATTGATAACCATCAACAAAAAATAAACAATTTTAAAAAGTCCCACCCCATTATAGATTGGTTTTCACTCAGCACAAGACAATGTGATGCTAGCTTCCATTTACACGTTATCGTACAACCGACTCAAATTCGACCGCGACAAACCAACCTCAATGTGAATCACGTTTGCAATCTTCTCGTCCAGCATGTCGGATTCGTCTGAGAAAATCGGCAACATCTGGTCGGGTTCTTGCACTGTGTCGCACAGCCGACAGAGATGGGAGACATCCAGGACGCTCTCGCCCTGTTCGTTGACCAACGGCCGCTGTCCGTAGTGTTCGTCTTGGTCGCCATCCGCGCCGATCGCCACACGCTCAATCGACGCTAGCACGTTGTACTCGGCGTACATCGCGTCGAGTACGATGTACGTTGGAGGTGGAGCCTGAAGGAAATTGTAATGTTAGAGTTAAAGTTGAAGATGTAGTACCTTGATATCAAATACCTGTCTGGCACTTGATGGGCGGGTTTTGATTGATTACTGGAACGACGCACTGTTTTGACAACTGGCCCTGTGGCCTTGGTCTAACGGCACGGTAAATGGAAGGTGATGATGAACCTAACTTAGCCTAGAAGGGAGGAGGGGAAACCCGGTGCTGGCACGTAGCCTACTCCTGTCGGAAAGCATCGAGGGGACCACCGGCTTTACGTCCCTTCCGAAGGACGGTACAACTCGAACAAAAGGATTCCTCCGCTAATCCGTACTGTCGAGAGGTTGATAAACAAGGCGAGTGAAGTTGTCATACTAACTTAATATCCTCCACCGAACAGAACTGATCATGGCTGGTTTTAAGATGTCTAGTCTATCTTTCAACTAGGAAGAAAACAGAAGCGGCCGATAGATTATCACCATGGAGGTGAGTTTTCATCTGGAAATAAGCCACTTGACAGGACATTGTAAAACCGGCACTTAGAATCCAAAATACTAAATGATGAAATCATAAGTTTATGAACCAAATATATTTTCATGACAATTGACAGTAAAAAAACAGTCAAAAATTTAAGAAGCAGAGTGGTAGTCTGGCAAGGTTATGAGAAAGTAGTTGAAAGAAGCAATTTTTGAACTTTGTTGGCCTAACCATCTTAACCTTACTTTGTGCTTTTCTGCTGTCAAACACAGGAATCTTTGTTACACCAACAGCCGTAAGGGATCCTCTATTCGTACAAAACATGTAAATAAACCGATAGTGTGAGACTGCCATCAAATTCAATGGCGTGACATATCAGAACTAGTTAGAACTCGGTAGAGAAAATTATCAGAGGATCCACACTAGCTAGAAATTGGCACGGAACGTAGCACGAAAATGAACTGAGGAACCAAGGCAATAGGTAAAGAAGAGAATGTACCATACAAAACAACCCAACTAGTTATTTACCAAAATGCTACTCAACAATTAAAAATCCTATATCAATGTATAGATTATTAAAACGATTACCAATAATAAAAGTAGAACCTAAAGTACGAGCCAAAAAGACCTATATGGACCAAAAGCTTACCAATGGCTTGCCAGCCATTATCAAGTTTATTGAATTGCCTACCCCCAAAGCATCGTTATGAATCAATTTAATTGCGAGAAAACTTTACGCCTAAATCGTAACAACTTTCAGGATCGATGGTCATTAGGACCTTCTTAATGATGCTGTAGGTGCCCAAAGTTTGCTGGGCTCCAGAAGCTGCCAATTTTCAATTTTATTGAATTGCCTATATACATTAAGCATGGGACTTAATTTATTTAATTTCGAGAAAAATTTAACGCGTACATCGTAGCAACTTTTAGGATCGATGGTTATTAGGACTTTCTTAATGATGCAGTAGGTGCCCAAAGTTTGCCGGGCTCAAGAAGCCGCCAATTTTCGTTTATTATAAATATCATTTGGACCAGAGTTGCAGACTGACTTTGAATGACTAGCACCTACTGGACAATCTTTCGCATTTTGGAATTTTTCTTATGCTCGTAATCAGATTTAACTCCTTTTCTTTTCATAAATTCAATTCTTCTCTTTTTTGATGCTTGGCTAGCCTGTTCAGCGCGTTGTGTGTTTAAAAATCGTATGCGAATGAAAGTTCTTATCCTGGAATTTAATCTTACAAATTAATAACCAATTCCTTAAAAGTTTCACTGGTGAGGCACATCTGCAAAGAAGTAAATATTTTGATCGTTTGCTGATGGATGGACAAACCAGTTTTTGTCCACACTAACACCTAAATTTTTCCAGTCCCCTATTGGCCGCTCCCATGTCACAGACGCAAGCCTTCACAGTGAAATCTTTACTTTTAAGTTTTTGAATTATCTCAAACAAAGTTTCTTTGGTCATTTTTTTTGTCAAAATCAACGTAAATCGGCTGTTTCCACTGTGAAAACAACCCCCGTGCTATGACGACCTGCATCTGCGAGTAGGGATCACTTCATCACTACTCTGATCATATTCATAGCAATTACTTTGTTTTCATCTCATCAAACATTATAAAATGACCACTCTCTGGCTTGCATCCAAAGCTTGACCAGCAATACCCATAAAATTAATAACATCTTCCAAAATTCCTTTCCGTATGTTAATTGATGATGCCCAACGATTCAAAGTGGACAATCCTGGAATAGGATAATCAAGCTTCTTGTGCAAAAATATGTAAGATCGCTTGCTAAGGTATCGTAGTGTAAATGCAATAGAAATCGAGTCCGAATCCCATTTCACCTTCTTCTTTATGAAATAAAATTTGAATCTGTGACTCGGTTAACACGCTATAGCAACGCTTCATATACATGGCTGTGTAGGATTTTATCTTTGGTTTTCTGTCTCCGTAATCTTTGGATTTCCATCTTGAGCTTGGTAAACGTATTGCCATTGCTTGAAATTTTACTTCCCAATGCATGAAGTTTGGCTGTAAGAAGTTTTTTTTTTCTGTACCTGCATCTTTAGTTGGTTTCTGCCATCCTTGATATCTTCAGCAGCATTCTGATGGTCGGCAGGTTGCGAGGGCGCTACCGGCGGATCAGGGGTATCATTGTTAGACGTCATTAGTAAGCTTGCAATGACCTCTCGCCGATTCCGTTGTCTCGACTGCCGGGATTCCCGCTGATTTTCGTAGGCTTGTGGTGGCGGTGCCTTTTCTGTAGGTTGCAGAAACAACGAGGGAAGTGCCGTGCTTTTCAGGATCTGAAACAGATTATGTTTTTATTAGTAAAAAATTAATATCATTTTTTCCACCAGTGAATTCTGTAGCAGATAAGGAATTTAATAATAATAATAATAATAATAATAATAATAATAATAATAATAATAATAATAATGTTCTTTTATTGCCTTTTGATCATTACATGATATTGCCATTGTCAATTCTTTAAAGCTAAAATAACATACATAGTACATACCTACATAATCAGTTCAATTACAATTTATGATTTACGAATTTATGAATTTGCCAGTTCTAACTCCACCAAATGTAATAAATTTAGTCAAATTTAGTTTATTATTAGTGTTTTGATTACAGCTAGGTTCAATATGTTCACACTCAGGGAATTGCCCATGCTTTCAATGAAAGTTTTTCAAGGAAATTGATCCAAACATAAATTTAGTTTACCAGCCATTTCAAGGCTTTTCATCTTATGAAATAAAATAACTTACGGCAATCTTTAAAAATTTTGTGGCATTTCAAAGCAAAAGAATTTATCAACATTGGATTTAGAGTGCTCAAAATGTATAGTGCATGAATGTATGGAGCAAACGTGGTGACAAAAAAAGATAGGTATACTTTACTTTCTTATGAGGAATATTCAGCAGCTCCGCTTTAAGGTCACGGACGTAGTCCTCCGGTTTGAAATGCACAGAACAAACCATGCAGCTGTCCGGGTTCCATTTACCCGCTCGCCGGCATAGAAGGACCCATTTCTGTTTTTGTACCAGATCCGTAGGGAATCTGTGGTACACTATTTTCTGGGGCAACTTGTTTGTCTTTGTATAGCTGTTGCTGCACACTGCCACAGCGCATCTTGCCCCAGGCATCTGTAACACAATAACACCATCACAAAAAAGTCGATAACAGTTGTAAGATACTTATTGAACTACGTTTACCACACCATTTGAAGTCGAATTCAACTATTAAAAACTTATTCTTGGAAAAAAGTACAGCATAGAAAATAAACACAAAGTTTGCAAAATGTTATTGACTTAGATTGTTGATTACATGGTTATGTTCGTTGTCCATTATTGCAAGGACTTTTATGACCAAAGCAGAACTAAGTTGAAAGACAAAATGACGATAGTTTACCAAAATATTTGTTAAAAGTTTGAGTAAAATATACACTTACATTCAGGCAGAAGCATGGGCTCCAAGCCGCGCGATGCCACAAGAACAGGAGTGGAATTCTGTCGAGGTTTCTTGGGTCAGCGCGTGACGTCACGAACTCGGCTTTGGCGGAGACACCCGAACGAAAATACATCGCCATGAGACTACCTTGTCAACCTCTACCATAGAGTACATAACATTATTTAGTCTATGCATGGTCTATGCCTCTACCTACCTCGGAGGTGTTTTATATAAATACATTATTTCATGGTATATCTCATGGTATATTTTTTATTACACTACAAAAATCACTGGATATTTCTCTAAACTAGGCTATGCGATTGCGAACATAAGTCTTATATAATCGTGTTGTGGATGAGTGTAATATTTACGCTCACCCTCAACGCGATTATATTGCGTGTGCGCATAGCCTAGAGGCTTATATGATCAATTTAAAATGTTCGGCGTTAATTTAGCAGCTTTCTCAATGACTTTCGTAATCAGTAAATCTCATGATGAAATTATTTGAATATTTCCAAAACAAAAAAATCAATTTAAAGAATAACTATTCAGTTGATTTGCTTGAAATTAACACAGTATCTTCTTGTTACGATTTATAATGCACACAGTAAATTTTGTTCAAATCAGTTGAAGATAAAGTTGCTTTATGTGCAAAAAAACTGCAAAAACGCTTAAAAAGTGACATAAAAGTGCCATTTTCAAGAAAAGTGCTCAACATACAACAATGAAATTTTTACACAAACATCTAATCGCGAGGGTCAACATATCTGGAAAGTTTCGTCGAATTATATTCAGATTTGTGGCCCCTAGAGTGCAAAACGTGTTTAGGAAAAACTGAAAAATTTCGTAAAAACTTAATAACATAAAATTTACTCGTCCGAATCACTTCAAAAACGTGGCAGATCTAAGTTCAGAGAAAACGAAGGTTCACAGAAATTTTCATCAAAATCCGTTCTGGCGTTTGGCCGGAATCGTGCGAACAAACACAAAAAAAAAAAAAAAAACATTCCGGATTTTTTTTAGCAGTAAGGTGTAATTGACGATTTCGCTTCACTCGCTACGCTCGTTACGCTCATCAATTATTCCTTTACTTAAGTATAATCGTAATCGTAATAACTAGGCTATGCGAACACTCATATAATCGTGTTGTGGATGAGCGTAATATTTAGGCTCACCCTCAACGCAATTATATTGCGTGTGCGCATAGCCTAGAGGCTTTTATGATCAATTTAACATGTCCAGTAAGAATTTAGCATTTTTCTCAATGACATTTGAATATTTAAAAACGTAAAAATCGATTTAAAGAAAAACTATTCAATTGATTTGGTTCAAATTAATACAGTATCTTCTTTATACGATTTGTAATGTACACAGTAAATTTTGTGAACATCGGTTAAAGATAAAGTTGCTTAAGTTGCAAAAAACTGAAAAAAAGCTAAAAAATCGCAAAAAATCGTCATAAAAGCGCCATTTTCAAGAAAAGTGCTTAACATACTACAATGAAATTTTTACACAAACATTAAA
This sequence comes from Nemurella pictetii, assembly GCA_921293315.2. Taxonomy (NCBI): domain Eukaryota; kingdom Metazoa; phylum Arthropoda; class Insecta; order Plecoptera; family Nemouridae; genus Nemurella; species Nemurella pictetii. Next base: position 7,268,950 of record OV121124.1, read on the forward strand.
TCGTGAGGGTCAACATTTCCTGAAAGTTTCGTCAAATTATATTCAGAAGTTCGGCCTCTAGAGTGCAAAACGTGTTTTGGAAAAACTGAAAAATTTCGTAAAAACTTAGTAGGTAACATAAAATTTACTCGTCCGATTTGCTTCAAAAACGTGGCAGATCTAAGTTCAGAGAAAACGAAGGTCCATGTAAATTTTCATCAAAATCCGTTTTGGCGTTTGGCCTGTAGAGCGCGAACAAACACACAAAAAAACAAACAAACAAACAAAAAAAAAACAAAAAACAAAAAACAAAAAACATTCCGGATTTTTTTAGCAGTAAAGTGTAATTGAAGATTTCGCTTCACTCGCTACGCTCGTTACGCTCATCAATAATCGTAATAGTAGCATAACTATGCTAAATTTTGCATATAAATTGACAAATCTGTTGAACGTAAAATTTGTCTCGTTACTGCGCGTCCTTGTTTTATTATGGATATTGTTTCACCTTTTCTTTCATTCTTGAAGGCTAATGAAGGCCCACAGTCCAAGTTCTAATTAGTCTGCTGTGGCCGTACGTACACAAAGAGAGATATACAATTTAGATAGAAAAAATAACTTTCTTCAGTGAGATAAGGGTCTGGATCTGTTTCTGTTGGCCCCAAACCACCTACAAAGTGTTTGGTACAAATCCTCATGTGCTTGCTAATGTCACAAAGTTCTTGCAGACTGGGAGCCGGCATGCTTACACAGTTGAATCCACCTGAGACACTTGCTACAGAGGGGACATTTTTCCGCATCATGCACTTTTGAACTGTCAATTATAGTAGAAAATATACTCATTGTAAGGGTTGGGGAATCGCAAAAAAATGTAACACAGTTATTTTTATCAATTGTATTTGACGTATATAGGTCATGGCAGCATTATACGTTCTATATGTACTTATTTCTATTATTTATTGGTGCTTCTACCCATATTTCTTCCACTATTTATTAGTGTTATAATATAACTGTTATATAACTGTTATGAGTGTTAATTGGGCCGGTATTACAACTTTTGTCAACTCTGGGTTAAGCATCTAACGTCCCTAGAAACAAACGAATTCCACTGCATGGGATCCCATTTGCCGTTGTCATAACAAATAACTTAACTCCCACTTTTATCTGGAGTTGGCAATATTGTAAAATCGGGTCTAAGTGTAAATTCACAGCCACGAAAGTAAGTTAAAAGACGCTTTTAAACTTGAAAACATGAAAGCATAATATCGGCATGTCAAAAAATGCACTAAGCACAACCCAAAGATACTGGTATTAGTAGTCATAGACTGTGGACTATTTTGCTACAGCCTAAGGGGCAGAATCGATGCACCAGTCATGGTTCTAATATTTAATGAACGTACCGGGAGCTTTGGAGAAGTTTCATCGCTAGCAAAATCATCCGTCAATAAATGTTTTGGTATTGTCGATTGACTGCCGGGGCTACTTCTCTGTTCTTTTCGTCTTTTTGGTTTCGTAGGTGTGTGCCTCTCAGAAGGTGGTTTGCGAATTTTAGATTTACACTTCTTCTGAAATATCAAGGTTATTGTATATAAGTACCATACAGGCATGATCAGATTGCAACTTACAGCTTGTACAGCTTTGATTGCAAATTGTTTTCAAGATTCGATTTTTGGTTTATTTCTAGGTAGCATGGTACCATGGGTACCCATGTAAACTCAAGGTATTTAAGTATTATCGTTGCCAACTTACCACTGCCGAGGTACTTATATCGGCAGGAAAGGGGTCTGGATACTGTTCTGTCGGCCCACTTGGATCTACGAAATGTTTGCTACAAATATAAATATTTGAATTTATGTCCGACAGATTCCGTAGCTTGTTGTCAGCTCTCTTGCATAGATGAATCCAATGTTTGGCCTTTGTGCACTGGGTACACTTTGATGTGTCATGTATTTTACTATTGTCTATTAGTGTATGGAAATATGACGAGCAAGGCTTTGGAAAAGGAAGCATCTTAACAGTGTTGATATTGAAATCCTTCGTATTTTCTATACACATACCGTGTGAGCAATAGCGCCTCTGTGTCCATTGTTTTGCTACGCCCACACATCTGCCACGGACAGGTAACATTCTTTCACAATCCTATGCCAACTCACACATAAATTTAAATAAAGAAAGCCGACTCGGTAAGAAAATCACCACTGTTACAGCACCTCTGATTACCAATCTGAGCAGCCATCTGACAACCGGCGTGAAGTTCGCACTGCAAACTAGCACTGTGTAGTGTGTAGCACTGTGTAGTGTAGCACTGTGTAGCACTGTAAATCTCCGACGATGAAATTCAATGGACGCAGCAAAATGACAAGTACAAATAAAAAATAAAAACGCATTTTTCTCAAAAACTATCATATATATCCGTTGCCCAAATTCGCGCGAGGAAAATCCTATAAGGTCACTTAATGACCCCGACAACCCAAATCCCCAAACACCCTCTTTGTTTTCGAGAAAATTAGAAATAACTTTGTCCAAAAAATTTACAGTGCTAGCCCCTTAATTCAAAAACCATCATATATCCGCTGCTGAAAAAAAATGCAAAGCGAGGTATTTTGGTCACTTAACGTCCCTATACTTTCAAATAACCAGGCGCCCTCTTAGTTTTTGAGATATTTTGAAAACAAAAAAAATTTGGTCAAAAAATTTATCTCGAAAACGCTCATATATCCGCTGCTCAATTTAACGCCAAATCATACCTTAAGGGTCACAAGAACTTCCCTTGAACAAAAATCCCAAAGCGCCCTCTTAGTTTTCGAGAAATTTTGAAAACCGAGAAATTTTTTCAATTTTTTAAAACCCATTTTTCTCGAAAACCATCATATATCCGCTGCCCAAACTCGCGTCGGAGTGAACATATAAGGTCACTTAATGCCCTTGTCAAATAAAATTCCAAAGCGTCCTCTTAGATTTTAAGAAAATTAGAAATTTTTTTGTACCAAAAAATTTACAGTGCTACACCTGTTACATACACCTGTTATAAACAATCCAACCTCAACCAAAACCTTCTAAAACATTGGATATGCAATGTCCTGATATTTACAGTTCAGTTTTCAGCAGCACATGTGCTGGGTTCTGTGAGGTAACACTTCCTACGACATTGCAAGAGTTAACATAAGTCCGAAAACCAGGCATGGCACAATAAACTATCATTACCTACTTATATAATATCTTAAATTCATTTTGACAGCATAGTGCTTTTCAGAGTGTAGTGGAGGAAATCTTGCTAGCAAATGAGTGAATCAATTTGATTTTTTATTACAGACTATACCAGTGGTTGAGATGTTAATATTATCTTATACTATTGTTAGGATCAATTGCACTGGATGGTTGATTCTGTTTCTTAGGAATTGTTATGAATTGCTGCAACGTGCACTCTGCTCTCTCTGCTAGTCACGACTCATGACTAGATCTTCGATTCATAATCCACGATTCATCACACAACAGGTCAATAGACCTGTTCCATCTCAGAGAAGAATGACGTCAGATACCCACTGGACGTACTACCAGTTTGGAAAAAAATAATTAGCTCTGCTAAATAACAAAGGAAGATGGGGAAATCACGAGCCGAAATGCTCTACCTGGCTTTAGCGAGTGGGTATCATGACGTCATTTTTATTGGATTTTGATTAAAAGGAATACCTAGTGTATTTCACGAAGGAAAGTTGGTGGATAGTGGATATTGGACAGGATAGGTCGGCTCCACGCTCTACGTAACTGTCCAACATAGTAAAAGCAAGACTTTTCTGCACACAAGATAGTACTTTTTATTTAGATTTTAATACACGTAATTGGTTCTGTGACCATCCTTGTTTGTACTACACATTTACGTTTGATGAGAGTAGTAATGAACAGAAATATTGATATCGTTGTGAAAATACCAATGCAATACAAAATATCATGTCGAACAATACAAACATAGTAACTCAGTGATTTTTTTAACATAATAGTCATAATTATATTATAATCATAGTAAAATAATGCCGTTTTTTTTATTTTGCCGTTGGCCGTTTCTCGAACATTCTACATTCGTTATTAGGAAATATATTTTAATACTTTTGTTGTAAGACATTATATATTATATATTATTTGTCGTAGTATACAATATAGAGGAATCTTCGTTCTAAAAATTTCTGAGCGTTTCAATAGGTCATAGGTGATCGGTTAAGAGGCTCCTACGTTTCAAAATATACCTTTTTTGCGTTAGTTTTGTTTCTTGACGAGAAAATAACGTTATTGTTTTGCGCGTCTCCTACGGTGCCAGAGGCTGAGGTTGAGGAGACGCCAGTCGAGACCGGGCTTTGAGTTCGGCGGTTTCGGGCTGCCGAGTTGGTCCCCCGGCGTTGCAACACCTTGCTCGCGGCTACGTTGGCGGACAAGACGCTGAAAGTTACGCTTTACGAGACTCGGCATTTCAAGAAACCTCGTGGGATGGCGTGTCATGTGTACCGTACTTCAAACAGATCTCAAGTTTTGAGTTGTTTCCTACAAAGCCCTGGTAGTTTTGCTACCTTTATCGGATCAATGAGACCATGGGAAACGGAAAACAATTTCTCGGTTTAATTTCGTTGTTGCTAATAGATTTAGAACAACGCTCGTGACACCGTTTCTACATGAAACGACACCAAACCACGAAGCGACTGGCAACGGCGAAACGCTAGCGATAACTTTGGGCAACCGAGCATCGTCAGTCGACCATCGAACAAGGTGCAACAACATCGGTGCCGACGGTTGATCATCTTCGCAGCGATCGAATCGAATCGGAGAATCATCAGACGCGACGCACGTAATTACGCTCGACCAATGGATACGTCCCGGCATCCGAAACAACGCAGACCCGTTACATTCCGGGAAAATGCCGTCAGTCCCATAAGAGAAGCCAATTGGCTCGCGATTTCTCCGTCTTCGTTCGTTAAGTAGCGAAACCGGAAAGACAGCGAAATCACCAGCAGCTCTCATCGGAAAAATCTGACGTCATTTCTACCGGGGACGGAACGGCTCGAAACGAAAAACGTCCGTCGTTCTTTCGAAGACGACCAGCCGCTCGGTACCGAACGGGCGGCCCCTTAAGCCTCGGGTCACCTCGAGACCGGCGAACGGCGAGCTGCCGACTGGAAACGACCGCCGAGCGAACGACGGGCGAGGAAACGGCCGCAACGGCAACTAGGGCGGCACAGAGCGAACGGAGACACGGACATCGGGGGGGCTACGAGTACGAGAGAGAGGTCCGAGGAGGCGGGGCAGGGGCGGCGCGGGGGCGGGGGCGGGCCCGCCGCGCGTCAACGTGCCGTCGCCGGTGATCACTTCTTGCCGCCTGCGGGGAGACGAGAAAGTGAGGTTAGCGTCGCAACGATGGGGATTTTTCAGTGTTCCGTACGGATATGGTGCTGATACAGATTTAGGAATGGGTATCTCGGTTCTTTTAATAAATATCTAGAGTACATGAACCGAGTATTTGTTAGAGGCTTTTCGAAACATAGGTAAAACGTTTGGTAGCTTAGAATTCAGTAACCAAGTTCTATGACTATAGTTTCTGAAAAGTTTTTCACTTGTATCTACTAGATCGCTTTGACTCCATTGCTGCTCCTAACATAGCTAATTGGGCAACAATTTCCATAGGAAATTAGGTGTATTTAAGGGTTTTATTTATTTTTTAATTATCATGAATGGGTGGGGCATTCAGCAAGAGCCAATTTTGCAGCTGTCAGCCTCAAGTTCTAATAAAAATATTGCCAGACATTCATTAGTTAGCCGGTTGGGTTGTGAATGTGCTTGGAATAAACTTGATTTAACCATGATTTAACCAAGGAAGACATGGAAATCTCAAGCCAACTGGCTTTTCTTAGCGTGTATTGTATCTAATGAATATTAAACTCTCTAACAAAACGTAGTAACGGATTTTTTGTCACTTTGGCTGATAGTAAATAATTTAAAGAAAATTAATTTTTAATATGAAAACGCTGGGAAACAAAATAACATCGCCTCTGTTTGTCGATGACAGCATTGATTACTGGACAAAGGCAGCTGTTATGAATAATTAATTGAGGTCTATTTTATAAATTCGTCCAGCTGTTTGTAAACGGGAAACATTGAAACATTGAATCATTGAAAACATAAACTCTCCGTTATCGAGGTACGTTTTGACAACGAATCAAGCGCAATTTATAGACCACCTAACATCGCAAACACACAAAAACATCGACCAGGAACTTCTTACCTTTCTTGCCTCCGGCTTTTTTCGTGGCGCCTTCGGCAGCCTTGTCGGTAGCCTTTTCTGCTCCCTTCGCTGCCGGTGCTGCCTTCTTCTGCAACAGCGTGACAACATCGTCAGCCTCCCCTAAGCTTCCCTTTTCTCCTCTCAGCCCCATTTTCTTTTCTCCCCTTTTGCTCCCCCCTAGCTCCTATTAGCTCTTCATAGCTCCCCTTGGCTTCTCTTACCTCCCATTGGTTTCTCTTTGCTCTACTTCGCTCCCCTTTTCTCCCCTTTGTTCCCTTTAGCTCCCCTTATCTCCGCATAGGTCTTCTTAGCTCCCTCTTCCTCTTAGCTTCTCTTAACTCCCCTTTGCTCTCTGTACCACCCCTTTGCTCCTCTAAGATCCCCTTTGCTTACATTCCATGCAATATTCTATGACATTCTTGCTGCTTTGAGGGCTTTGGAGGGAACTGGTTCAACTCTACCCTTCCCAACGCCCCGTTTTGCGTTTTGGGGCATTTGGGGGGGAACAAAAACCTTTTGCAGGGCATGATCTTGGTCTCGTGAACGCTTCGACACAGCTCGGTTCACCCAATTTCCCATCCCGTCACATCCCTGGAGCTTTCGAGCCGGTGATAAAAGCTTAATTTTGGAGGGATTTGCCACAAAATCAAGAGCCGCTCTAACGATTTGGCATGGTCGTTTTAGACATACGGAGGTTTGGGTGGATGTTTTGTCAGCTTGCTTCACCGTCTACGTCCTTTCTTGACAGTTGACACCCCCGACGATATGAAATTACTTTGAAGTGTTACGCCTGCGCCGTGCATGTATACTATGCGCAACAAGAATTTAGGCCGTTGATATAAAGCAGGTAGCAAAGCTTTGCGAAGCTTTGGGGAAAGTTTGAGTTAGGGAGCTTCGCATTTAATACCAAGCCAGTTTCTGAAGAATACTTACATCGTCTTTCTTCGTCTCGCCGCCTCCTGGAAACGAAACAAGCGACAAACATCAGTACTCTGCGCGTACAGGCGATGCATTATTAACGAAACTAACTGTCTATATCTATGAATAAATAATCTATCTTGGCCTAGTTCCTTTTCTTGTCGATCGATTGCTGTATTTCTTTGGGGTATGTTTGAGTGGTTTGATATCCGCCGAGATAAAAGTATGTTAGCCCTCATAGTACACTCTAGAACCCTCGAGTAGCTCTTTACCAAAGTCGTTACTGTGGAGCAGTGTGGCAACGCTAGCAACAGCAGTAACACCGGTGTTTGCTGGCATTAGGCAAGGCACTAGCAATTGCTAACAATCGTAGCAGCGTGGCAACGCATAGCAACAGCAGTGACACCAGTGTTTGCTGGCATTAGGCAAGGCACATAGAAATTGCTAACAATCGTAGCAGCGTGGCAACGCATAGCAACAGCAGTGACACCGGTGTTTGCTGGCATTAGACAAGGTACATAGTTATGCCAACAATCGTAGCAGCGTGGCAACACTAGCAACAGCAGTGACACCGGTGTTTGCTGGCATTAGGCAAGGCACATAGTAATGCCAACAATCGTAGCAGCGTGGCAACACTAGCAACAGCAGTGACACCGGTGTTTGCTGGCATTAGGCAAGAAATCCTGCTTTGAGAGAGGGGTCATACAGCATTTACTTTTGGGAAATTGCGTGACTGATGGTCTTTTGTTCAAAATGTTTATAACACAAATGGCATGAAACCAGATCGGATCTTTAGAGGGTTTTATAAAATCATGTAACTAAAGACCAGTTTTACCAATTTAATCAAATTATAGATTCATAGATGATGGAATTAAAGATGATCAACATGGTATCACATAGAATCATGTCACTTAATGACACTGCATCTGATTACAGGGTGTTGCTGTTGAATTTGTAACGGACTCCTTGATCTTGAAATCAGACTTTGGTAATTAAGTCTGGGCAGGGTCTGGGCAGGTTACTAATTGTAAAACCGGCAAAATAGCTGCAGGAAATCTTACTAAGGACTGACTAAGACCCAGTTTTACAGTGGCTTGTTAATTATTTAACGGTCTGTTAACTCAATATCAGGAATCGCTTTGCCAGTAGCCACAGTGATACCAAACTAAAGGACCGTTTAGAAGTTAACGACCCACTGTAAAACTGAAACTAAGAAACTATGTCTTATGTATAAGATGCAGGAAGCTGATAAAAAGCACACAATATATCGGTTCTAATTGTTTCAAATTGCAAACATCACACATGGTAAACTCTAGTAGGTAACATCGATGGCATGCTTGATGGGTTGCGGACACTGGACACACGACTTCAACCACTTACTAGCGCCAATTAGCTGTATACCAAACAATAACCTGACAAAATAAGTAGACAATATGTATTAAAAATCATACGTTCTTCGAAAGGTGATTCCAGCGATGTGACCCGATAAGATTGGTTGACCTTAACAATTCCTTCAGGTTGACTTTGCGATAACGTCAGTGCTTCAAACCAGCAAATCATTTTTCGGGAATAAATGATATTTTGGAGGAAATTAATCAATTTTCCATAACTAACAACCCAAATGAACTTAATGTTGATTCCACAGTCTGTTGTCTGTGTAGTATGACTGGATCTGAACCCCGAACAGGTGAAAGATCCGGGTTCAAATCCTTGTACGGGTACAAATTTCGGTATGAAAATTACGTAGACAAGTCTCGTATAGACAAGCCTCGTATAGACAAGCCTCGTATAGACAAGCCTAGACAAGCCTTCCCAATCGCGAACGACTTGGTCGATTTCCCAGCTGACCTTGACCTGGGGCAGAGGGCGCGATGGCGGCGAGCGAATGCAAACAAGCGAGAGTCACCACCCACCCACCCACCCACCCAGCGAGCCAGCCAGCCACCCTTGCCCCTGGATACGTGGGGGTCGATAGCAGGCCGAGACAGCTCGGTTAGCGAAAGCTCCAGGCTGCAGGACACTGTCTGCCCATGCATCAGGGTGATATCTTTAACATGTATCTTTTTAATGTGTTCAATTTACTTTCAATCAATTCACCTTTTCCATTGAATCTAAAGTATATCAAAATGACGTCATGATACCCACTCGCTAAAGCCAGGCAGAGCAATTCGGGTTGTGATTTCCCTGTCTTCCTTTGTTATATTTAGCAGAGCTAATTATTATTTTTACAAACTGATAGTACGTCCAGTGGGTGTCTGACTTCATTTTTCTCTGAGTGGTATATGTCTATTACGTCCACTTCACAGATATCAACCCGTGAAATTAAATGTTGCCTTGGAACTAAGCTAAGGCCACTTCAAAATGATGGAAAAGAGCCCAAAAAATCAAAATTTCGTGGGCTCGGCTGCATCTTATAAATGACTGCCGAAAAATGATGTCATTCACAGCAGTAGCAGTCTCGTTATTATGAAATACCTTGTGCCATAAAAACAAACATCTTCACGGACTACGAACTGATAGTCATCGTTACGTCCTGAATCAGAAAAACGCCTCGAAAATAATTAGACATGAGTCGTTCCGTTCGCAAGATTAAATCAGTGATGTATCGACGACGTAATCAATAATAATGTAACCGACGAATTCAGCCATCATGCACGCAACGGTTTGTTTATAAATATTGGAACTCAACGTGTTAGCGACCTTGAAACAGGAATAGACTTTGACACGGTTTATTTGCCGGTACAAGCCAGCTCCCCTTTCGACCAATCAGAGACGAGCTACGCAAATAGCGACTCGGCTTCGATCTGCCCGTACTCCAAAGCACTGTCACTATCTTCTTTGTCAATACACAGTGACACGGTCGGACACCCGATAAGAAAAGCCAGTTGGCTTGTGATTTTCCTGTCTTCCTTGGTTAAATAAGCAGAATACACCGATTCCATTCAAGCAACGTGACACGGTCGAACACCCGATAAGAAAAGCCAGTTGGCTTGTGATTTCCCTGTCTTACTTGGTTAAATAAGCAGTCAATACACCGATTCCATTCAAGTAACGTGACGCGGTCAGACACCCGCTAAGAAAAGCCAGTTGGCTTGTGATTTCCCTGTCTTCATTGGTTAAATAAGCAGAGGCAATACACCGATTCCATTCAAGCAACGTGACGCGGTCAGACACCCGCTAAGAAAAGCCAGTTGGCTTGTGCTTTCCCTGTCTTCCTTGGTTAAATAAGCAGAGGCAATACACCGATTCCATTCAAGCAACGTGACGCGGTCAGACACCCGCTAAGAAAAGCCAGTTGGCTTGTGCTTTCCCTGTCTTCCTTGGTTGAATAAGCAGAGGCAATACACCGAGTCCATTCAAGCAACGTGACGCGGTCAGACACCCGCTAAGAAAAGCCAGTTGGCTTGTGCTTTCCCTGTCTTCCTTGGTTAAATAAGCAGAGGCAATACACCGATTCCATTCAAGCAACGTGACGCGGTCAGACACCCGCTAAGAAAAGCCAGTTGGCTTGTGCTTTCCCTGTCTTCCTTGGTTGAATAAGCAGAGGCAATACACCGATTCCATTCAAGCAACGTGACGTGGTCAGACACCCGCTAAGAAAAGCCAGTTGGCTTGTGATTTCCCTGTCTTCCTTGGTTGAATAAGCAGAGTCAATACACCGATTCCATTCAAGCAACGTGACGCGGTCAGACACCCGCTAAGAAAAGCCAGTTGGCTTGTGCTTTCCCTGTCTTCCTTGGTTGAATAAGCAGAGTCAATACACCGATTCCATTCAAGCAACGTGACGCGGTCAGACACCCGCTAAGAAAAGCCAGATGGCTTGTGATTTCCCTGTCTTCCTTGGTTAAATAAGCAGAGTCAATACACCGATTCCATTCAAGCAACGTGACGTGGTCAGACACCCGCTAAAAAAAGCCAGTTGGCTTGTGATTTCCCTGTCTTCCTTGGTTAAATAAGCAGAGTCAATACACCGATTCCATTCAAGCAACGTGACGTGGTCAGACACCCGCTAAGAAAAGCCAGTTGGCTTGAGATTTCCCTGTCTTCCTTGGTTGAATAAGCAGAGTCAATACACCGATTCCATTCAAGCAACGTGACGCGGTCAGACACCCGCTAAGAAAAGCCAGTTGGCTTGTGCCATTTCGAGTATAAATTCGCACGGTTTCTCGGAATTGGATGATTACTAAATAATTGTGTCTTTCTACCGCTGATTGTGTCTTGATGGTTGCTTTGTAAATAGTGAAACTGAAACTGGCAAACTTATCAACTAAATACTAATTAAGCTTCTCGGGTAGCGTGTTTAGTCTAATCTGGAGCGAAGTATGGATGCTGCATGAAGTTGTTTTTTGACCTTGGCAATGACAACTAGATTGCGGTGCAAACTCGACAAGGAGTGTGTGAAGATAAATAACAAAATAGCTGGTGATAATACCTAAAGACTCCTGTATTTTCTGTTATTTCTTAAAGCCACGGTATTTTACGTCCAATTTTCGCGCTCATAAGCGCCCTATGTTGTATGCGATTCAATTTCATTCAAAACTTGGCCCGGTTTTACCCAGTCAATTAACTAACCTCCAGATAAAAATTATCGGCGACAACCTATTACTTGCTTCTGTTTTCCGTCTAATTGGAAGATAACTATTTAAACTGGAAATTACAAAATCCACCCTAACAGAGCTAATTATATTTAGCAAAAAAACATTTCGTACGTCCAGTGGGTATCTGACATCATTCTTTTCTATCTCTATTATCTATGAAGTACTTCACGGGTATGAACTAAGAACTTGAACATGAACATTACACCACCGAACGGTTCGGCATGTTGGAAACGCCGGTTCTCGTGATATCACTGAAGTTAAGCAACATCTCGTTGACTGTAGAGATATTATGTTTGCTGGGTGACCATCATGCACATGATCAGTTCTGTCCGGGAGAGAGGTTGGAGAGTTTGAAGTTAGTACGAAAACTTCACTCGCCTTGCTTTGCTTGTCAACCTCTCGACAGCACGGATTAGCGGAGGAATCCTGTCGTTCGAGTTGTACCGTCCTTCGGAAGGGACGTAAGGCCGGTGGTCCCCTCGGTGCTTTTCGACAGGAGTAGGCTACGTGCCGGCACTGGATTTCTCCTCCTCTCTTATAGACTAGGTTAGGTTCATCATCATCCTTTCATTCACCGACGCCATTACACCAGTGCCAAAGGGCCGGTTGTCAAAACAGTGCGTCGTTAAAACAACAATAATCAATCATCCCAACGCCCGGGAATCCAACTCCGTTCACCACCAAAGCTCTCTCCCGGCCAAGACCCACTCGATGGCCCTGCATGTTACGATTGCATGGCCAGGGGGGAAGGGGGCCAGGGGGGTGCAGAGTTCTGGAGTCTTGTTATTGAGGGGGAGGGCGTTTTAGAGTCTCGCACCGTGCTACATGGAGCTAGTCAAGGCGCGGAACGTCAGGCTACGTTTCGGCGAACGAGAGGGGGTAACTGCTATCTGGATACGAACCCGTCACCTGGGTTTGGGAGGGCGAAATATTCGCACAGCGAAACCAGTATGTGTGGATGAGATGTAATTCTGTGTGACGGCCTGACCTCTGTGTGTGTGTGCGCTTGATATTTTATGAAGCCGTTCGATTTCTGTAATCAATTATTTCGTTGGTGTGTATGCATAGGTTGTATTTATACAAACAAACTGCAAATCTCAGAACATACGTGCCCCTTGCTTACTTCTAGCCTTACTCGATGCTAGTAGTACCTATTAGTAGTAGGTACCACATTGGCAGTTCATTTTTCTATGTAAATTTAAGCTTTTTTTTTTTATTCTGTAACTATTTACGCACCCACGATTAGCTCTTCTTTTAGGGCACTAGAACCACTAGAACTTCACGAATTTGGAGTCAACCATCACTGATTTGTTGATAAATCCTTATTAAAAATATATTTTTTCACTACGATACGAAAAGATTCAAATATAAATGTGTTAAATATTTTTAACTACGACAAGCCAATTCGTAGCTATTTAAGACACAAATGCCAAACAAATTATCTACCTGATCTCAAATCCTGATCGTAATTCGGGTGTCTCACGATCGTAATAGACCTAATCCATTCAAGGGAAAATGACACCAATTACCCACTAAGTAAAGCCACCTGGGTTTTGATTTCCCTGTCTTCTTTGGGTGAAAAGGTCCACGAAGAGTATTATTTGCTCTGTAATTTAACCAAGAAAGACAGGGAAATCAGAACCCAGGTGGCTTTTCTTAGTGGGTATATGAAGTATAATATTTCCCTGTATGGAAAAGGTCGATTCGGGTGTCTCATGCACGTAATAGACATATTCCACTCAGAGAAAAATGACTTCAGATACCCACTGGATGTACTACCAGTTTGAAAAAAATATTAATTATCTCTGCTAAATAACAAAGGAAGATAGGGAAATCACAACCCGAATTGCTCTACCTGGCTTTAGCGAGTGGGTATGATTGAATTTTGATTGAATGGAATCAGTGTATTCTAGTGTCTCAGTGAGGGGATGAAATGCCGCTTGGTTGTGGTCAAAGCAGACGCTTTTAATGTGTTTATCTTCCCCCCGCCCCCACCCCTGTCACACCCCTCCTGTCCTTTCGGGCGAGTCCATGTTTCAATGGGCGTGCAAAAAATTTTTCACACCCTGCGGCACGATGCTAAAAATATCGCACCGAACCCGTGCCAACTGTTACGAGAAGATGCCGACTACTTTTTGCCGTTTAGTGTCGCAGTTTTTACTTGAAAATTCTTTAAAATAGCCGCGGCTATTTATGAAAATATGATTTGTGTTCGGTCCATGGCAAGCGAAACGATAGCGCTGATAAGTTTTTTCGAGTGCCATTCGAGATATGGTAATGGCAGGTGTAAGAATCAATAGACGTTTTCCACTCAGACACAAATGACGTCATATACCCACCGGACGTACAATCAGTTTGAAAAAATTGTTAATTAGCTCTGCTAAATAACAAAGGAAGATAGGGAAATCACAACCCGAATTGCTCTGCCTGGCTTTAGCGAGTGGGTATCATGACGTCATTTTGATAGGGTTTTGATTGATTGGAATCGGTTTTGCATGGGAAGTATTCGACGCAGGCTTTGGGAGCTTCGTTCTTTTCGATGCTAGGAAAGAAAATGAAGTCAGAAGAAAGTGAAAGTAAGACAGCAGAAAGGGAAGCTTGCAATTTTTGTAGAGTTGAACCCATGATCGATATTATGTTCGCCATCTATGTAAAATGATCTGGGTAATGATCTGGGTAATGATCTGGGTAATGATCTGGGTAATGATCTAGGTAATGATACACACTGATTGTTATCACAAAGTCAACAACACGAAGGCTTAAATCAATAAAAAAAAAGCTCACATTAAAAATAAAATAAAATACTTTTGGTCGCAACCAGCTGATCCACGGTACCAACACCGACGCCCACCCACTTCTAAACCCACCCAACCCATCAAAACCCCAAAAAACCCACCGAAAATCTCGACGAAGACTTAAATTTCTCCAAAGAACCCTAAACTTAACATCAAAACCCCTGTATATGACGCCAAAAGCGATGCCTTTTCACTTTTTAACACCCAAAATGTCAAAAGTCCCGAAAAACCCACGGAAAATTTCAGGTAAAAAATGAAAAAATTATAAAAAATACACAATTTTCGGTCCCAATAACCTCGAGCACGGTTTCAAAACCGATGTCTAAAATGTTCTAAACCCACCCAACGCAACCAATCCCAAAAAACAACCCCGAAAATTTCTCAAAAAACTTAAAAAATCAAATTCCACCAACTTTTCATCGTAAGAACGCCGTATAGTATGCCAAAACCGACGTCAACCCACTTCCAAGTCCCGCAAACCCGTCCAAAAACCCATCCCCAACCAAAAACCGCGTCCAAAATTTCTAAAAACGAGGTAAATAAACAAAAAACGCTAACAGCGCATCTCACCTGCCGCTCCTACTTTGGGCTCCTCGCTCTTAACAGTCCCCTTACCTTTTCCCTTGGCCATTGCTCTTGAAAAGCTGAAAGTGAAACTGACTTGTGCGACGAAAAACTTGACCGGTCGCTTGCTTCGCCTCGGAGCTTGTGTTTTGTTTTCACTGCGTCGTAGTTTTCCCAGGCAGCCGTTTGCTCGGATCGATCCAGCAGGCGCCCGCCAGTGCGCCCACACCGCGTCCGAGACGCAAATAGAACATGCCGGGCGAGCGTAGCGAGCCAGCCATTGCCTACAACTTACTTCATCGATAGTGCCTTGCATGCCAGCAAACACCGGTGTCACTGTTGTTGGTAGTGTTGCTACGCTGCTACGATTGTTGACATTAATATGTGTCTTGCCTAATGCCAGCAAACACCGGTGTCACTGCTGTTGCTAGTGTTGCTACGCTGCTACGATTGTGGCATTACTATGTGCCTTGCCTAATGCCAGCAAAAACCGGTGTCACTGCTGTTGCTAGTGATGCTGCGCTGCTACGATTGTTGGCATTAATATGTGCCTTGCCTAATGCCAGCAAACACCGGTGTCACTGCTGCCGCTAGTGTTGCTACGCTGCTACGATTGTTGCATTACTCTGTGCCTTGCATAATGCCACCAAACACCGGTGTCACTACTGTTGCTAGTGTTGCCACGCTGCTACGATTGTTGGCATTACTATGTGCCTTGCCTAATGCCAGCAAACACCGGTGTCACTGCTGTTGCTAGTGTTGCTACGCTGCTACGATTGTTGGCATTACTATGTGCCTTGCCTAATGCCAGCAAACACCGGTGTCACTGCTGTTGCTAGTGTTGCTACGCTGCTACGATTGTTGGCATTACTATGTGCCTTGCCTAATGCCAGCAAACACCGGTGTCACTGCTGTTGCTAGTGTTGCCACGCTGCTACGATTGTTGGCATTACTATGTGCCTAGCCTAGGTGTTAAATTCCAATCTTCACACTGGTTCCATTTGATCGATGAAGAGGGAGTGCTTCTTTCGTTGGCATTAGGTGCTAAAATCCCTTTGTAATTGTTAGGATATCTTGTAGTCACTTTGTTGTTGTGATGTTTACGCTTATCGGGCTGTTGGTTGGTGCGAAGGTGACCTTGCTTGTAGTGGGTCAACTACTAATTAGGCGCGGCTAGTTAATTGCCGCTAATTGGATCTCCACGCTCGCTCGCGTGTCATCCTGGCTTCGAGATGTCAGGCTCCCGTTGAGGACACGCATTGGCTTGATGTTTTAGCAGATTTATAGGTCCATTGTGTGGCGTGTGTCCTGTCAAAGTTGGTCAGTGGCGTGTGGAGAAATTGAGGCTGTTTTTAATGGTGATGGTGGTGGTGGTTTTTTGGTATTGATTGCTGGTGTTTAACGACGCACTGTTATGAAAACTGGCCCTAGAGCACTGGTCTCATGACGTCGGTTATTACGATGTTTTGTGATAAAACCGTAAAACCATTGAATTGGACCAAAATGTGGACGGTCAGAGATTGTCAACTATATATGCATAGACATTTGAATGCCATTTTTTTTTAACTAAGGCCTCACGAAACCTCGTTTTAATTGCGTTGTGAATGAGCGACATCTAGTCTTTGCGGATTTGCGATAACACGTAACTTGATGGGGTGTCCAAAATATTCTTAAATCAATTAGAAATAAACTATTTAATCGATTGACAAAAAAGCAAAAACGCCTAAACGCGGTAATAAAAGCTTGATTTTCAAGAAAAGTGCTAAACATACAACAAAGAAATTTTTACTCAAACGTCCACTCGAAAGGGTTTAAATGTTAGTAAGGTTTCGTCCAAATATGATGAGTATCTTGATCTGATGGAGCATGAAGCGGGCTTGAGTAAAACTGAAAATTTTCGTAAAAAGCTATTTACAAGAAAACTAATTGGTGGAAGGAAACTCCCATTCTACAGCCTGGTGAGATGTTTGCTGGCAGAGTGTCCTGCATCCTACAGCCTGGTGAGATGTTTGCTGGCAGAGTGTCCTGCATCCTACAGCCTGGTGAGATGTTTGCTGGCAGAGTGTCCTGCATCCTACAGCCTGGTAAGATGTTTGCTGGCAGAGTGTCCTGCATCCTACAGCCTGGTGAGATGTTTGCTGGCAGAGTGTCCTGCATCCTACAGCCTGGTGAGATGTTTGCTGGCAGAGTGTCCTGCATCCTACAGCCTGGTGAGATGTTTGCTGGCAGAGTGTCCTGCATCCTACAGCCTGGTAAGATGTTTGCTGGCAGAGTGTCCTGCATCCTACAGCCTGGTGAGATGTTTGCTGGCAGAGTGTCCTGCATCCTACAGCCTGGTGAGATGTTTGCTGGCAGAGTGTCCTGCATCCTACAGCCTGGTGAGATGTTTGCTGGCAGAGTGTCCTGCATCCTACAGCCTGTTGAGATGTTTGCTGGCAGAGTGTCCTGCATCCTACAGCCTGGTGAGATGTTTGCTGGTAGAGTGTCCTGCATCCTACAGCCTGGTGAGATGTTTGCTGGCAGAGTGTCCTGCATCCTACAGCCTGGTGAGATGTTTGCTGGCAGAGTGTCCTGCATCCTACAGCCTGGTGAGATGTTTGCTGGCAGAGTGTCCTGCATCCTACAGCCTGATGAAATATTTGCTGGCAGAGTGTCCTGCATCCTACAGCCTGGTGAGATGTTTGCTGGCAGAGTGTCCTGCATCCTACAGCCTGGTGAGATGTTTGCTGGCCGAGTGTCCTGCATCCTCCAGCCTGGTGAGATGTTTGCTGGCAGAGTTTCCTGCATCCTACAGCCTGGTGAGATGTTTGCTGGCAGAGTTTCCTGCATCCTACAGCCTGGTGAGATGTTTGCTGGCAGAGTGTCCTGCATCCTACAGCCTGGTGAGATGTTTGCTGGCAGAGTGTCCTGCATCCTACAGCCTGGTGAGATGTTTGCTGGCAGAGTGTCCTGCATCCTACAGCCTGATGAAATATTTGCTGGCAGAGTGTCCTGCATCCTACAGCCTGGTGAGATGTTTGCTGGCAGAGTGTCCTGCATCCTACAGCCTGGTGAGATGTTTGCTGGCCGAGTGTCCTGCATCCTCCAGCCTGGTGAGATGTTTGCTGGCAGAGTTTCCTGCATCCTACAGCCTGGTGAGATGTTTGCTGGCAGAGTTTCCTGCATCCTACAGCCTGGTGAGATGTTTGCTGGCAGAGTTTCCTGCATCCTACAGCCTGGCAAAATGTTTGGTATCAGTCATCGAGAGTGTCAGGTTCCTAATGACGGTGTCAACCACGCATTGCGCCAACCAGCTGGGATTGCACCGAACCAGGTGTCGACTCGACTGCATCCACCGGCACCTTGATAAGGATCCGGATCGGACCGGCTAGAACCAGCGACGCGCAGCCAAGAGTTTCATCGACAATCCTGCAGCGTCATTCTTTAAGCTGTTATAGAAACAATTATGCAGGTTCTTTAATTTCTAAACAGAGATTAACAAAGTACGCGTACAATTTCAAGTGTAGTTTATATATTTTTATTGTTACAAATGTCTTGAAAAGTAGAAAAAGACTCTGACTAAACATTAAAAATGTAGAAAAGTTGAGACTAGCGGTATCTTTCATCCAAGACACTAGCTTGTGTCTTTATCTAAATCATTGTGAGATATGAAAAAATGAAGTGGCACTCAGGAGCGATTGTGTAACTTTAATCACGGTGAGATGGTATGAGATCTAGATTTTTGTCAATGTTTTTAGTGGAACAAATTAACGCTCTCATAAATCGTCTCACCGTAATTAACCTCACCCTGCAATCGCAATTGGATCTTAGCCTTAAATTAGTTAATGCCTAACAAAATCTCAGACAAAGCCTTCATCCTCATTACATGGCTCCTTTGCTTCAAACTTAAGACTCGTGTCTATTCCTTTCCTTATAGCAGTTAAAAAAACTATTTAAATGGATTATTGATCGCTAAAACTACCAAACTCAAACTTTTCCTCAACGTTTCGCAAAGCTGTGCTGCCTGCTTTAACAAGGCACTCGAGGTTAGACTGTTGATAAAGCAGGCAGCACAGCTTTGCAAAACGTGGGGGATAGTTGAGTTTGGAAGCTTTATAACCCAGTTACATAGTTGTTTCTGAAAATTCAAAGAGAGAGAGGTTCACTGACCCTTACATAAACATCAAACCAGAGAGCGTTAGGGTCGACTAGGGTTCGGCAGAGGCAGCTAGGGTGTTTCGTTGGACCGAGGGCAACCCTTCCGTGATTGCAGGCGATATACCAATCTTCGCTTCCCTTTTATAGCAGCAATTCGCAAACTATACTGCTGCTTCATTTGGTTATTATCCTCCACAAACTTTGAAATACAAAAAACATGGTCCGACATGGAATTTAGTTGAAAAAATACCAAGGAATATGCACAAATTTCACATCTTCTGAGGCAGGAATCAGGGAGCAAGTGGTGGCTTGCTCGGAAGGGAATTGCTCGGACCGCGATTGTCCGTCGAAAAAAGTAGACATTGTTCGTAAAGCGTTATACGATTAGGTGTTACGAGAATGGCAGAGCCAGATACTCGGATTAGATCTGATTGGGTTGTATTGGGTCTGATAGGGTCTTATAGCACCAGCTAGCTTCGGCTAGGGTCGGCCAGGGTCCTATAGCACCAGCTAGCTTCGGCTAGGGTCGGTCAGGGTCCTATAGCACCAGCTAGGGTCGGCCAGGGTCATATAGCACTAGCTAGCTTCGTCTAGAGTCAGCCAGGGTCCTATAGCACCAGCTAGGGTCGGCCAGGGTCCTATAGCACCAGCTAGCTTCGGCTAGGGTCGACCAGGGTCCTATAGCACCAGCAAGGGTCGGCCAGGGTCCAATAGCACCAGCTAGCTTCGTCTAGGGTCGGCCAGGGTCCTATAGCACCAGCTAGCTTCGGCTAGGGTCCTATAGCACCAGCTAGGGTCGGCCAGGGTCCTCTATGGGTGGCGGCATCGAGCGTCCAGGCCGCATCGCGCTGTTGCCGTCGCCCGTCAGACTGAACGACGCAACGAACACGTTGATGATCGTCACGATGAACACTCCCACGACGACCACGTTGTTCAGCATCATCGCGCGCTCGTGCTTCGCCTCGCCGGACAGGTCGTAGCGCCCCTTGAAGATCAGCGCGATGCCGACGGCGATCTGAGGTTAAGCAACAACGCGCGCCGTCAGTGGGTTGGATGGGTGACCGCTGTATTCGCCTCGCTCGGCAGTGTGGATCGGTGGACGGATGCTGCTGTTGGAGTTGTTCTGTGTCGAGTGCAAGGCGAGTGATGCTGTTGTACAGAAATGATAAGGTGGCACAATATGGCATCAAAGTCTTGCTGTACTAAGCGCTATCCATGGCTATAGAGATCAGTGGGAAGACATGATAAAGTGTCTCAATACGGCATCAAAGTCTCGCTGTACGAAGCGCTATCCATGGCTTTAGAGATCAGTGGGAAGACATGAAAAAGTGTCTCAATACGGCATCAAAGTCTCGCTGTACGAAGCGATATCCATGGCTATAGAGATCAGTGGGAAGACATGATAAAGTGGCTCAATACAGCATCAAAGTCTCACTGTACGAAGCGCTATCCATGGCTATAGAGATCAGTGGGAAGACATGATACAGTGGCTTAATACGGCATCAAAGTCTCACTGTACGAAGCGCTATCCATGGCTATAGAGATCAGTGGGACGACATGATAAAGTGTCTCAATACGGCATCAAAGTCTCACTGTACTAAGCGCTATCGGCTATAGAAATCAGTGGGAAGACATGATAAAGTGTCTCAATACGGCATCAAAGTCTCACTGTACTAAGCGCTATCCATGGCTATAGAAATCAGTGGGAAGACATGATAAAGTGTCTCAATACGGCATCAAAGTCTCGCTGTACGAAGCGCTATCCATGGCTATAGAGATCAGTGGGAAGACATGATAAAGTGGCTCAATACGGCATCAAAGTCTCGCTGTACGAAGCGCTGTCCATGGCTATAGAGATCATTGGGAAGACATGATAAAGTGTCTAAATACAGCATCAAAGTCTCGCTGTACGAAGCGCTATCCATGGCTATAGAGATCACTGGGAAGACATGATAAAGTGGCTCAATACGGCATCAAAGTCTCGCTGTACGAAGCGCTGTCCATGGCTATAGAGATCACTGGGAAGACATGATAAAGTGGCTCAATACGGCATCAAAGTCTCGCTGTACGAAGCGCTATCCATGGCTATAGAGATCAGTGGGAAGACATGATAAAGTGGCTCAATACGGCATCAAAGTCTCGCTGTACGAAGCGCTGTCCATGGCTATAGAGATCATTGGGAAGACATGATAAAGTGTCTAAATACAGCATCAAAGTCTCGCTGTACGAAGCGCTATCCATGGCTATAGAGATCACTGGGAAGACATGATAAAGTGGCTCAATACGGCATCAAAGTCTCGCTGTACGAAGCGCTGTCCATGGCTATAGAGATCACTGGGAAGACATGATAAAGTGGCTCAATACGGCATCAAAGTCTCGCTGTACGAAGCGCTATCCATGGCTATAGAGATCAGTGGGAAGACATGATAAAGTGGCTCAATACGGCATCAAAGTCTCGCTGTACGAAGCGCTGTCCATGGCTATAGAGATCATTGGGAAGACATGATAAAGTGTCTAAATACAGCATCAAAGTCTCGCTGTACGAAGCGCTATCCATGGCTATAGAGATCAGTGGGAAGACATGATAAAGTGGTTCAATACGGCATCAAAGTCTCGCTGTACGAAGCGCTATCCATGGCTATAGAGATCAGTGGGAAGACTTGATAAAGTGGCTCAATATGGCATCAAAGTCTCACTGTACGAAGCGCTATCCATGGCTTTAGAGATCAGTGGGAAGACATGATAAAGTGGTTCAATACGGCATCAAAGTCTCACTGTACGTAGCGCTGGCTATAGATGGCTATAGATATCAGCGGCTGGTACTCATATTGAGTACTAAGAGTGTACTCACCTGAATGAGTAGACTGAGCACGATCAGAACAACACTCATGTAGAACGTGCGAGACTCGTGGCCGTACTCGATCAGATAACGCAGCTGGTTGGCGTTGGCCGTGATGAGGGCGATGTCCATCATGCCCTGGGCCACCGTCTTCTTGGCCGCGTAAGTGTTGGCCGCGTAAGGGGAAGACTTGAGCTTCTTGCCGTTGCCTGCCGGACGAGATGTGGGGTTAGTGTAACAGTTTGCTATCAAACGGGATGCAGAGGGTCAGGATAGCAACTGTACATATAAATTTGATTTAGATATATGGGTTTTATTCGTTGATTCTTACAAAGATGTTGCTAGAGTGAAAGGTTTCTTCTGTCAGCCTGAGTAAACTGTGCCTGGAGTACAGTCTGTTTTGAAATGCAGTTGACCTTACCTGTTAATATCTAGCAAAGCTCGCAATATATCCCCCCCCCCCCATTTTAATCCTACCTTTCCTGACCCGACCCAACTTCCCAACCCAATTTATGTATTTGAATCATCTTTTGTCAAACTCGAATAAACTTGACTCAAAAGAATCACTTTTCCGAAAATGAACCGAACAGTTTGGTATGTTGGAAACACCGGCTCTCGTGAGATCACCGAAGTTAAGCAACATCGCGATGACTCAGGCGTTTGATGGGTGATCATCATGCACATGATCAGTTCTGTTCGGGGGAGAGGTCGGAGGGTTTGAAGTTAGTACGACAACTTCACTCGCCTTGCTTATCAACCTCTCGACAGCACGGATTAGCGGAGGAATCCTGTTGTTCGAGTTGTACCGTCCTTCGGAAGGGACGTAAAGCCGGTGGTCCCCTCGGTGCTTTTCGACAGGAGAAGGCTACGTGCCGGCACCGGGTTTCCCCTCCTCCCTTCTAGCCATAGGTTAGGTTCATCATCACCATTTCTGCACTGGCGCCATTAGACCAGTGCCAGTTGTCAAAACAGTGCGTCGTTAAACACCAATAATCGATCAATCAATGACCCATATGCTTGGTCCACGCACCCAACACGACCGCCACGACGGACTCCTCCTCGACGGGCACCCTCTCGTCGAAGTCGACGTCCACGTTGAGCCCGTACTCCGACACCACCTCCCCCATCGCGTTGCCGCCTCCGCCATGACCCCCGTCGTCGGCGTGGTCGGTCGAGTACTTCCCCGTTAGGTCTTCCCGCGACATCCTAGCTCGCCTTCTCACCGAGGGCGTTGTACGGTGTCTCAGATGGCGATCTAACACTCCCTGGAATGTGTATTACATGGTGTAACTCATGCTGGAATTTGTATAACATGATGTAATCTACACTGGGATGTGTTTTAAATGGCATAACAACTCATGCTGGAATGCGTATTACATGATGTAAAACGCACGCTGGAATGTGTTTTAAACGGTGTAACTCTTGCTGGAATGTGTTTTTAACTTTGTAACGCACCCTGGAATGAATATTACATGGTGCAAATGAGGCTGGAATATGTATGACATGATGTTACTCACATTGGAATTTGTGTTACATGATGTAACTCACACTGTAATTTGTGTTACATGATGTAACTCACACTGTAATTTGCGTTACACGATGTAAAACGCAAGTTGGAATGTGTTTTACATGGTGTCACTGAAGTTGGAATGTGTATTATAATATGCTGTAACTCGTGTAGATTAGTTCGATCTTTCGGAATGATAATTTGATAAATTATCATCAAATTGATGCATATCTGTTTTCGTCCTTCTTTGAATATCAGTGTTGAAAAAGTCCATTAATTATTTATCATTTGAGATGCATTGTGAAGCTGAATTCAGCTACAGACAGCATCTAAATTACTGGCTCAACTTACTTACCGTCAGCTTAGAGAGTTTGTTTGAATACAAGGAAAGATTCTCGTCAACGGAAAATAACTGTGTTAAGTACTTTAAAGATCTGCGCTATGTCGACTGACGCCTGCTGTACAGCTTCCGTCCTCTTATACAATTAAGAAAATCTGATGAACCCTTTGTGTCAAACCAATTACTGGTACATTCTTCAACAAAGCAACTACGCAAAACCTGCTCCACTCCGAACTAACCAAGCTGTAACAATCTTGACGATTAATTATTTCATTTGCTATCTCAATTCTATCGTTTCCGAGAAAGGAAGTGGTCAAGTGAATTCTGTGTCACGATTCAATTTGTGTCACAGAAATTTCCGTTGCTTGCCTTGCTTCCTGATATTGGCAATTTTTTATTCGTCATTTGCATGGTGATTCTTATAACATTCCATACACGCAATTTTGGAATGCACGGGTTTGCGCAAACTATGGACATGTGATTTGTATTTCGCAACTAATTAACATTTACCTGCATTCCCATAAATATTTTAAATATCGGAGAAAGAAAGACAACTATTGTTCCAAGCATAAGTTTTGGTTTAAAATTTTAATTTCTCTCACAATATAATATGAGCATTCGTTTCTTTCCTAAAGCTGCTAGCATTTTTCTTTTGTTTACATTTTATGGTTGACATTTTTCGCGCTTGTAGCAGCAAGATTGGCTACTTGCCTGCTACCTAGCAGCAAAACAAGAAACTAACCGTCAAATGGCCGCACTATTTATGTGAAACAGATGACGTCTCCGACCCAGTGCTTATTGTACCTGACTCACAAACGGCACACAACCTAGGAAGATGGCGGCCGACAGCGACGACCCGATCACAGACGCAGAAAAAGTACGAATTGTCACCAATTTCATCCTCCACTCGCCTCCTGGCGAGTTCAACGAAGTGTTCAACGACGTCCGCGTCCTGTTGAACAACGATAATCTGCTCAAAGAAGGTGCATCCAGTGCGTTCTCGCAGTACAACAAGGACCAGTTGACGCCAGTGACCGTCGAGAACTCCGAATCGAAATGTCTTATCACCGAACACAACGATTTGGGTGGAAACAGATTCTTCGACGACAGATCCAAGCAGTCTTTCAAGTACGACCATCTCAAGAAAGAAGCTAGCGACTTCCAGGTATTTGAGCTGGGACAGATATCTGAAAGAGCCCCGCCCACATAGTTTATCCCATATACCCACTTATCACTAACACTGGCGTACCTAATTTAGACTTTGATCTTGTGAAATGCATTCTTCTTTGACACCTACATGTCTTCTGAAGGTCCATGAAAGAAGATCTGTGTAACGATGTCAGCTTGCATCTTCTAATGCCAAGGAGCAATAAACTTTTGACTTTGACAACTGAGTGACCCTGACCTGACTTGGACTTCCATTGAATTTCAGTACAATTCATGACTAATTCAAAATTTAAAGACCCAAGAAATTTTGTCACCCTCGCACAAACTGGGTGTTTTCAAGTTTATTGCTTATCCTAGCTTAAGATTATCTATGCTTCAGTAAGTTCACAAGAAAGGGCAGCAGTTTCTGTTAAAATTTTCTAACAAGGATTTGCTATAATATGATGGTCAATCTTATGCTCTCGTTTCCAAGTTACTTGGAGACTTTGTTTTAGTTCAGATTTTGTGTTACTGACACTGGTGACGGTTTCAGTAATATTTTGCTTTTGACAGCCACACAACCAATTTTAACCATTGGTAAATTTTGATGGTCCATCAAATTTGGGATCCATCAAATGGGATACATTGTGGTTTTTTGGATTGATTTGTCAATATATAAAGAAATTTGGCTATAAAGCTATTCAGTAAGGTAGAAACTGTTGAAAGTGGTTCAGCCAATGTCTGTTAGTATAAGAGATACCTAAACCTTGACAGACACTGAAAGAGGTAGGTAGAGTTGCTGCTGTTGCTTGTTCGAAACGACGACGGTCCCAGTTTGCTCGTTTCCCTGATTGAGCATACTTCGAAATCAACTCCCTACAAGGTCACTTGATTAGCCGCCATGCAAGACTCGTTCAGAGAGTTGCTTTCCGATGCACTTTCGGAGCAGCCGGGAAAAACTGCAACTGCACTTGTTTACCACCGTCCTAACTGCCATTTTAAAATGCACATTTTTTTGACTGAATTTTTTGCACTGCATCCTTTGTCTACCAATTCTTAACTTTTCAATTGGTTAAATATGACAAGCCACTCAAGCCAAGACCACTCAAGGCTGCCAGCTTGCCCTTAACGTTAATCCTCTAACCACCATTGCACAAAGGTTCCCATGCAAGCGTAGCGCAGAAAAAACTGTCGTAACGGAACGCGGTGAGCCTTGTCGCACAGAACGAACGCCTTGTAACGGTGTGCTCTTCCTTCCAGCCGTGGGCGGGGGACGCGGGCAGCCAGCCATGGCGGGCGGCAGTGGAGGCGGAGCTTAGCGCGTACGCGACGGCCCACTACGGCGCCGGCAGCGCTTGCGCCGTGTTCGCGCGACGACCGGCAGCGCAGGGTGAGGTCGCGCTCGTCGTCTGCATCGAGCAGCATCGGTGAGTTGCCGCTTAAGACAAATGTCTTACCGTTACAGTCAGGGTTGGGTAGGTATTATACGTAACGTCTAAAACACGTATTATACGTACGTATTATACTGTATAAAAGGTACGTATAATACGTAGAGGTTTTAGACGTTTTATACCATACGTTTTTACAAAAAACCTCATAAACATTGTGATTGATACAGATAATTGATTATTTTTATTGTGACATGACATGGTCATCAAAAAAACAATAATAAGAAATGTACTAGAAGTGCTGGAAGCCTGCCCATCTGAACAAAGCGGGTAGAGTCCTACAGCCTAATGGATCCTAGCTTGGTGTGCTAAAAAGAAATTTCAAATGTGATAAACAAAACAATGGAAGTGCTCATGTTATTTAGTATGAAATATATTATGACAATTAATGAAAATACGAGATAGTGGAGTAGAATATATAGTACTTTTAACAAACTTAAAAAAAAATTGAATTTCTGATATGCAGTGCAGCAGGTAACTACTAAAATAACCAAGCTTGAAATAAAATTTGGAAATTTTTACCTAACACTGATCCCAAGTACTTGATTGTACACAAAAAAGTCATTTTTGGAAAATTAGTATTCGTCTGAGGAAAAATTGGCGCTTCTTGATTCTGCAATTTTCAAAGTGTGGTATGTGAACAACAATTTTTTGGATCGCAAAAACGTTAGTCGGTTGCGAAGGGGGTTGTGGACGTAGGACCAGTTCGAGAACACCCTTTCGAGTTGGGCCGAGGAAGCAGGAACATTCATAAGCTTCTCAGCCAGCTCTGCTAGTTCAAGGTGGTGACGTTTAGCCAAGCCCCAGTAAGTTAAAGGGTTAACAATCGTCTTGGCTTGCAGAATGCCAAAAATTCCGGCTTTTGTCTTAAATTCCACCAAGCTGTCCAGCCCGCTTGCTGTCAACTCGTTTAACAAAAAGCCGTCAACCTCGTCAAGGTGGTGTAGTTCAATCTTTTCCCCCAGATACACGGGATGAAGGAAGTTGGCCGTGAGATTGTACTCGTTAAGTGCATAGTCCATTCTCTTTTTCAAAGGGGCATCTGTACGAGATGCAAACCCGGGCGGAAATTCAAGTGTTAGCCACTCTTGTGCAGCATCAGCAATACTTGCTGAAGCAGATTGGCATACGTTGATCAATTTACAAATGGGATCAAAGAGTTGAATTGAATCTTTTACGCTCGTCAAGAATACCTGGTCGAACAACAATTTTGATACACCATCAACCATCAACAGCTCACAATAAGCCATGACTCATGAGACCAAACCAAAGTTCACCAAAATTCAAATACAGGCAGTTTAAATGAAAGTACAGGGTTTTGAAAAAAAAAAGGTTTTAGACGTAGGTTTTAGACCTTTTTTATGTATAATACGTACGTATTATACGTAAAACGTCTAAAAGGGTTTTAGACACGTATAAACCCAACCCTGGTTACAGTGATGGGTAGCCATCGGTGAAATACACCATTTCAATAAAAATTCTATAAAAATTACATTATGCCTACCCACTTGCTAATGCCAGGTAGAGCATTTCGGCTTGTGATTTCCCTATTTTCCTTTTTTTATTTAGCTGAGCTCATTAATATTTTTTTTACAAACCTGTTGTATGTCCAGTGGGTATTGGACATCATTTTTCATTGAGTGGAATAGGCCGAATGCTTGCCCGCATACCAAACAGCGAGAAAACCGAATCAATATGTTGCGATCTCGATCTCATCTTCGTCTTTCGCTCGCTCCACAGCTTCCAGCCGAGCAACTACTGGAACGGGCGGTGGCGTTCAACGTGGTCGGTGGCGGTCGGCGGCGGGCGGGGCGAAGTGCGCGGCGTTCTGCGCGCCCAGGTGCACTACTACGAGGACGGCAACGTGCAGCTTGTCTCGTCCAAGGAGGTGGGTCCGCCCCCGCGGTAACAATCGTAGCGGCGTGGCAACACTAGCAACAACAGTTGCTGTTTGCTGGCATCACGCAAGGCACATAGTAATGCCAACAATCGTAGCAGCGTAGCAACACTAGCAACAGCAATGACACCGGTGTTTGCTGGCGTTAGGCAAGGCACGTAGGAATGCCAACAGTCGTAGCAGCGTAGCAACACTAGCAACAGCAGTGACACCAATGTTTGCTGGTATTAGGCAAGCAAGGCACATGGCAATGTCAACAATCGTAGCAGCGTGGCAACAGTAGCAACAGCAGTGACACCAATGTTTGCTGGCATTAGGCAAGCAAGGCACATGGCAATGTCAACAATCGTAGCAGCGTGGCAACACTAGCAACAGCAGTGACACCCCTGTTTGCTGGCATCAGGCAAGGCACGTAGGAATGCCAACAGTCGTAGCAGCGTGGCAACAGTAGCAACAGCAGTGACACCAATGTTTGCTGGCATTAGGCAAGGCACATAGCAATGTCAACAATCGTGGCAGCGTGGCAACACTAGCAACAGCAGTGTCACTGGTGTTTGCTGGCACTAGGCAAGGCACATAGTAATGCCAACAATGGTAGCAGCGTGGCAACACTAGCAACAGCAGTGTCACTGCCCACTGGTGTTTGCTGGCACTAGGCAAGGCACATAGTAATGCCAACAATCGTAGCAGCGTGGCAACACTAGCAACACTAGCAACAGCAGTGACACCGGTGTTTGCTGGCATTAGGCAAGGCACATAGCAATGCCAACAATCATAGCAGCGTAAAATGTACTGACATTTTGTGCCTTGCTTGAGATAATTGTCTAGGCTTACATAGTGGGTTTGTCTGTGAATCTCAGAAACAATGGCAGCTAGAAGCAGAGCCTTTCATATTGATGGAGGCTGTGTATGTTTTGCTAGCAGCGAGATAATGGGAGTAGGTAGCCGGTGATAAGGCTGGGCGTTGGCTGAGTGACTGATAAGTGATAAGAATCCAGCAGCCAGCAAGCACCAGACACCATACAAGGATATGTTGCTGGTAAATATTTCCCCGGATTCGTATGGCTGAATCATCACTGTAGTATTGTGTACCTAGTTGCATCTGCGGTCTGTTTGCTTAACTTTGCAAGATAAGGAGATAAAACACTTGTATTTTTAGGTCCAATTCATTATCACAGGTGTTTTACTATTTTCGTTAGTGTGGCATATCTATCTTGACCATTTATGGTAGGGATTTGTCAAACTTACACCAGGATTATGAGTAGGAAAAGACAAAGTAATAACGTAGCGCGACATTTGATATCATGTCCATCCCTCGTCTACTTACTCTCACGGAATGTGACAGGCAAGCAAATTTTTAGACCAGTGCCACAAGGCCAGTTGTCAAAACAGTGAGTCATCATCATTAAACACCAATCAATGGTTAGACGGAGGTTTCACAGCCCACGTTGGATTGATGCTTCACGGTGTCTGCTCTGATTCAATCAATCTTAGAGCTCGTGTCTTTTCCCAATCTTAGCACGTTAGTCTTCAGAAAAACTATATACGATCAATGTCTCAAGATGTAAAAGTCAAGATCTGACGTTGGACCGCCCGCCGTTGCACACAATCGCACGCCAACAACTCGACTCACCCCGATTATAACGTGGCTCCGCGGAGATAGAAACTACCATGAATGAACATAGAAGGCACTGAATCTAGTGACGCTATGCTGCAATCACACGCCAACAACTCGACTAACCCCGATTATAACTTGGCTCCATGGAGATAAAAACAGGACTATGAATGAACATAGAAAGCGGTGAATCTAGCTGATCTATCTGACGCTGCGGTGAATCTAGTGACGCTTCGCTGCAATCACACGCCAACAACTCGACTAACCCCGATTTTGACGGCAGGTGAAGTCGGAGGTGTCTGCCGACTCGCCCTCCGACCTGGCGCGCGACCTGCTCCGCCTGGTGGAGACCTCCGAGTCGGACTACCAGACGGCCATCTCGGACAACTACCAGACGATGTCGGAGACGACGTTCAAGGCGCTGCGCCGCCAGCTGCCCGTCACGCGCGCCAAGATCGACTGGAACAAGATCGTGTCGTACTCGGTGGGCAAGGAGCTGCGCGCGCAGTAGCCGCCGGGGGCAGAGGCGGGCGGCGCGGCTTTGGGGTTAGGGCCGACGGGGTGGCCACGCCGTTGAGGCCGCGTTCGGCGGGGCGTTTTGTAGCGAGCGATTCGTGAGCGGCGGTCACGTACGAGACGGATCGGAACCCAGGGTATCTGTCTGGCTTTCCGCTGAAGTAGGGTACGATTTTGTCCTGAAACACGGCTGATATCGGGAATAATCGGCGAAACTAGGGGCGTTAAGTGGAAAGCGCAACTGATTCTTAGATGCAGACGTCGACTCTGTGCCGCGAATTGCGATCTCTCGTGTGCATGGCCAGTCCGTCGCGTCGGTGGCTGATGCATCTATAAATTTTAAAAATACAAATTTACAAATAAAATCGATTATTGCTGGCATGAACGCGCATTCTACTTCGTCGGGAAGCTGGATAGACGTCTATAAGGCGATCTGTTTCGTACAAAGCTTCCGCTCGTGGCTTGTTTGCGAAAAATATGTTCGTGAAAAGTCGCAGCGAAGGGATGGGACTGGCCGTCAGTCGGTGTCATCTCGGCGGCCCGTACAAGCTTCTACGATGCGAACTTGACGGATTGGCAGCCCGTTGCATCGGCAGCCCGTCGTCCTGGCAGACGTCGGCGCGATTCGACGATATGATGCTCGCGCCGGCAGCCTCTCCACATCCCCGCCTCCCCAACGCCAGGCTTCACGTGAGGCATCAAGACGCCGGCAGATCGCTCGACATCCGGCATCGTCGCGACGATCGGCTTGTAAGTTCCATCTCGAGAAGTACGTCTTGGTGCCTCTCGCGAATCTGCCCCCGCGTTTCCGCGAGCGAGACAACGACGTCGCTGGCGTAGGCTTGCATGCGCTGTGGTCATGTCGGCGCCTTCGTTGAAATAGTTCCGACGGAGGCGTCGCCGTTCGCCCCCGCGTGGGATCCCATCTTTGTGACGGCGGCGGTCTCGGCTGGTCGTTATCGTAATGGGAGCTACGCCGTCTTGCCGATCGGACATCAGGGGCGCTGGCTGCTTGACGAGACGGCGGCGAAAGGGTTGCTGCGCGTCACGTTCCCGGCAAGCTATGGCTCTGGGGAGAGCGATGTCTTTCGCTGAGTATCTGCCGCCCTTCTTGCCAGGAGAGCGGCCGTGTTTCGGACACGATTCGTCGAGTCGATCTCCGCTTTAAGTCGACGCGGCAATTCGGTCCCGGCCGAACTCCGGGACGCGGCTTGGCGTCGTCCGGTGGCTGGGGGAAATGTATTACTAAACTTAACCTGACTAGAAACAGATGAATTTACAATCAGCAAGCTACGGCTCGGAAGAGTGGTCCGGCATCGGAATGTTCGGGAGAGAAGGAATCAATTATGTGTCGGGCGTTCATTGGTTTATGCAGTGCTGTGAAGCGAGTAAATTATACCAATCTATTCGATGGTGTTCTGTTTCTGATCCCGATCACACCTTAGCGTTGTCTCCTTCCGGCTCCAAACTTCCTGTGTGAGGGATGTATGATGACGTTCTTTATTAGTCGGTGACTTCTCTGTCTGCTGGACTGGGAGGTTGCAGGGTTTTAAGTCGGTGCAACAGCTTCACTCTGACTGCTTGTCAACTTCTCGACAGCACGGATCAGTGGAGGATCCTGCTGTTGGAGTTGTTCTGTGTCTGCTGGGAGGTTGCAGTGTTTCAAGCCGGTGCAACAGCTTCACTCTGCCTGCTTGTCAACTTCTCGACAGCATGGATCGGTGGAGGATCCTGCTGTTGGAGTTGTTCTGTGTCTGCTGGGAGGTTGCAGGGTTTCAAGCCGATGCAACAGCTTCAAATGGCTTGCTTGTCAACCTCTCGACAGCACGGATCGGTGGAGGAAACCTGCTGTTCGAGTTGTTCTGTGTCTGTTGAGAGGGTGCAGCCGTAATTTTCCATCTGAGAAGTCATTATACTGTTAGAATATTTGATTTTTAACTAGGTCTTACCTACTTAACTATGGAAATAGGAAATCAATTGTAAAGGATCTATTCTAAACAGTTAAACCAACAGGCGTGATGTTTGGAGTGAAATGGCGAGGTTTATTTTGCAGATCGGTGAGAATGAATTGTCGTCAGTTGTGTGGGTGTCGATTCAGTGCGATACGGCGCTCAAGGGCTCGGCTCGGATGTTGGACAAGTCGAGTCGGGAGTCCATCGTGTCGTCAAGCTCCCCGACAATAGCGCTGAAAAGGTCGGTTCATTTAGGACCAAAACATCTGGACGCTCCAACGATGAAACAAAAAGCGTATGCAAGTGTTGACATTGATATAACTATCAGCTGCAAAGGAAAGTGTTGTTTGAAAATAAATAATGCATAGTGGGTAATCATTGACTAAGGCCCAGTTTTTCAGTAGGTAGCTTGTTAATTATTAAACTGTCTTTCAACACAATATCTCATTGGCATATTATTGGCAGTGGCCATGGTATTTGCGAACTAACGGGCTACTAAGCAGTTAATGGGCCACTGAAAAACTGGTCCAAAGTAACAGTTGCTAAAACGTTCAACCACAAGTTTGAAGATTGGGCACAGGAAAGTATCTCTTCAAGTCTTGTGTGCCGTCTAATCTAGCAAACTTTCAGGGAGTTACCATCATAATGTGATGGAGCATATTATGCTCAACCGGAGCCAACAAACAAACTGAGACTTCTGCACTTTTGGTGTCATTAATTGCAAATAGCATTGAATACAATTTAGGTACCTACTGATTATTCCCCTATTCCTTTGGGTTTCTACCTCTCAGTCTCTGGCTGGATATTACGAGGAGAATAGAATATTTGAGTCGGTGTTTGTGATATTCACTTGAAACGATTTGGGGGCAGTTAGCGTCGGAAAATCGATGTCAAGGATACTTACACGTTGTCGCCACGGATAATGTGTAGGCCCAGAACGACTTGCTCGACACCTTGGTTCGTGCTGTACACTCGCTCGTGGCTTTCATCAAGAATAAGGTTTATTGTCTGGTCGAATCCTTTTAACGTTCCCTGTTAACATTGCACAAATATGTCGATGCAAAAACAAGGATGTTGACAAGCTGTCAATTCAATACATTGAAAGGTTGAGTTTGGTAGATTTTAAGGCTTAGAGCTCTTCGATGTCTTTTAGAGAGACATAGATTGAATTTGGTACATCTTAATTCAAGAGAATAACGAAATTCTAAGATCAAAACAAAGAAACTAACCACAAAGTTCCGACCGTCAGACGTGATGATGGAGACAGTGTCTGGAAGGTTTTGTCAAGGAAATAGGTGAACCGTTGTCGAAATACTAAGCAAATATGTTTCCTCTGCTGAAATGGACGAAATGTGAGTTCGATTTTGTCGTAATTTGCTTGATAAAAGGATACGATTAACATAGCTCTCCAATCCGGACGCCATCGCGGTATTTCTGAATTCTCATAAACAATGGCCGGGTTTCCGGTAAAACGGCGGCCGAACCGGATTCAGTTTGAGTAAAATTTCAAACTTTTGTTACCATCAAACAAATTGTTTATTTTGCACAATTTGTTTCTAATGATATAGTGAGATTATTTCCTGATTTTGCAGTGAGTCACCTTTTTATTACAATTTTTTGAATTGAAATAGTTAACTTTATTCTCGTCAATGCTTAGAACTGACTTAGAATACCGAAATACTAAACTGAATACCTACGAAATACCAAATTACCATACTGTTCACACATGCTACAACTTGAAGGTTAATAATATGCGAGCATTGCCAATCTTATCGATACTGTAAATTCTGCCAACAGGACACAATTTCTGATGATTGTATTTGAATTAAAACTCGAGGCAGACCTTCTCGGACCGGCGACGAAATAACGCACCTCGGTGCTCTTGCTTCGGCTATTCTACACCTCATTCGGGTATTGTTCCAAAATATTTTGTTTCGCCTTTATTTTAATTTTTCACACGTCTTTCTCTTGAGTCTTTGCGCCAATTCAACCGTATACTTGGTTTATTTTTAAAGCTCTAATGTTTTATTATTGGTTCTTCTTGTATTGGGTTTCATTGTATTGTTCCCCTACATTATCAGGTCCTCTCATTAACAAGCAAGTGCCCCTTCAATTCAATTCCATATTTTTCAAGATGTGTTCAGTTGACCCCCCGGCCCCTAGAACATAGGCCAAAATCGGGTAGGTGCGTCCATTCGTTTCACCCTCGTTTAAGGGTGGATTTTATTTAATCGTACGTTTCAGGGCGTGATTAGAGATATAAAAATACTTTCATCATGTTTAAGCTTTATGAAAGTTTCCTTTTGTATCAAGAAAATCTCAATTAAGTGCAGGGGTGGCCAAGATATTTTCGATTTTGTATGGTACAAAATTTAAAGTGAATGTTTTGCTGTTATTTGTCCCAGAAGAGTATTTAATGTACAGTGTGTGTTTTTGAGAGAGAGAGGGAGAGGGAGGGATAAAGGGAGGAAAAGAAAGGTCATTTATAGTCCTTCAAGGTCCTTCCTTGGTGATTGGTTGACACAACTTCTAACAGACTTTGATTTTGACAGAAAGCAGTGTGGCCGTGCACTCAGTAAAGTGAACGGAAAATGCCGACGAAACGCTGGATGCAGAATTTAACGCACTGTTTCGCTTCCTTAGAACATTTGATGGCAAAGATATCACAAAGGACTGAATTAATCTACGCCAATATCTTCATTCTGTTACAACTGAACGTGGCTTGATTGTAGTCGAATAACTTGATAGATGTTTAATGAGTTTTGATGTAGCCTCTATGATAATTGGCTGATGTTTTTAGCGTCGATCGGTGATACAAAAAACAAATTTATAATCTTCAGGTTAAGCAGAGTGGTCGAGCGCATTGATCAATGTTTCCCACCTTGAAAAACCGAGATCGGATCCCTACGATGGCATCGCTTTTTGACCAACGAATTTAATCTGCATTTATTTAATTATTGCACAGCTCGCTGCTTGTTGCGTCAAAGCGAGCCCAGCTGTGTACGCAAAATATTTGAGCCGTTAATTGCATCGCAATGAATCGGTTTGACAAAAAGACGCCATGCTTCTCAGAGCAGCCTGGTCCAGTGGAAAGCTCGCTCGCTAAGTGACGGCATTACAGTGCTACTCGGATACAAAACCTGAAGCCGACGTAGCTTTTTGGCAATGTCCAGTAATGGTAAAAAAATAAATACTCATACACACCGAAGTATGTGACTTGCAATCATCCTTGGATCACTTGGATGTCAGAGGAAACAAGTAGTTAAACTAAAAACAGCACCATGTGCAACGAGGACGGAGAATTCCATAAAATGTACCATCAATGGCGTGTTCTAGTGGCTAGCTCATCTGTCTGGTAGTCATCCGGCGTGGGTTCATATCCTAGTCCCACCGCCTTTTTGGAACTCAATATTCATTTGGAATTGATCATAAATTATCAACCTTCACTGAAATGTCATATATAGAATACGCCTTATAAGGGGACGGCATGCCAAAGGAAGAACTCGGTTCGACTGTGGACGTCATGCACAGTGCACTTGGATTCCCAGGCTTTTGGCATTTGAATTAATAGTGGGGTTTAGAGGCATCAAAAATTGATAGCGCCGTCACATGACAACAGCGCACTCTCTGATTGGTTGAAACAACTTATAACAGACGGATTTTGAGCAGATTTCGATGGCAAGCAGTGTCTCCCTGCCCTCAGCTCGGTGAACACTGTTTTACAGTCGCGATGCGTACGAAACGCTGTGTGCGGAGGATAACTGATAAGGCACGGTATTTTTTCGCTTACACAAATCATTGTACAGATTGCTCAAAGCACAGAATAAACCTTTGTCATTTAAGACATTTCCTCACGATGGTGGTTAGCACGTTGCCTTACGGATGAGTGTTCCGTGCGACTCGAGTTCAATCCCAGCGGGAAGCTAAGCTTTTTGGCAATGTCTGGCATTGTCAAAATACTGAATACACACTGAACAACTGTGAGGTATAGGACTTGGTCGTCTTAAATGTCAGAAACACAAGTCAATCGCTTAAAAAAAGAACACAAGCTTACCATGTGCAATGTGTAGGGAGAATTCGACGCAATCGAACATCGACAGCGTGGTGCATTGGATAGCCCACTTGCCTGGTAATCTAGCGACGCGGGTTCGATTTCCGGTGCGTTTACCTTTTTGTAACTACAAATTCTATTGTTATTATTCTTATGTATCGTGCAGAGCCACGAAGTTGTAATAAGGTGTTATAGAAAAAAAAATATACTAAGTCACAGATTTGTTCAATTTTAGCTAACAGGTGGCGCTGTAGTCATCACTCCATGGTCATTCTTACCAAACATTTTACATAAGTTCAGCAGCGTTGCTTAGGGTGCTAGGGTGGGGCGTTTAATTTTCCGCAAAAATTCAAACCGAGGGAGCGGAGCGACCGAGACTTGAATTTTTGCTACTATCTTGAATAACATTCGCCTAAATTAAATGCAAAAAAGCACACGCCTCTCTGTACGTGCCTGGATTCGAACCCGGTACCTTTCTCCTACCTACCTACACAGTTTCCTACCTTAACCACTCGGCTGGCGAGAAACGATACATCCACGGAGATTTTAAAGGTATATGAATGTTGTTTGTTTACCTTTTGTACTTATTAAAATTTCGCGAGGTTGGCGTACCCCCGCCACCCCAATTCATGAGCAAAGCTCAATAGCCACTCGGATTTGAACGCACCACCTTTGCGTTACGAACCAAGCGACTTAACCACTCGGCCATTCGAGGGATGTGATGGTGACCGATTTCTTCAAATATATATGTTTTTTGAAAGATCTTTTACAATGGTAAAAAAGTGGATGTCACTGGGCTCGAACCACGCGCAGACAGATCTATTTTTCCAAACTCAACGACTTTTCGGCTGAGCCATCTTGTCATCCTTGTATCTCCTCTATCTCTATATTTCTTCTTAATTGCATAAGTTGCATCTGTTAGTATTAACGTTTCTCTTAAAGATATTTCTACAAAAATTTCGTGAAGGGTTTGGGCATAGTTTCAAATCAAAGTTTGCATTTTTTAATTCACAATTACTGAAATTCTTTGGAAATTGTCGTGTCCATTTTTCTACAAAATAAGTTTTTAGTATCGTGAGTTTTCCCGTGATAGCAACTATCAAAAATCTACACTTTCAAAGCTAAGACTGGTAGGTATTTGATCATTTTTGTTCTTGGATTTTTTCAAAGGCTGTTTCCATGAAAGGTATTACATTCAATGAATTATCACCCAAATTAAATACCCTCTTGATTCTTTCCCCCTGCACTTCGTGGTTTGGGTTTTGCAGAAATAAAGCAGTTCATGCTTGTTCATTAATGTATATTGAAGATAGATACAAAATAAAGTGGGCAGAAACGAACATATAACTTAATTAGAATCGGTGGCTTGGTTGTTGTTATATTTTTTTGTATTTACATTGCAATCTTTTAAGAGAATATCAAGACCCTGAATTGCACGGTTCTTTTAGATTTCACCCAGCCAAAAAGTTCAGTCAAATTCTAAGTCGACGTCTGCGCGACGAACGGGCTGCCGACGCGACGGACTGGCGATGCACACGACGGATTGCACAGCGTTGTGTTGCTTTGCGCACAGAGTCGACGTCTGCACGACGAACGAGCTGCCGACGCGACGGACTGGCGATGCACACGACGTATAACAGACTAATTTTGAGGACATAGTTTAACTGATATGTTCCCATATTTTTGACCCGACACTGTACAATTTGGCTGGGTGTTACAGGGTCTATTACCGTACACACTCCCTTGAAGTATGAATTACCGAGTGATCTTTTACAGACATTTCTCAATACAGTTTTTTTCTAAAGGTGTTTGTTTCTATTTAAGTAATTAGGCGAGACAGTTTTCTCTCACTAAAAACATTAGTTTTATATGACTTCCAGTGGTTATGTCTATATTTTTATCTCGATATGAAATGCATTGTTCGAATGCTGATCATTCTCATATCCAGATAAAAATACACTTACCTACGAACAACAATTCACGGCTAAGTACATCAAAACGAAGTGAAATCCTTCACTTTCGATCCACGTAAAACAATCGGTGGGTGCGCTTGTCTACAAATGTGAAACGTACCGCGTTTATAATTACAATTATTTAAGTTATAACAAGGAACTTTTTTTTTTTTTAAGGGTGGTCCCAATTTATATAATTCCATTGACGGTACGTTAAACTATAGGCTGGTTATGGGTCGCGAGGTCGGCATGAAGCAACGCATTGCCGACTCGCTCCATGATATCGTATTATAAAACTTTGTGGCAAGATTTCCTCGCTCAATCTTGACGGTACCCTTGCGTAGGACATAGCATTTTGTACAGGAATTAAGACAAAAATGCAGTAAGAGCTTAGCAAATTAATACCAAGACAAAACAGGCTTCCGAATTCATTGCTCCGTAATCTTCTTAACTTTTGTAACTTCGCTAACAATGGCCTTAACAATGGCAGAATGTTTTTGCTGTATGGATCTTCTAGACACGAAGGAAATAAACTTGACAAATCAAGAAAAGAAAACGACCGACCAAAAAAATTACTTGAAAGTCAAAACATCTCGACGTATCCACTTCACTTTGGCTCCAAGTGTCAAAGTGCCACTTTGCCTCGCTCAAAAAGATAGAGCACTCGACTTGTCAATCAAATCTCTGAATTATCAACACTCTGCCAGACACCACCAACCGCAGAGTTAGCCGAGCTAACCAACGCTCACCGGTGACCTGCTATACGTCCTGAGAAATTAATGGAAAACATTGGAGACAAGATACATTCTCGGATACAACTAGAGCCATTTTGATACATTTTAGTGGCTAACTTAAGTTATTCTAGCAATAATGTTATCTCCCGTCTGTTTGTAAGCCCGTAGCAGGTGGCTTTTTTGATAACTCCCACGTTATTATGTGGTTGAATGGAAGAATAAAAAAAATCAGTTCCTATATTTAATTGACAATGTGAGTTTGAGTTGCAAGCTGACACTGCTCAACCAAAAAAAAATACCGTTAAAACTAAATTAAAATTATAATAAAAGACGCATTAAGAACGATCAGATTACAAGCGTAGAATTCGGAAGGCTGCCTGACGGCGTTGGGCAAGGAGGGTGGCCGGCTTGGTGGGGGCTTGCGAAGCGGACGCGGTTGTCGGTGCTTCAGGCTTGAGGGACGCCAACGATCAATTCATAGTGCAGACATTTGGTTCGTCGACAGCAACAGGCCGAAGCTGTTGTCATCGTCACAAGACATCCTCAACAGGTCAACAACCCAACAAAGATACCAGTGAAGGCTCAAATTAAATACGCCCAGGGCCCTTTTTCACAAAATTTATCATTTTACAATTCTGCACAATTAGGTGAATTTCAGTTTTTGTTCCCTACACTTCATTTGGAAACAATAGCTGAATTTTACCCATTCCACAGAGTAAGAAACAGAAAAAGGTAGTGCATAGGGGTCCTGGTTCTTGACAAAGTCTCCCTGTCCGATTTTGGACGATTGGGGGGGATTTTAGGACATTGTCATTCCAGGGTTTCAGGAGTGGTGGTTCAACCAAACCTTTTTTCTCTCACTAGGGCTTCGAGAAATCTTAAATTGCTGATTGATAAATTTTCAATGTTCATTAGGTATAGCCGGAATTGATTAAATGGGAAAAAATAAGAAAGCATCATAAAAAATTCGTTTTTAGGAAAAATACTAAACTCAAAACAATTAAATTTGAACACCATCCGTCGTGTGATAAGGTTTGACATATCTTAAAAGTTACGTTGGATAATATGACATGACTTGGCTTCATGAGTGTGTAACATAATTTGAAAAAACCTGAAAATTATCGTAAATACAGATCTTACAGAAAGCAGTTAAGAAGATAATATGCTGAAAATCGTACGGATCGAATTTGAAAACAAGCAAAGAAATGCTGAAATTTTAATCGAAATCAAAAGAGCCATTTGGAATATATAGAGCGCGAAAAAACAGACGCAATTAATTATAAAAAAAAACGTCTGAATTATTCAGCAGTAAAAATAATTGAAGATTTACTTTCCGCGCTGCGTTCATTAGGCTCATCGATGAAATCCGGAGTACAAACTGTTCTAAAATCAACCACCAATTATAAGTTGACAATGTCGAAGTGCGTAGAGCCCAGGACCCGGGTTCCATCCCCGCGTGGGATCAAGAAAAAATAATCCGGCACCGAAATCGAAGGATGTTTTGTTTCATAGCAACAGCTTCTGCCAGCAAGATGAATATTATTAAGAAACACTATCCAAATAGGTAACAATTACATAGTGATATAATATATAGCATTAATATAAGTATAATATTACAGTTAGTTTTATAAATATATTTGTGTGTGTGTGTGTGTTTAAGTGATAACATACGTAATATTATATATCATAATATAATTTATAATAGTTCATATTATAACGGCGCGTGGCTGTGATGCTAAGACTGTGAATAATTAAGGTGAGA
This sequence comes from Nemurella pictetii, assembly GCA_921293315.2. Taxonomy (NCBI): domain Eukaryota; kingdom Metazoa; phylum Arthropoda; class Insecta; order Plecoptera; family Nemouridae; genus Nemurella; species Nemurella pictetii. The sequence goes on from OV121124.1 coordinate 7,309,962, forward strand.
TGATTATGTTATCTTTGTAAGATATTTTATATATCAATTACCAATATATGTTTATAGTAAGTATATATATATCGTTGAGCATTTTTATATACAACATCACATTTAGAAAGTTTACTTTTTTAGGTTCATTAGGAAATTTGCGTTGTTTGGGTGTGTTTTTTTCGGTTTTCAAATCAACTCCGCACTTCCTGGGGCTTCTAAAAGGTCGAGCACAGCGACAAGAATTAAATCTAGTCGAAGGCGTACACGACTTGGCCCAAAACTAAACAAATCTCAGAAAATACCTCATTTTCCGAACTGTGCAAGACATACGTCCTAGCTGTTGCCTTATCTTACGCTTAGACCTTGATTACTTCCAGTGAATTTTCATAATGATACCAACAATTGTCCCAACCTATGCCTGTAGCACGCTGTGTTACAATGCACAGTGTGAAAAATCGTGACTTGATATTTAAGAAATCAAATAAATTACCCTGCTGAAACGCAGCTTGCTACAGACTTCTCGGCTACCGAAACGGGCTTCCAGGTAATCCCAACAAGAAGTTAACACAGTGCGGAGCTGATACCTTCCATTCAACGACATTTGCGACGAATTTTAGGAAAAGTGCGTAAACCTATCTCACTTGTTTCTTCCTCGTATCTCTTGTGCTCTCTCTCTCTTTCTCTTTCTCTCTCTCTCTCTCTCACACACGCCGAAGGGACGGTTAAACTTTGTCAAAAAGTTACAAAAAAGACGTCGAATGCGTCTTCGCTTCGCTCGCACACATCCGCTTGATGACCCTTGACTACCAGAGGAGCCGTTAACTTACCATAACCGATGTCCTAACGGAGCGTTAGGACAATAATGGCCTGATTACATGCCGTTTGGACAGTTTGGTTGGTCTCAATTTGTTTGATTTGAAAATAAATTAATTTCTGCTGTCAAATCAGGAGCTTTCCAGATGTTAGTGGCGTTAAAAGTGTTTAAAACAAACACCGAAATTACACCTATTCCATTCAATCAAAATGACGTCATGATACCCACTCGCTAAAGCCAGACAGAGCAATTTGGGTTGTGATTTCCCTGTCTTCAATTGTTATTTAGCAGAGCTAAGTAATTTTTTTCCAAACGGGTAGTACGTCCAGTGGGTATCAGACGTCATTTTTCTCTGAGTGGAATAGGTCTATTGACCAAGTAAAAAACTGAATTATTTAGCACAGACTCCCTGCTCTAAGACCTTTGATGAAGCAGCTACCACAGCTTCGCGGTATAGGTTTGTGGGAAGGCTGAGAATCAAATCCCGGGTGAAAGCAATCCTAAGAACTTATGCGCTAAGATTGAAAAAATAACTAGTATTAAAAATTAGTAATCAAGAATTCTTAAAATTATTCCAATGGATTGAAATTTGTAGCGCCAACGCTGTTAACTGTGTGTTTGGATTGGTTAGTAACCAGCTGCTATGATTACTGTTCGTTAAGTTAACGGCTGATTAGGCATTAGGGTAACCACGCGTTATTTCACTTGCCGGACGCCGACGTAACATGCCTAGATCACATCAATCAAAATATCTTACCATACTAATATGGGAAACTCTGCCGAGATAGCATTGCTGAGCTCATAATCGTCAGCGCTGCCTAAGCGGCGAGAGAAGGAATTAAAGTAGCCAAGCCATCTTGTCACAAATTAAAACAACGTTTCTTACGTCATCTTACGTAATATTTAGGGGGCTTTACTTGCCACTGATGCTCAATCTCAAGCGTCAACTGACAGTTGACATAAAAAAGAGAATCTTTCCCGGATGATAACTCTATACTTGTTTCATTTAACTTCTTTTAATGCCGCCAGATTCGTTACCAGATTTTGTCGTGAGTTTCCTACATTAGTTCAGCAATATATTTTCTAGAATTTTACTGCGTCCGAATGCCCGACCTAATTTTAGTTTCAACAACGATTGCAGTGCGCTGTGCAGGACGTAGATGACATCACTAGACATTACAACGATTCGCTGCTAGAGCCTCGCACGGTACCCAACAAAATGTCCGTCAAGGTGCAAATATAACATTATTATTATTTCTCTCTCTTGTCTACTTAATCATTAAGGTATAGTATAGAGATATTTTGTTCATCAATAACATTCAAATAATTCATATTCAGTCCGCCATATCGCACGTCTTTGATTTGATATCAGTATTTGCAACCCGGTTGCATTATATGATTTGATAAACCCACGAATATGACTTTTCTTGCTACATACAGGTAAACAATTATCATATGCGTGGCCCACATGTATAAATGCAAGTATCAAACACTTGCGGGCATTTCAACGCTTTGAAATCTGTCAGATTGACAACTTGGCAACACTGCCTCACATTCACACACAGTGGAATACAACGTTGCATGAGAAACTCGCACCTGTTTTAGACAACATGACAACAAGAAAAATCCGCAGCCAGCGAAATTCCACGCCCAAGAGGAGAGAAAAAAGGAACGTTCGTTCCAATTTCGCCCTCTTATTTTTCGTTCCTTTGTCGTTCCGAAATTCATGACAGCGAAAAGGCCCAAACACAACCACACCTTCAACACCTGACTCAATACCGAAGCTTTCACAAGCAAACACTTGTTGGTATTGTGCCTTCATTTTCCCAGAAAGTTCTAGCAAGGTGTTCCACCTTTACCTACCGACATGGTGCCTTAAAGACAGCACTGCTGTGCTAGGCCTGGTTAGCTTCAACCTCAGCTCGCTGCTAGGTTAGTTGCACCCTCAGCTCGCTGCTATAGGTTAGCTTCACCCTCAGCTCGCTGCTAGGCTAGGTTAGCTTCACCCTCAGCTCACTGCTAGGCTAGGTTAGCTTCACCCTCAGCTCGCTGCTAGGTTAGCTTCACTCTCAGCTCGCTGCTAGGTAAGATTAGCTTCACCCTCAGCTCGCTGCTAGGCTAGTTTAGCTTCACCCTCAGCTCGCTGCTAGGCTAGGTTAGCTTCACCCTCAGCTCCCTGCTAGACTACGTAAGCTTCACCCTCAGCTCGCTGCTAGGTAAGATTAGCTTCACCCTCAGCTCGCTGCTAGGCTAGTTTAGCTTCACCCTCAGCTCGCTGCTAGGCTAGGTTAGCTTCACCCTCAGCTCCCTGCTAGACTAGGTAAGCTTCACCCTCAGCTCGCTGCTAGGTTAGCTTCACCCTCAGCTCGCTGCTAGGCTAGGTTAGTTGCACCCTCAGCTCGCTGCCAGGTTAGCTTCACCCTCAGCTCGCTGCTAGGATAGGTTAGCTTCACCCTCAGCTCGCTGCTAGGTTAGCTTCACCCTCAGCTCGCTGCTAGGTTAGCTTCTCCCTCAGCTCGCTGCTAGGTTAGCTTCACCCTCAGCTCGCTGCTAGGCTAGGTTAGTTGCACCCTCAGCTCGCTGCTAGGCTAGGTTAGCTTCACCCTCAGCTCGCTGCTAGGCTAGACTCAATCCACCACACTCCAAACCATTGTCTTTAAAAATACGCCTTCAAACAGCAAGCGTCCAACAGACCAATCACAGCACGCGTCGACACCGACCCGACCTCGGGGTTCCGGCAATCACACACAGGGCGCGTTGATGTTCCGCCGCGCGGCCGCCATGTTGTTGTTGTGATTGTCGTTGTGCCGGCGGTTGGTCGCCTGGCAACGGCGCACCGCGTCGCGCGCAGCCTTGGCGACGTTGATGTGCAGTGGGCGGAGCTTCGAGTGCATCCGTCCCTCGACGCATGCGCCGCTCGACTCGGCGATCGTGGCCATCGAGAGCGGCCGCGTCGACGACAACTGCGCGTTGGCGTTCGCCTCGCCGGCCTCGTGGTTGTCGTGATGTCACACCTGGTGACGTCGCCGGGGTTGGTTACGTCATGGGTCTTAAAAGGGGTAGCGGCCTGCGCGGCGGACTTGTTGGAGTTCCCTTTTAGCGTTGATTCAAGCACCATCGGCGACCATGGGTCACGGTCAAGGTCACTCAGGTGAAATAGAGGAGGTCAAATCGTCAAACTGGCTTCAAAAGATGTCCACGGGATGCGTTATCCACGCGAGTATACACACCACTGATATCATTTGCCTGGATAGCGCATCGTATCGAGCCAAGGTCAGGTAAGTGAAGCCAGATTTTCGACATCTCAAACCAATACGCTCTATGCTATATGAGATCAGCGGGAAGACATGATAAAGTGGCTCAATATGGCATCAAGGTCTCACTGTACGAAGCGCTATCCAGGCTATAGAGATCAGTGGGAAGACATGATAAAGTGGCTCAATATGGCATCAAGGTCTCACTGTACGAAGCGCTATCCAGGCTATAGAGATCAGTGGGAAGACATGATAAAGTGGCTCAATATGGCATCAAGGTCTCACTGTACGAAGCGCTATCCATGACTATAGATATCAGTGGAAAGACATGATAAAGTGGCTCAATACGGCATCAAAGTCTCACTGTACGAAGCGCTATCCATGGCTATAGAGATCAGTGGGAAGACATGATAAAGTGTCTCAATACGGCATCAAGGTCTCACTGTACGAAGCGCTATCCATGACTATAGAGATCAGCGGGAAGACATGATAAAGTGACTCTATACGGCATCAAAGTCTCACTGTACGAAGCACTATCCAGGCTATAGAGATCAATGGGAAGACATGATAAAGTGGTTCAATTGAGATCAAAGTCTCACTGTACGAAGCGCTATCCATGGCTATAGAGATCAGTGGGAAGACATGATAAAGTGGCTCAATACGGCAACAAAGTCTCACTGTACGAAGCGCTTTCCAGGCTATAGAGATCAATGGGAAGACATGATAAAGTGGTTCAATTGAGATCAAAGTCTCACTGTACGAAGCGCTATCCATGGCTATAGAGATCAGTGGAGCACACAGAGCAGCCGTCTTGCCGGATGCAACAGGTCTAGAACGTACCTCTTGCAGGAACTTGAGGGGGCAGACTCCCTGGCAGTTGTCTGCGTTGCGGATCATCACCATTCCGTCCAACTCCTCTCCCACTTGGATCACCACCTGGAAGATCACAGCCTCGCTTAGTCTTGCGCCGCGTCCCGGACTCGAACCGAGGTCTTCGTGTCCGAGATGTGACGTTGGGGAGTTGCGAAGATGACGTCATTCTCATTATATCTCCCTTTTTTTCATTGGGGCATGAATAGCGACTATAAGGTCATAGCAACAATTAGAAGGTATTTACTCTGGTGGAAGATGAACTTAATTATGTGAGACGTTATTTCCCACGGTACTCACTCTTGTAGAAACCAACAGAAGTTTAGTTTGGTTCTTACATTTTTATTGTATTTATAGGTACTAAAATATTATTCGGAAAAGCTGTCTTAAATAAAACAAAGAGCAATTGGAGCTATACCAACTCTACCGATCTGAAGAGGTTTAAGGTGGTGAAAGCTTAGACGGTGTCAATAAAAAGACAAGTAGGAAAGAAAGTAATTTTGTTCTTGCTGTGTGCTGCTGCTGTGCTGCTTGTGTTTCCTTGTGTTACTTTGTGTTTCCTTGTGTTACTTTGTGTTTCCTTATGTTTCCTTTTGTTGCATTGTGTTTCCTTGTGTTACTTTGTGTTGCCTTGTGTTTCCTTGTGTTGCCTTGTGTTGCCTTGTGTTTCCTTGTGTTTCCTTGTGTTTACTTGTGTTACTTTGTGATGCCTTGTGTTTCCTTGTGTTGCCTTGTGTTTCCTTGTGTTTACTTGTGTTACTTTGTGTTGCCTTGTGTTGCCTTGTGTTGCCTTGTGTTTCCTTGTGTTTACTTGTGTTACTTTGTGTTGCCTTGTGTTTCCTTGTGTTGCCTTGTGTTGCCTTGTGTTTACTTGTGTTACTTTGTGTTGCCTTGTGTTTCCTTGTGTTGCCTTGTGTTGCCTTGTGTTGCCTTGTGTTTCCTTGTGTTTCCTTGTGTTTACTTGTGTTACTTTGTGTTGCCTTGTGTTGCCTTGTGTTGCCTTGTGTTTCCTTGTGTTTCCTTGTGTTTACTTGTGTTACTTTGTGTTGCCTTGTGTTTCCTTGTGTTGCCTTTATTTGCCTTGTGTAAATGTTAAACCATATAATAAGGAGGGTTCAAAATGTTTAAATTTCTTTGCTCTGCTACTCCTAGCGGCTAGCTGCTTGCCCTGCTCTGACCTGGTCACCATGACCCCACTGTCCTAGTCTGACCTGGTCACGAAGCAGCATGACCCCGTAGTCCTAGTCTGTCCTGGTCACCATGACCCAGTGGTCCTAGTCTGACCTGATCACGAAGCAGCATGACCCCGTGGTCCTAGTCTGACCTGATCACGAAGCAGCATGACCCTGTGGTCCTAGTCTGACCTGATCACGAAGCAGCATGACCCCGTGGTCCTAGTCTGACCTGATCACGAAGCAGCATGACCCCGTGGTCCTAGTCTGACCTGGTCACGAAGCAGCATGACCCTGACCCCGTGGTCCTAGTCTGACCTGGTCACGAAGCAGCATGACCCTGACCCCGTGGTCCTAGTCTGACCTGGTCACGAAGCAGCATGACCCCGTTGTCGGCGTCGTCGCAGACTTGCAGGTTGTGGGTGACCTGCAGCGGGCGCTCGCCAGGCATCAACTTCATCACGTACTTTGACGGGAAGAATCCGACGCGGCCGAGACACTTGCCCTTCCACCAGTCGACATCCGAAGTGTCGATCACCGTCACCTTGTACCCGGCTCTGAAACAATTCACAACCCCTCGGATCACACGATCTCGACAAGGGTCTCACCGGTGCAGACAATCTTCAAATTTATGTTCTGATTGATTGATTGCTGGTGTTTAACGACGCACTGTTTGGACAGCTGGCCCTGTGGCGCTGGTCTAATGGCGTCGGTGAATGAAAGTGTGATGATGAACCTAACCTATGGCTAGAAGGGAGGAGGGGAAACCCGGTGCCGGCACGTAGGCTACTCCTGTCGAAAAGCACCGAGGGGACCACCGGCTTTACGTAACTTCCGAAGGACGGTACAACTCGAACGACAGGATTCCTCCGCTAATCCGTGCTGTCGAGAGGTTGATAAGCAAGGCGAGTGAAGTTGTCGTTCTAACTTAAAACCCTTCAACATCTAACACGAACAGAACTGATCATGTGCATGATGGTCACCCATCCAACACCTGACTCAGCGCGATGTTGCTTAACTTCGGTGATTACTGCTGAAACTACTGTTTATTTTTAAATGGCCGGTTCTACAATGTCCAGTTAAGTATCTACCTTCCACATAAAAACTCGTGCATGATGTCAACCTACCGATTGCTTCTATTTACTTTCTATCTGAAAGATTGCTATTAAACTGTACTTTATTAAACTGTCCTGTATAACCGGCCCTGACCCATAATTTTTTTAGAATTTAAAGGCGACTCTCAGTAAATTTCCTCCACATCGGCCAGAGGGTTTAGAGGAAAAAAACTGCAGTATAGAGAGGACCACCAAACTTGTGTAAATCAGGGGTAATCCACCCTGGCTATAAAGACCACTCAGAGAAAAATGACGTCAGATACCCACTGGACTTACTATCCGTTGGTTTAAAAGTATAATCATCTCTACCAATGAACCAAGGAAGACAGAGAAATCACAACCCGTACTGCTCCATACCTGGCTTTGCCTAGACGGTTACATGACGTCATAGTGGATGAATGTAATGGGATGTATCAACATGTCAGCAAAGACAGGAGCACGTACTTGAGGTCGAGTTCGTCGGGATGTCTGGACTTGAAGTTGTAGAGCACCACGTAGAGGTTGGTGGGCAGCAGCCGGTGCGGCTTCTGCAACATGAAGACAGGCACGTGCTAGCGGTGGCAAGCGTCAACTGCTCGGGTCTCGATCCACGATACGGGGTCGTTACGACCTTAGAGAAAATATCTTACTAGTACAATATTTGAAACTCTCGGCGTAAAGTTAGGAGCTAAGAAACGAAGTCATCTTCAGGAAAGACTCATTTAAATCTCAACTGTCAGTTGATATTTGAGATTGTCCATCAGTGGCAAAAAAAGCCCCCTTAAAATAACGTGGTAACGTTGTTTGAACCTGGATGGCTGTGGTGCTTTAGTTCCTAACCAAGCCGCCTAGGCAGCTGCCGATTCTGATGCCAGCTCAACAATGCTATATCAGCAGAGCGTACCACATTTTAAAAGTAAGACATTTGCAGAGGGGTAAACTTGTTAACTGGGTCCCAATGCTGAGTCACAAACTCCAACGTTGTCTGACGTTTCGCAAATCTATGCGAAACGACATGAACTTTAAGAAAGTACAAAATTTAGACTTAGATCCAAGCAATTGTAACATTAAAATAGTCAAGGGGACCAGAAAGCCACGTCACAAAATGAAGAAATTAAAATATCTCCTTAAGGGCAGTTTGCTCTGGATTATAGCGTGGTTTAAATTTAGATCAATAATAAGTTAAGCAACAGTTGGGGCTACGAACCGGCGAGGGGCACGGCGAGGTGCTCGCCGAAGACAAGCTCTTTTCGTTGTCGTCAGGTAGCTCGACGCTGCTCATGCGCATATTGCGCGCCGACAGCAGCCGACGGTTGTGCACCGGACTCGACGGGGCTGGGGAAACCACGTGATCACGTTAGCGACCTTGAGGCTAGCTCGGTGCGAGCAGTTCTGCCAACTGTGTCCAATGTGTTGTGATGAGTTGCAATGACTGGGCAGTGTTTAGGAATGTGGTGAGTACGGACACTCGCATTTTAAGGGGAGATACAAAAGTGAGTTTAATATGATCTAAATTCAAGATATTTTTACTTACATACAACCCCGAGGGTAAAGAAAACGTTTGACACATAGCAAGAACTGAATGATGAATCAATCATCAAGCTTAACCTCTCGGTAAAAATATGTCAAGTTGAAAAACGTACTAACGAATAAAAGCACAGTGTAAAAACGTATTAACAAAACAAACACTGTTTAAAAACGTACTAACGAAACAAAAACGTTGTAAAAAGTATCATCAAAATTCGACATGCAGCTTTGTAATCGCAAGGAATTCTTGAAAGAAATACACAAAATTATTAAAATTATTGACGAAACAGAAAACATGCGAAGCAGAAAATCTGTGAAAAAAAAATAGTTAATAGAAAAAATCGATGAAAACAAAGTGCGTGCGACAGCGAAACAAAAAAGTCCATGCAGCCGAGTGACATCACTCAACAAGCCATCGATGACGTCATACACTTGATCCGCGAGCTGGACGCCGATTGGCCGGCAGGGTCACCTGGATGCCCCGCCCCGCGCCTGCGCTGCACGTGCTCCGTGGACTCGGGCGAGTCCAGCGACAGGCTCTTCATGCGCAGGTTCAACTTCTGCCGCCGCGGACTGTGCGGCGCTGCAATCGCATCGAGATGACGTCATTGGTCACGCTCATCGCCGCTAGGGTCGGACGCGACATTCGCAACGCAATATCGCGGGCTTTGAGGTTAGACGAGATTTGTCTTGGGACTGACGATTTGGAAGATATCTTAGTGTGCTAATATAGGAAACTATGCCAAAAAAGAATCGTTGAGTTGGCGAAAGAATCGTCAGCGCCACCTAGGCTGCTTGGGTAAAAACTAAAGCATCCCAGCGATCTAGGTTCAACTTTAAACATCGTTACTTAATCATCTTACATAATTTTAAGGGGGCTTTGTTTGCCACTGATGCTCAATCTCAAGTGAACTTTAGACATCCTCAGTTTTATGATGAGCAAAAACGTGAATTGCCAAAATATTGTTTTGTGTTATTAGTAAAAACTTTAAATTCGAAAGTGTCTTAAATTTTTGTACAGTGCTAATCTATCCCAGGACGTTAATATCACTCACTCAATGTAGCCCTGATTTACCTCATCGCCCGCAATATTTAGAAGCAATGCGCTGCTCATGTTTTCTCAGGAAGGTACGATCCCGGGTGATAACGTCATGAACATTGGACGATGATGTGAAATGTTGGAGAGTTCAACCTTGCAGGTGAATGACAGCTAGGAGCGAAGCTAGCACGCAAGCGCAGTGTGTTATGTACAGTTTATAGCCGAGGGATGCTACGAAACGAGCGACGCGTTCGTTGGGAGCAAACATCAGTCGGGATTTCGAGTGTTAACCTCTCGGTATTAAAAGTTTAGCGGTAAAATAAAATTGATGTTAGTTTTCTGATGAAGCGCTCCAAATGATTGGACGATGGCTGTAAATTGGTTGTGGTTTATATTGTCTTTGTATTGTTTTGTTTTCAACAACGCTCTTTTTACGTGTGATGGCATGCATTTTCGCATTTTGTAGTATTTTTTTTCCATGATTGATCATATAAATGAGATAAGGAATGTCAGAATCTATCTAAAATAAATGTTCATAGTAAACATGCCTTAAAACTAGTCTGTGTTGTTAAAATATTTATTTCTTATTGCATGTCTTGTGAGCTTTTTTATGTTATTTGCATTCGGTTTTGCTGAGTTTGATAGTTCAGTAAAGTGTGTAGGATGGTTTGAATATAATGTCGCAGGTAATGCATGTTAAAGTTGCTCAGATTAAATATTTGTGTGGCTTTTTTGATGTATGAGCTTTATTGTTGGTATGTCTGTCTTTGGAATTAAGTAGTGACTAGATTCTCTTAAAAAGAACCTCAACGAACCCGCAAAGTATTTTGTATTGTTGTTTGAAGGAAAATTAAACTCATTTGAAGTAATTCTTAGCTAGATAAACGAATCGATTCACAAATTAAAAGTAAAGTGAACATTCCCTAGTTGACAATCATCACATAGAATATAGTAACTTGATATTTTGTCATTGATGACCACTGAGAAGCTGTCTTTTGGTTGTTTGGTCAAGAATGGTACTGTGCAACAACATGATCAACACGTGATGTTCAACACGTGGTATCTACACACAAAAGCGGGTGCGAATTTTAGCCAGCCTTGGTTCTAAGAGATCGTCCATCCGACGTGTTTTAATTAGCAATCTAGGAGGGAGTGCGTGGAATAGAAAAAATATCAAAGAGATAATTAATCACACTGAAATGAATGCTAATAAGTATTTAGGTCCAGTTTTTCAGTGGCTTGTTAATAATTTAACCACTGAAAAACCGGCCTTTAGTATTATATCTTCAGTCTCTGCAGTCAGTTTCTTATCATAGTAACACAGCTAGCACAGCTTGAAGAAAAGTGTTTAAATACTTAATATTCACTCCCCAGTTTTTAATATAATCAGAGGAATTTCTACGATAAAAGTCCTAGAGTTTCTTGTGAAATCGTCTGACGCTTTGTGCTTTGAGGGGTTGGCAAATGGGACAGACTTTTAGGGGTGAGCGATTTCTAGTTCTCTGTGCGATCGTTCCTAGCGCTACTAGTTGCGGGTTTGTGAAAACGTTTTTAAAAATACAGGCGAGGGGTGAGGATGGCGAACCCCTGACGGCGCTAGCACTGAAAGGTCTAGAAGCACAAGCCTACTGACAGAACTCTGAAGAATCTTAACACAAATTAATATCTTGACAAATAAACTGACCCACAGTTTTTTAATATCAAATAATTATCGTCCTTTGCAAGATTCTTATTTCAATATGCGCTGTAGACCATTTTCATTGAGATAAATATAACGTCATGTACCCAATGAGAAAAGGCCAGTGGGATTGATATATCCCTTTATTCCTTGGAATAGTCAGTGTTAATAAAATATTTGTGAGCATGTTTAACCGAAAAAGGTAGGGAAATAAAATACCCAAGTGGCAATTTAAATGGGTATATCTGACGTCATTTCTTCCTTAACGGGAATAGACCTGTTTGAAATGAGAAATAGTAAATTTTCACGCAATAATTGATCTAAATATTCTTCAGAAACGACTTGAACTTTAGGGTTGTAATCAACACCTAAATCTACACAATGATCCATGTAAATTGTGTATATAAACGCATTATGTCTTAGTAAAAAGGCACCCTAGCCCAAAAACAAAAGTGCAACACCAGGTTCACCATTCCCTCACCGCCGCCTTGCTAGTCTAATGCGGGGCAGTGCTCACAGAAGGCGCTACGCGAGTCAAAACAACAGAGTCAATAAACCGGTGCAGGTTTTTCAAACAACGCGGGCTGCGGGGCAAACGAGCACTAGCAATGTTGCCGCTTGCATCGCACAAACAAGGCGAGACGGCAACACTGTGTTACAGACCGAGCGACGACGTAGGCGTGGCAACAGTGGGTGAGTTAGTTGGCAAGAGCACACTAGTAGCGCTAGTCGACGTCTTCATGAAACCCGCGCGCCAGCTAGGGCCACCTGGTGACAAACGGGACAACTGTTTAGCGCTGCTTTTGCTTCGACTAGACCACGGCCCATTGGTATTAGAGGAGGGTGGTACATGATAGGACTGTTCTTTTGTCCTTGTCCTTTTGTTATGTGGTTGGCATTTGTTTTCTGGACATTATATAGGAAAGCCAGTAGCTGCTTATATTATGAATTATGTATATGCTTCATCCTAAAATTTTGTTATGGCCTCAAAAAGCAGGAATGTCAAATGTCCCACTATGTACCATGTCCCACTAAGTACCATGTCCCACTATGTACCATGTCCGACTATGTACCATGTCCCACTATGTACCATGTCCCACTATGTACCATGTCCCACTATGTACCATGTCCCACTATGTACCATGTCCCACTATGTACCATGTTACTATGTACCATGCCCCACTATGTATACCATGTCCCACTATGTACCATGTCCATGTCCCACTATGTACCGTGTCCCACTATGTACCATGTTACTATGTACCATGTCCCACTATGTATACCATGTCCCACTATGTACCATGTCCATGTCCCACTATGTACCGTGTCCCACTATGTACCATGTTACTATGTACCATGTCCCACTATGTACCATGTCCCACTATGTACCATGTCCACTTGAAGACTTTCTAAGCAGAAATCACGAGCATATACAGAGGTTTGCTATGCTCAAAGCTAAGTTCACTTTAAAAGTAGGTAAAATAAATACAAAGCATCTGACCACTGAAGCCCGGGGGGTAGCGGATAAGAAGAGATTCATACTTTTGCAAGCTGCTTATTACCTTAAAGTTTCTCGACCTCAAGTTTACTTTTCTCTATAATAGTATATAATTCTCAACATAATTTACACATACTACGGAGAGTACCAACGGACCCGCTTAAAATACCTTAAATAGTATCAATGTTTAGCTAAAGTTGTTGACTGGTCTGTTAGTGTGGTGAGTAGTGGAAAATTGAATGCATTTTGTTGTTTTCATTATTTTTGCAACCGGTGTCAAAAACTTGTATGGCTTTAGTTTTAAAATGGTTGTTATGCCGATGATGACTGTAGCTAGTGACGACAGTTTGTATTGTGGTTGTACCTATACACACTGCCAGACACAAAAAAGTGTTAAGTACATTCAAACTCAAAGAAACACCAAACGAACAAATGCCACAACAAAAGTTGCACGAGATATCGAAACAGCGATGTCACAACACTGCACGACAACATTGAACACACTGGCCCGTGATTGGTCGAGCCGGGGAAGCACGCTTGCCAACATCGAAACAGTGAACACCGACATGGGTGACGTCACATACACGTAACGGCTCGATGGGTCTTCAAAGTAGCAGACACAAAGACGAGCAGGAAACGCCACAGACATCGAACTTGCAGATGGATTGACACAACACATGGGCTATGAAAGAACAGCTAATTTTCTTGGACGATCTGAGACTGTGAGAAGTGATGTGTGGCGAATGGTCTTGTGTTCGATGCCCTGACGGTAGGAGGTATTGGTATGTGATGATCAGGAAACAAAGATGTTGTTCCAAATAGATTTTAAAAATCAATTTTTAAAAATTATGTCAGAAACAAATAAGGAAAGACAGTTGAAAAAAGATTTTCTCGGCTTTCTCAGTTCAACAGAGCCGAATGTAATACTAAAACATAGGAGGCAGTGAGAAATCACTACCCAACTGGCTTTTCTTTGTGGTTATCGGTCGTTTTTCTGTTTGTAAATTTGTAATCTTTTTGATTTAGATAATGAAATGTTAATCCGGCCGTATTTTGAAGAAGTCGTTAACGGATACGGAAATAAGGCTCATCGTGGAATAATCGCTGAATGGTTGAAGATGTTGCAATCTGTTGGGTTGGTAACAATGTGATGACGGCCACTGCCGGCTTGATCATTTAAAAAAGAGAAGGGGGGAGGGACAGTGTTGCCAAAAGGCCGGCGTTGAAATAAACCTGTTTGTGATAACGTCCAGGTTAGTAATATTTTTACAAATTCTTTGTTGAAATCGGTATTCCAAACAGTTAATAGTGTTTTTGTTTCTAGGTTAAGTCGGTATTCACTTGTGTATATTTGGTCGTTGGTTTTTCATGGATTATATTAGTTAATTATTACAACTCTTAGCACAGAAAACGAAACCCGATAATAATAATTGTTTGAGATTAGTTTGAAAACAAGAAAAACTTGGATATTCATTAATTGTATGATGATTTCTTAACTATGCTGTATTTAGGGGTAGAAACAGGGTTGGCTGAAACTCCACGCCATGCTCAAATCACAAACTCGACTTACTTTCGTCATTTGTTCTTTACTTCAAACGCGGCAAGTAGATTTGTTTTTCCCTTAACATCAAGTATCCGAAATTCTTCAGTAATGGTCAAAGTTTTCTTACACAACGAAAAAAACATAAAATAAACATTTGTAACATAATATTTATTGAACAGTTTCTACAAAGAGAGAAGGCCGTGTGTAAAACTAAAGGAAGAAACCGAAGGAGGCAGAGCAAAGTAAACAGAAGAACTAAGTATGAGAAAATCGATACCTTAATTTTTGGCAGGAGATAATATGTAATTAATTCCCTACGTAATAATTATTAGTCTTGGGGCTTAAACATCACCGGTGCTTAACTCACATTTATTTTTAAATCTTAAATCTCGATTATTCTATGCAACAGGGAACAATTAAGTATTTATAATTTACGCCTTGCTAAGCAGCCTAAGCTGCTATTTCATGAGATTCACAAGCTCAGAGGGCAGTATTTAGACTAAAGGTGAGAATATATAACTTGTGCCAGCCAACCTTGCAGCTTTCAGCACAAATACATGTTGAGCACACTTTAAATTATGTTGGAATCGGACCAAACGCAAATCACTTCGCATCGACGGCAATAACTAAATTTCCAACCGAAATAATTGCTTCTAAAAACTAAAATATCTACTAAAAATAAGTATTCTGGCTAAATTTGAGGCCAAACGGAGTTATACGGTCCATTAGAAGTAAGACCCATCTGGTTCCCTCACAGCTTCATCGACAAAGCACCTAGAAATTAACTCCTTGGATCCTGAACCAATTGAGCTGTCCTCTCATTCCCAGGGTGGTTGTAACAGGGTTTGCACCGGTTCTATCCGGTTCACGCTCGACTTCTAGCCGGTTCTATAAGTCAACCGTGTCAAAAAAACAACCAACCGGTCACATTTCACAACCTCCTCTATATACAAGACCGGTTGGAACAGTTGACCGACGGTTCACGCCCAACTGTTGAACTACACAACCTGTGGTAACCGTCACTGTGGCAACCGTTCTAAGACGGCTGGAGATAGCGAACCAGTACACCATCAGTTCCGATATAGACTTCTACTACAGACCGGTTCTTGAAAAAGTTCAAAAGAGTGAAAAAGTTGTAATTTCAAACCGGTCTGAACCTACATGGGGTTGAACCGTGCATCAGTCCACTACCGCCAACTGGCTACAACAATCGATTTCTTCTCATTTCCTATCGTTTCTGTAAGCCTATTCAGACCACAAGCCAGTTCCCAAAAGTCAACCAGGCCTGAAAATCGCCTTGCTATCTTTGCCATTCGTCCACCGGTCGACCCGAGGTGACCCGAGGCGACCCGATCACTTGCTAAAGCGGCTGGACTTGCGCGGAGCGCGCGGCGCTGAGCCGTTGTCCAGGGCAACCGACGCCTCGGACAGACACAGGGGTTGCCCGAAAGCGCGCGTGCCGCACCCAGAGCCGGGACTGGTCGCCTCTGTGGACACGTGGCAACACCGCTTGTAGCTGCACAGTCTGGCAACACCGCTTGTAGCTGCACAGTCTGGCAACACCGCTTGTAGCTGCACAGTCTGGCAATACTGCTTGTAGCTGCACAGTCTGGCAACGTCGCATGTAGCTGCACAGTCTGGCAACACTGCTTGTAGTTGCACAGTCTGGCAATACTGCTTGTAGCTGCACAGTCTGGCAACACCGCTTGTAGCTGCACAGTCTGGCAACACCGCTTGTAGTTGCACAGTCTGGCAATACTGCTTGTAGCTGCACAGTCTGGCAACGTCGCATGTAGCTGCACAGTCTGGCAACACTGCTTGTAGTTGCACAGTCTGGCAATACTGCTTGTAGCTGCACAGTCTGGCAACACTGCTTGTAGTTGCACAGTCTGGCAATACTGCTTGTAGCTGCACAGTCTGGCAACGTCGCATGTAGCTGCACAGCCTGGCAACGTCGCTTGTAGCTGCACAGCCTGCCAACACTGCTTAGGACTGTACAGTCTGGCAACACTGCTTGTAGCTGCACAGTCTGGCAACACCGCTTGTAGCTGCACAGTCTGGCAACACCGCTCGTATCTGCACAGTCTGGCAACGTCGCTTGTAGCTGCACAGCCTGGCAACACTGCTTAGGACTGTACAGTCTGGCAACACTGCTTGTAGCTGCACAGTCTGGCAACACTGCTTTAGTGTACAGTTTGGCAAAACTGCTTTAGTGTACAGTTTGGCAACATTGCTTGTAGTTGCACAGTTTGGCAACGTCGCTTGTAGCTGCACAGCCTGCCAACACTGCTTAGAGCTGCACAGTCTGGCAACACTGCTTGTAGCTTTACAGTTTGGCAACGGCGCTATTTAACTGGGTTATTGAATGATAAGCTGCCAAACTTCAACTTTTCTTGAAGTTTTGCAAAGCTATGCAGCCTGCTTTATCAAGTAAGCTATGCAGCCTGCTTTATCGGGTAAGCTATGCAGCCTGCTTTATCAAGTAAGCTGTGCTGCATGCTTTATCGGGTAAGCTGTGCAGCCTGTTGTATCAAGGGTTGAAGACCTAAGGGTATGGTTTTTCTGCATCCAACGTGCTATGGTTAGGAAAATACTTGAGCTAGAAGAAAGTGACGTGGCAACGTCCCTTGTTTGGCGTTAGTTCCAGGGATTGGGAAATATCCATATTACCAGAATTAAAAACATTTGACAAGAATATTCTAAATTCATATTATATTTTGGTTTGGACTGGGCGGGGGGAGGGGGAGGCTGTGCAGTCTTGCCATAATGGCTGAAAGAAAATTTAGTTTAGTTTTTGACTATTTTTTAGTGTTAGTAATTTGAGCACGGGTAAAACTCCACAAGGCGTTGGTTTCCGGTCGGGTTTCAGTTTTTTTTAGGTTTTGTGGTTCTTGTTATCGGAGTTTGGCTGTCAGTTCGAGTTCAAACGCAAACCGACAGAGGGTGTTGTTAAATTCTGTCTCCGTCACAGTGGCGTTAGTAGGCACAAGAAATTCCTCACTGCACTCCACTGAAATAGAACGCGGTTAAACTCAGCCAATCCGATGGTCGTATTCACTTTACACTAAGTAGTAAATGTCCGGTCAAAGATTGATTCCTCATCAATTTTCCCATCGCTTTTCTGTAAGGTTATGTTTTAATCGTGTAATGTAACAGCTGTCGATACGACGGGTCGCCAATCCACCAATCGGAGTCAGCAGCCTGTTGCTGTTAGAGATAAGCGCGTTGTTGATGGGTGGGACAGAGATGCAAGATGATGATGTCGTCACGAGGCGAGCGGATCAACAGGTAAAGCGATGAGATGTTTGCCAGCCTTGATGCTTCCAGGGGTGATGTTTTGTACAAGTTGGCATGTTGCTACCTGACTTCCTGGACCTTTGTTGCAAGATGTTTACTGATACTGGAGGGTCTAAACATTGAAAAAAACTAGATCAGTGATTGACTCATTTGAAAGCTTATGAGCATCAACGATTGAACATTTAGACCAGTTTTCCAGTGACTTGTTAATTATTTAACGGTCTAATTACACAATTTCTTGGCATCTCATTGTCAATGGCCATGGTAATAACATGCTAACAGGCCGTTAAGAAGTTAAAGGGCAATTGAAAGCAGGGCATAAGGGGACATTGTTATTTCTGTGCAACGTTGAAAGAATTAAAGTGTTTTACAAGTAGGACGCCTAAGACGCCGCTTGTTTCCCTGATACGTCAGCTTAAATCAAGAGACAGCTTAATTTTCGATTTGGGCGTGTAATAAAGTAGGATTCATTATATGAATGATTTAAGAATGATTAACATGGCTCCAAAATTGCAGAGGGTTAGAGTTACTTCTTCAAAACTGTATAAAACCACTGTTTTTGCCCACATCATTGCCCAAGTCCAGGTAGTTAATAGCGACATCCCCGCTGCTAGCTGCTAACCGACACCAAATCTCCATGACAACAACACGTTACGATGATGACAACAACACGTTACGATGATGACAACACCGAGAGTTTGTAACCAGGCGAAGGTGACTGATGGTTGATGGTTGATGGTTGATGGTTGATGGTTGATGGGCAAGACTCGTAGCTTGTCTTGTTTGGCTTGGCCTCGGTGGACGGACTTGTTGCTTGCAGCACATCGGCAGCAAGAAGCCAAGTGACTTGGAACGATTTCACGGATTATGAGTCAAAGGACAAAAAAAAAATTCGCTTATTTTTATCGATACAGATTTTTCGTACCAAGAAATGAATTTGAATAAATTAAAAAATCAAGGAATTATACTGTAACGAAAAAGCTACTTAAATTTTGTCTAGCATTCCCTATTGTTCATCAAATTGGGGTTCAAGTCTTTAAATTACAATAAGAGTGACACAACCTCTCTGAAAGTGTGCCGCCTCCATTTAATCCTTCAAGACCATCAAGAAGGCAGAACATACTTTTGTTTTAAGAATGAGCAAGCTTTGCTGGTGACTTAAATAGAAAATTTACAAAAGAAATGTTTTCAACTTCCAGTTTGAATGAGCTCAGTGAACCAAAATACCTTTTTCAAAAAGGAATGATTACTTTATATACACACGAAGAAAAGCCAGTGGATTAAAATTTTCCTATCCTTGGTTAAACTGGAGGGCCAATAATATTTTTTGTGATCCTTTTCAACCAAATAAGACAAGGAAATCAAAACCCAATTGGCGATTCTTAGTGAGTATTTGGCGTCATATTTTTTTGAGTGGAACTGGTCTATAAAATGTCACTGAAGGCTGTTGCTGTGGAAATTAACTCTTATATCAGCCCAAAAGTTTGTGTTTAAGATGGCCCAAGGGAAAAATTGAGAATATATTAACCCATATAAATAATCTGACTTCTTTTTGTTTCAATCACGGTCAACTTTGATGCTTTCACGGATTAACTGCCAAATAAAATATATTGCAAAATCAAAATTTTGTACCGCGATATGCTTTGTGCCAAGCCGTCCGTCCACCAGCCGGCCGATTCCGATGCCGCAATGACGCAACCAACACGCAACGCAACGCAACGCAACGCAACGCAACGCCGAGGGCAACGAGACACAAGCAAGCGGATCGTGGATTGGTTGCAATTTACTCTCCGGCAGCGAGATGGACCGCGATTGGTCGGTGCCCCGCGACCTTGAGAACACCGATAGACTCTTGACGCCGGCGAATAGGCGGCGACGCTGATAGGTCGACGGCTCCGGCGTGAAGCCCTCGTCGACGCCTGCGCCATGGACGCCGCCGCCGGGGATAAGCAGACAGAGCGTCACACCCAGGAACAGTGAGTGCATTGCGTCGATCCTAAGCTTATTTCCTCAGCTAAGGGGACTTACCATAGTGTAACATGGGCCCTTAGTGGGTGTCTCAAGTCATTTGCTAATGAATGCAACAAATCTACTGAAGGCAGACCAGATTTAACCTGAGTTCCTAATTTTTACTATCTTTAGGAAAACAGCTTGACAGCAACAGCATCAGCAAGCAACTTGATGCCTGAAGCCATTTTTGAATGAATGCAACAAATTAATTGAAACCCATGTCCCTCCAATCTGTTTTTTCCTATCTTTTCCTACCTTTTCCTGTCTTCAACACCACTCACAATTCACCGCGTTTCACGGTTTTCGCGAAGCAAGTAGCCAGTAACTAGTAAGACATCACATCGAAACGTTAGCGTTAAACTGTTAGCCGTGTTGTTAGCTGCTAGATTGCAGTTGGATGGACAGAGAGTTGGAACGAAGGACCATCCTCGGCCAGGGACTTGGAATGCAGACCTGTCGAGATTCGAGTCCAGCAACAGTTTGTTATTGCTTCGTCCGGTCACCCAACCACGTGGTTTGTTGCTTAACATCGAACCTTGAAGTATTCTAAGCTAAAAGCTGTTGCATCCCTTCGAACATCTAGGCTGTCAAAAATCACGATTATTTTTTGGACCAACTGAACTTATACTTAAAGTTTCTGAACCTTTCTATCTCTTGATTTAGACCGGCTTTCTGTTGTAACTGCTAAGACCTACGACCTTCTCACACTGAATTCCACCTCTCAAACCCGTGACCCTTTCAAAGTCAGATCGTAAGCTACGATGCTTAACTTCGACCATCCCTTCATTTCGACCACCTAGCTTAGAACCATCTTCAAACCCACAACCTTATTGAACTTCAATACCCTTGCTACTCTATCTAACGGTCACCCATCCATGCCTTAGTTAGGCAATACTGGCATTTAGTCCGTCTAGCCTAAAGTGATCCTGAAGTCCGAGCTTCACCCCCCCCCCTTCCATGCCCTTTACATACGAAAATCCCACCACTTCTTTTAAAGGTAACTTTTTCAAACACTGTCCTAAAGCAATGTTGCTTAACTTGGTCAAACTCTGTATTTACACCCAAATATCAGCCTACCCCTGCCACTATCTCAAACGGTCACCCATCCAAACACTGTCCTAAACCAATGTTGCTTAACCTTGACAAACCCTGCATTCAGACAAAAAAAATCAACCTACCCCTGCCACATATCTCAAACGGTCACCCGTCTCTGCCTAAGTTAAGCAACACCTCCATTACCCCACCCCCCACCAACCTGACGAGGAGGCGTGCGGCGCAGGCGCGACCGACAGGGACGCGCGCAGCATGAGCGGCTGCGCCGGACTGCGCCGGTGCAGCCCGGCCAGTGACGGCGGCTCGACGCAGCGGCCGGGGTTCGCGCATGCGCCCGGACGGCTGATCTCGCCGGCTTGCTTTAGCACCTGGTACGTGCTGTCCATCTCGGCTCCTTAGGGGGGTGGGAGGGGGTTGGGTGGGGGAGACACCGAGTTAGTAGGGGTTAGTTGTTAGTTTTGCGTGCCGGGGGGGTTAGTGCGGGGTGAGGTGTCAATACACTGACATGGCTCTGATATCCTGGAAGTCACGTTGGCTGAGGGGTTCGGGTCTAATGCCGACCGTTGTATCAGCCATGTTTCAATCCCTTCTATGCATCTGTCCTGTAGATTTTCTTATATCTTTATCTTTGTACTCTCTTATGTCTCTTAAAAATATATATAAGTGTTATTCGAACCTAAATTAAACTTCTTATTCCATGGACGGTAGATAATTATTGTTAGAAACGAAATATCTAATACCTGTCGGGTCGAGAGTAAGGACAACGTACTTAGCAAGCCATATGTCACCCGCTATACCTTCAACAAAAGCTCGCACCATTTGCTGATTTGCTATTTGGACGTAAGTAACTAAACATATCCATTTAAGACGCTCTTACCCAATAACTGCAATTTTAACTATTTGTTTTAAAAAATCAGCTCTATTTTCTGAATCTAGTACTTCCGAATTCGACTGATTCGAAAGGAAGTAATACGGCTCCTTAATTAAAGTGACTCTGTTTAAATACACATAGATTCCGTTCAATCAAAATGACGTAGTAACAAGGTTAAGCCATTCTGGCAGTGAATCCCCCTTCTACCTTGGTTAATTAACAGAGCCAATTATATATTTCTGCAAACTGGTGGTGATTATCTGAAGTAATTTTCTATCTTGATAGGTCTATTAGGAGAGTTCGCTTACCAACACCTTACCATATACCCTACCCTAAGAGCTACCCTATTTGCAACCTCTACCAAGCTTAACCCCGTCCATCGGTGGTGTTAGAAGCGATGGCAACTCACTCTCGTCCTCCTGTCCTGGCGCCTCCTGCAGCCTCGCATCGATCTCGGACGTAGACTTCTGTCGACGTAGCAGCCGCGACTTATGCTGACACCGAGGCGCTTTCTCCTGGCAGTCGAGGTGCACGTTGAGCTTGCATACGCGGCAGCGCAGCCCTTGTCTCGTGTGGCCTGCAGGTTGGACACAGGGTAAGCCTCCATTAAGAGCTAGCGTAGGTTCTCGATTACTTTAATCATTAATGATAAGGATTTTGCAAAAATTTCACGTCAGAAAAGTAACTAGCACAGTACGCTGTCGGCTGGGAGTTCTAGTCGGTTGGAATGTCACGACCTTTTGCTTTCCCTGCATTTTTTTGCAAATCACCTTAAGATATACTTATCTTTGTTGATGATTAATAAAGATGGCAAATAAATGATTATGATTAATAAAGACGGTTTGTAAAACCGGCCACGAGTGCTGAGCGCGACGCCGAAAAAACGTCGAGCGCGCCACCTGGCGTCACTCGCGAGCACCACCCACCTCTGAGCACCTGCGAGCAGACGTCGCACGGCGTGATCTTCTTGTACGTGTACTCCTGGAAAGAGTGCGCCACCATCTCGCCGCCGCCGCCGTTGCCTCCGTCGCCCCGCCCATTTTTCCTGCAGCCAATCACGGGGCAGGGATTAGACAAGGCAACCAATCACGGTGCAGGGATTAGACAAGGTAGCCAATTACAGAGCAGGGATTAGTGAAGGCGATCAACTACAGAGCAAGGATTCTTAAGATGAGCATTGCAGGAATACCACTTTAAGTTACTTCTTACTGCATTACGCGTGGAAGCCCGTCAAATTACACAAGGTGACCTTCCCTTTGAAGAATGACCAACCCTTTTGAGGGTGAAAGGTTGAAACGCGGCTATCTGTCAGTTTTTGACTTTCTGTTGAGTATTTGGTGGAATGTTTTGTGTTATATTCCGAATAATTCAGCTTGACAGTAATTTTGTCTACCTCAAATAATGATGTTAACACTTATTTTGCGCTTCAGTTCTAAATTTAGTGATTCCATTTCTATTTGTTGTTGTTTCCGATCGGGCGTGAAAATCGTGGGGGCAGACTTTGTTCAACCAATCATCCAGCTAACAGTCCTGGCATTGGATGTCTCCATGGTGATCACCGATCGCAACCAGCTCATGACATTGAAGTAACTCGGAATTGCGGATGGCCGTGAAGATGGAAAAGTTTAGAGGCAAAGGTCATGACCGCAATACGGTGTCAGCTGGGAGTTAGTTTCTAGTCGTTTGAAATGTCACGACCTTTTGCTTTCCCTGCGTTCTTTTGCAAATCACTCTAAGATATACTCATGTATGATAATGATTATTGGTGTTTAACGGCTCTCTGTTTTGACAACTGGCCCTTTGGCACTGGTCTAATGGCGTCGGTGAATGAAAGGGTGATGATGAACCTAACTTAGCCTAGAAGGGAGGAGGGGAAACCCGGTGCCGACCCGTAGCCTACTCCTGTCGAAAAGCATCAAGGGGGCCAACGGCTTTACGTCCCTTCCGAAGGACGGTACAACTCCAACAACAGGATTCCTCCACTAATCCGTGCTGTCGAGAGATTTATAAGCAAGGCCAGTGAAATAGTCGTACTAACTTCAAACCCTCCGACCTCTCTCCCGAACAGAACTGATAATTACTCATCCTTATAATAATCTCGAAGGTAGATGGCTTTTAATCTATTTCAAATAAAATATTCAGTTGTTCCAACGCTTTCTACATTTCGATCGCTTCACAAGGTACGGACCCAATCGGAACAACCAAATGATTTCCCTATAGAACAACTCAGACTCCGAATTCCCGCTCTATTATTGTTTACAGAAGCAGAGGTGAATTAACATACAAGTTGTAATTGAATTCAATTGAACCGTGCGCTTGCTTCAATACCCAACTTCTTCCCGAGAAGACGAGAGCAACTTAAGAAAGTAACTCGGTGTTTCCCTGGCTCTAGCTGCATTACTTGGCGAGCTTTCAAGTTCTATGCATAAAATCAAAAGCTTCCTTCTTTCGGCATCGCACTCGGCATGAATACCTGATGACTACTTTCTTCAAATTGGTTGGGCCACCTAATATAGAAGCATGATTTGGGAAAACTCTTAATTTCGAAAGCACTGATTACATAACAAGTAGTCATGGAATGTACCACAAATAATACTGGATCAGAGATGATAAGAAAACGATATTATTCTGAAAGTTTAATCACAGTCGGTTATGTCATTTAGTGATAAGTTTGTATTTTCAGTGTTTCAAGGCGGTCCACTTCCTTGGTCAAGAAAAATACCTTTAATTTTAATTTCAATGATTTTAGCCACCCAAAGTGATCGAAGACCTCAAAACAAAGTCATGATTTTTGTTTACCGGGCCAAGATTTCAAAAATATCACATAATCATTACAGGAAAAAATAACAAGATTATTAAATAGATAAATCGCACAAAAATGAAAATCGCTTACTATAGGTACCTAACACCACACCAAATATCGTACCAGGCTGTAAAATAAAGGAACCTCTGTGAAGGTGAAGTTATCACCTAAAATACTCTTGTACTCAAATACTCAAATGCTCATTTTACATGTCAACTGTCAGTTGACGCTTGAGATTGAGCATCAGTGGCAAACAAAGCCCCCTAAATATAACGTAAGATGACGTAAGTAACGTTGTGTTAAGTTGTACCTAGATGGCTGTGCTGCTTTAATTCCTATCCAAGCCTCCTAGACAGCGCTGAAGATTCTGTGAAACAGCTCAACAACGATATTTCGGAAGATTTTTCTGCTTTCTACAGCCTGATGAGATATTTGACAACACCAAATGTTGAAACAGTAATGTGTTTGTAAACAACAAAGAATGTTTCAATGTCACAACACGAAATCTACAAGCGAGTGAAAGAGAGCGTTTCTGACACAACAAACAAACAAAACAAACAAAACAAACAGAGCACGAGCAAACACACAAATATTTTTGCTAACACACAACAACAAGGTCACTGCAGCAAGAGTCAAAGAATCAGTTCACTTTCAAATTGAGCCGCATCGAAGATCAAGTCTTAAAGTTAACCTACTCAACGCAATACACCAATTCAATTCAATTTAAATACTACAAAATGACGTCATGTTACCCACTCGCTAAAGCCAGTTAGCAAAATTCCGATTGAGATTTTCCTATCTTCCTTTGTTATTTATTTAGCAGAGCTAATTAACATTTTTTTCCAAACTGGTAGTACGTCCAGTAGGTATATCTGACGTCATTTTTCTCTGAGTGAAATAGGTCTTTTGTGTCGAGGAAAAAAATCATGAGCTTATGAATAAATCAATTTGACTGACAAATTTAATCACAAACTAACAAAAAAACCGATTGCATTTTAGAGGTAATAACTAAGGCTGGTGTGATGATTGTGTGTTATCTTGTCTGTTGACTCTGGACATGACTTAAAACGTTGGTCCCTGTGACCATGTTCATGCTGATGTTGATGTAGATTCTTATGGTCACAAAATCGAAATTTCACAATTGTTCAAATGTAAGCGAGACTTTTCTATTGACTCTGTTGCGGCGAGTTCAGATCACAGCCTCCACGATCTCGGCACGAACAAAGCCTAGTTCACTAGTTCCTAAAATCTCCGCTGTGGCATCCCTTGTCGTCTAGAACCATCGCACAGTGCTGCTACAGTCCACCCTAAATAAGGCTATACTAAAAAACGGCCGCCATTTAAATTTCACAAACTCATGAAAATAAATCCACAAGGCGCTGTTTCAAAATTTCAACATAAAAATCTTGAACAGTTGCTACACGTTTTATTTACTACTCGTATATCTTCTTGTATTTTACTTATAACTGTATTTTTACAGTTATAATACTAATACATTTAGAAAAAAAGGTAAATCGTTGACAACAAATTCATTTGCCATAATGTTGGTAGTCGTATCGACTACTAGCGCTGAGCGGATCGGGTTATTATTAAATTAAACAGACTTAAGCAGCGGCTATTTGACGCAGCGCTTAGCGCACAGGCTCTGAATGCTTAGAGCCGAGATCGAGGAGGCTGTGGTGCAGTTGTACCGGTCTCAGGGCGGCTCTGCTCCACGCTGACCTTGAACGGAAGAGAGTGCGCGCGTTCGAGGGGACGCCGTCGGGGGGACGCCGTCAAGAGGACGCCGTTGAGGGAGTGATGGAGGGGCGGAAAATAGGGGACTCTCCTCAACTGAAGATTTACGTTATTTTTTGTCTACTGGTAGCGCAGCGACCTCCGAAATACACTGTTTTATAAGTAACAACGAATAAGACCCCTAAACCTCACCCAATTCTTTTTTACATTTGGCACCTGACCCTCGGAATCCGTTTGAAAAGCAAACTTTTACAAGGAGAGAGTCCCCTCCTCATGAAAAGTACCAGAGGCCAACGCAGCCCTGCCCCTCTAGCGTGTCCGGCTTGCCGGTTTCAAGAATAAACGGGTGACGACCATGTCAGCCTGAGTTACCTGTGCCTGTAGAACAATCCGTTTTGAAATGCAGTAGACCTAACCTGTTAATTTTTAGCAAAACTCGCACTATATTTCTTCCCCCCCCCGCCACTCTTCTAATCGTACCTTTCCTGTCCAGACCCAACTCCCCAATCCATTTAAAAGATGAGTTTACACATTTTCACAGATATTAGATTCCTTGACCTTGAGGCACAGAAAACTCAGGCACACTAAACGGTCTTCCGAATACACAACCCGACATGAATTCAACCCCCCACCACTCGGGAATAACGCGTTATGCGAAGAATCCCTCCCATCCTCGGCTAGGTGTGCGAGTTTACTCCCACACCAACACCGACAACAAGACAGAACGAGGCGAGGAGAGTCCCCATGTGAGAAGGAGGGAGGTGGCACGAGACGTACGATAAGCGAGAGCAAGAGAAGAGAAGAGAGAGACAGAGAGTGAGTGAGAGAGTGAGACAGTGATAGAGAGTGGTTGAGATGACGCTTACCTGAGCGCGATGATCGTGGAGACGGCGTGGTACATTTGGTTCTTTCTGTTTTTGAATATCAGAAAACAAACAAACAGAACAGCCGTTGACAGTTAGCGGGGTGAAACGTATCATCGCACTAGATCTCTAGAGAGTTAGGACTATGGTTGCCGCTGCTGCACTTGCAATAAAACACACCTCAGTCCACTGAATTGCATTTATAGAAACTCTCTAGGAACTTTCTAGACACCCGCTAAGAAAAGCCAGTTGGCTTGTGATTTCCCTGTCTTCCTTGGTTGAATAAGCAGAGTCAATACACCGATTCCATTCAAGCAACGTGACGCGGTCAGACACCCGCTAAGAAAAGCCAGTTGGCTTGTGATTTCCCTGTCTTCCTTGGTTAAATAAGCAGAGTCAATACACCGATTCCATTCAAGCAACGTGACGCGGTCAGACACCCGCTAAGAAAAGCCAGTTGGCTTGTGATTTCCCTGTCTTCCTTGGTTAAATAAGCAGAGGCAATACACCGATTCCATTCTAGCAACGTGACGCGGTCAGACACACGCTAAGAAAAGCCAGTTGGCTTGTGATTTCCCTGTCTTCCTTGGTTGAATAAGCAGAGTCAATACACCGATTCCATTCAAGCATCGTGACGCGGTCAGACACCCGCTAAGAAAAGCCAGTTGGCTTGTGATTTCCCTGTCTTCCTTGGTTAAATAAGCAGAGTCAATACACCGATTCCATTCAAGCAACGTGACGCGGTCAGGCACCCGCTAAGAAAAGCCAGTTGGCTTGTGATTTCCCTGTCTTCCTTGGTTAAATAAGCAGAGGCAATACACCAATTCCATTCAAGCAACGTGACGCGGTCAGACACCCGCTAAGAAAAGCTAGTTGGCTTGTGATTTCCCTGTCTTCCTTGGTTAAATAAGCAGAGGCAATACACCAATTCCATTCAAGCAACGTGACGCGGTCAGACGACCGCTAAGAAAAGCCAGTTGGCTTGTGATTTCCCTGTCTTCCTTGGTTAGATAAAAGAAGATATCTTACTAAAAGTGGACATATCTGTGTGTTATTGGAAGTACAGTATCAGCAATCAGTGATTTAAGCTATGCTTCGTCTACGTCTAAAGTGAACCTGACAATCGTCCAAATCTGGTGATGGCGAAGAAAGTTTAGTTTATTTTATTAAATCTTGGACTATCTGACTCTTAGAATCTCGCTTCGCGGCAAGAAAATTGAGACACTTTAAAAAGTTTATAATTAAAACATTTCAAGTGGTTTCAGTCGCTGATAAGAAGCAAGAAATGTCAACTCGGCCTCGGACATTTCACGGACAGATTTCGGGTATTTTATTTTATCTTGACAAAATCTTAATTGGCCTTTTTCTTCCCACCAGAAATGTGATTGGCACTTCCTATCATAACCACTACATTGAAAAACATTCGTGACATTTTCTGCAATAGCCGGTAATAGACATATTACTACGCAAGGCTCTAGAGCCACTTGTACATCGTGACTACAAAACATTCAGTATTTATTGCCACCATATTCAGCTCTTGGCAATGCGTATTTAGTAAGATGTCTATGTCATCACTATCCAAAATGTCACAAACTCTTCAGAATCCCACCAATGCCACCAAAATCGACCACACATCGAATCGGAGCGAGCAAAACCGAGCCGTATCAACAAGGCGGTGTGTGTCCAAGAAAAAAACAACCATTCAAATCAAATCCAACCGAAAACACCGCACACCGAAACAACTGTCCACTCTACCACAGTCAGATTGATAAACATCTAGGCACAAGGGCGGCGTCGATAAGACAGCTTACTTTTCTGGTTCCTTGTTCGCCGAACCGTTGCTAGGTGTCGTCTTGAGGCTCTTGAAGGCCTTCAACCACTTGGTCTTCATGCTGCCTTGCGAGGAGGAGGACATCTTTCTGTCATGCGGCTGCTGGTCGCTGCTGCCTTCGACCTTGCTGGCGAACAGTTCCTTCTGCGAACACAAAGACAAACACACGGCGTCACCAAACTATTGTACTTCTGGGGAGCTTCTTCCCCGGGGAGTTGCCTAGAGCAACGTGCATCCACGTCACCGGGGAGAGAGGGAGAGAAAGAGAGACGATCCAGAGAAGAAGTGGTTTCGTGTTTTTATATTTCAATTTCAAAAGTCTCACTCATTATGTATTTGAAATCTTAAAACACGTGTTAACTGTGTTAACGTGTTAACGTGTTAAAACGGAGATTCATCGACGCAACATATTCAATGACCAAATATCCAATCCAAAACTTGTGTCCGTACAGAGGTTTCAACACTGAAGACGTCGGGTTGGAGTATTGTCCTGTTTTAATACACGGGACGTTGCACAGACTGGACAGTTGCTAACACAGGTAGGAAGCGGTTCTAACATGCGATTTGACTCGAGCTGCGTATCCCAACCTAGCCTTGCTCGAAGCTTGTACAGACTGGACAGTTGCTAACACAGGTAGGAAGCGGTTCTAGCATGCGATTCGACTCGAGCTGCGTATCCCAACCTAGCCTTGCTCGAAGCTTGTACAGACTGGACAGTTGCTAACACAGGTAGGAAGCGGTTCTAACATGCGATTCGACTCGAGCTGCGTATCCCAACCCAGCCTTGCTCGAAGCTTGTACAGACTGGACAGTTGCTAACACAGGTAGGAAGTGGTTCTAACATGCGATTCGACTCGAGCTGCGTATCCCAACCTAGCCTTGCTCGAAGCTTGTACAGACTGGACAGTTGCTAACACAGGTAGGAAGCGGTTCTAACATGCGATTCAACTCGAGCTGCGTATCCCAACCATGCCTTGCTCGAAGCTTGTACAGACTGGACAGTTGCTAACACAGGTAGGAAGCGGTTCTAACATGCGATTCGACTCGAGCTGCGTATCCCAACCCAGCCTTGCTCGAAGCTTGTACAGACTGGACAGTTGCTAACACAGGTAGGAAGTGGTTCTAACATGCGATTCGACTCGAGCTGCGTATCCCAACCTAGCCTTGCTCGAAGCTTGTACAGACTGGACAGTTGCTAACACAGGTAGGAAGCGGTTCTAACATGCGATTAGACTCGAGCTGCGTATCCCAACCTAGCCTTGCTCGAAGCTAGTACAGACTGGACAGTTGCTAACACAGGTAGGAAGCGGTTCTAACATGCGATTCAACTCGAGCTGCGTATCCCAACCTAGGCTTGCTCGAAGCTGGTACAGACTGGACAGTTGCTAACACAGGTAGGAAGCGGTTCTAACATGCGATTCGACTCGAGCTGCGTATCCCAACCTAGCCTTGCTCGAAGCTTGTACAGACTGGACAGTTGCTAACACAGGTAGGAAGCGGTTCTAACATGCGATTAGACTCGAGCTGCGTATCCCAACCTAGCCTTGCTCGAAGCTTGTACAGACTGGACAGTTGCTAACACAGGTAGGAAGCGGTTCTAACATGCGATTAGACTCGAGCTGCGTATCCCAACCTAGCCTTGCTCGAAGCTTGTACAGACTGGACAGTTGCTAACACAGGTAGGAAGCGGTTCTAACATGCGATTCGACTCGAGCTGCGTATCCCAACCTAGCCTTGCTCGAAGCTTGTACAGACTGGACAGTTGCTAACACAGGTAGGAAGCGGTTCTAACATGCGATTCGACTCGAGCTGCGTATCCCAACCTAGCCTTGCTCGAAGCTTGTACAGACTGGACAGTTGCTAACACAGGTAGGAAGCGGTTCTAACATGCGATTCGACTCGAGCTGCGTATCCCAACCTAGCCTTGCTCCAAGCTTGTACAGACTGGACAGTTGCTAACACAGGTAGGAAGCGGTTCTAACATGCGATTCGACTCAAGCTGCGTATCCCAACCTAGCCTTGCTCGAAGCTTGTACAGACTGGACAGTTGCTAACACAGGTAGGAAGCGGTTCTAACATGCGATTCGACTCGAGCTGCGTATCCCAACCTAGCCTTGTTCGAAGCTTGTACAGACTGGACAGTTGCTAACACAGGTAGGAAGTGGTTCTAACATGCGATTCGACTCGAGCTGCGTATCCCAACCTAGCCTTGCTCGAAGCTTGTACAGACTGGACAGTTGTTTACACAGGTAGGAAGCGGTTCTAACATGCGATTAGACTCGAGCTGCGTATCCCAACCTAGCCTTGCTCGAAGCTGGTACAGACTGGACAGTTGCTAACACAGGTAGGAAGCGGTTCTAACATGCGATTAGACTCGAGCTGCGTATCCCAACCTAGCCTTGCTCGAAGCTGGTACAGACTGGACAGTTGCTAACACAGGTAGGAAGCGGTTCTAACATGCGATTAGACTCGAGCTGCGTATCCCAACCTAGCCTTGCTCGAAGCTGGTACAGACTGGACAGTTGCTAACACAGGTAGGAAGCGGTTCTAACATGCGATTAGACTCGAGCTGCGTATCCCAACCCAGCCTTGCTTGAAAATCAAACTGAGCCATTCCTTCACAAAATAAACCAGAGTCTAGCTTCAACCCGAGTTCGTCCAGCCAATTAAGCTGTCGCTAATTGGACGGGTGATGTTTTCAGCACGGCTTGCTGAAGTCGGACTATTGACAAGGGGCCGTGTGTTTGTCGTCCCATCTCAAGACGAGAGAATGGACCGTCGACGTCAGCGGCAGCCATTGTTTACCGAGTGGCGCTGCTTGCCGGGAACAATGTGAGATTAGCATCACAGCTGGCCGCCAGGAAGCTTTGCATCTAGCACTTGTTTATCGTACAGCTGCAAGCTGCAGCGAACGAACAATTCTCGAATTATTTTACTCACTCTTAAGGCTTGATCTCAAACCAGCGTTTCTGGACTTGGAAATTGACTCTAAAATAATTGAAGGTTCAATGATGCTTTAAAAACAGATTGTGTACACGAAGAAATGAATGAAATTAAGAGACGCACTAAAAAATATTGATTTTTTTTGTATTTAATGTGGCTGACAAATAAAAACGGATGTTGCATAATCGTATTTCTTTTTTTTACAGCTGCACTGGGTAAATTTAAATGAAAATGAAACCATAAAAACAGTGAACACATTAAAAATGAAAACATTGCTTAAAGTCATACGTTTGGTTTGAATATAGACACGAATAAAGTTGGCGTTTATTTTTTAATGTAGATTTACGAAGTTGACTGCTAATTGGGTCAAAATACTTACAATTATTTGTCACCAACGAATCGACAAATCGATGAGGAGGACAATTGTTGTAATACCAATTGTCATGCAAGTTTATAACTATCAGCTTACTAATGCTGGCTGGTTTAGTGTGGAGCGTTGCGTTGCTCTGTGGTCAAATAACCAACTCGTTTCAGAACAACTATTTAACAGGGCTTTTTACCTGGTAACTATTTAAATATCCAACGTGCTAAGACAAGAAAAGTAAAGACAAGAGTCTTAATAAAGTAATCAACTTATTACCTACTCACTGCCCATCGCAAGACAAAGACAAATCAGATTTAAATAGAGACCGTAGCTCATTGAGATGTCTATAGCTTGAGATCACCAGTCTGCAATGCTTGGACAAGATAAATAAAAATAGGTTGCATGTCAAATTCCTTTGGGGAGAAGAAATATTGATGTAATCCGCAGTCAGCTCTAAATTGCCAATATTAAAACTAAACCAAAGATTACAACAGGGAAGCAATATAGTAAAAGGGCTAATAGAATGAATTAATTCCCATTTAATATCGTCTGGACATGCAAACCTTGCAGCGGACTTCGTGAAGGTAGCAGAAATCAGATGGGTGACACGTTTTCAGAAAAACAATTCAACTGGGTGTTGAATGCTAAGTCCCATATTCAAACATTGACCTGTGAGCTTGCGACCTAGCATTCAGTAACCCAGTATTTTTTTTCTTCTGAAAACTAACGTGGCAAAGGGTCTTATAAAAGCAATAAATCGGCGGCAACTTTGAGTTGCTGTCTCCCTCGACAACAACCTTATGCAAAGCAAAACCTTGACTCGATCATCAGCATCATCACCTGCATCAGCACACGTACCTAATGAACCCCCCTCTACCCCCCCCCCTCCACCCTTCACCACATGGTCGCGATTGGCTTCATCAAATTAGTAGCCTATCGATTGTCCAGCCATTTTTGTCAGAGTCAGTCATTTTTTTTTATCTTTAATTAGTGTCTGCTTGTTTCGCTCGATGTGTTTTCTGCTGGATGGACAGAGTGTACCGATGCCGAGGGTGGGGGTTGGGGCGCCGAAACACCCCGTTGGATGGTAATTGGGACCTTTATTGGGGGCAAGCTATTTTTAAAAATTTGTATTCTGTAAAATATGGACAAATGTTGGTTGGTTCAGCGAAGTCAGAGTTGCTATGATAGAAAGATTAGTTAACAACGAGGAATTTACCTATTCCACTCAGAGATAAATGACGTCAGATACCCACTGGACGTACTACCAGTTTGTAAAATAACGTTAATTAGCTCTGCTAAATAACAAAGGAAGTTGGGGAATTACAACCCGAATTGCTCTACATGGCTTTAGCAAGTGGGTATCATGACGTCATTTTGATTGAATTTTGATTGAAATGAAAATGTGAATTGATGAAACACATTAACACATCTAGATTTTGTTTGGCGAATGTACTTTTATTTTAGCTAAATCTATTGGCTTTTTTCAATTAAATAATATAAATAAATAAATATATTAATACTATATAATATAATGAAATTTAACGTAACGAAATGAAATAATAAGTTTTAAATGGTTAAACTAATTAAAACCTCTTTGGATTATTGAATTTTTAAAGCATTTCAAAAGTTATCCAATGGTTTATTTAACTCAAACTTGTCTTTTACTGGCTTGTCTTTGTATTGAACCAGGACAGCGAAATGTTAAAGGCAAAATTTGTAACAAAGCCATAGCATCGATGTTTGCTTGCATTTCTTAATGCTCGTAAATTGTCTGGAGTTTATTTAGAGAGAGTGAACAAAACAAAAGAAACAGTCTTCCACGATGAAGTCAGATGAAAATATATTCGGGTTGAAATCTTTGTATAAATTGGCTCGTGCACGAGTTCGTTGCCCTGAGAGTAGTTGTGAACTCGAGACAAGATCGCATAGAGACAGATTTTGCCGAAAAAAGTATGTCTAGAAATGTGGCAGAAGTTATCAAGGCCATTTCGGTTCATCTCCTAGACGCAGCCCGCAGAACAAACACGGCACCTCCAAAGGCAACTGCTAGACGCACGGAATTCATTGCAATCGATTGCTGGTTTAGGAAGCCACGGTGGCCCAGATTGGTATAATTGATGGCACCGCTCAATTCACCATCAAATCTGGTTAACAACCGGCAATCTTTCGCGATCCTTCGCCAAATAAAGTATGGTTTGGACACGGTAACATGCTGTTAGTTTGAGAACAAGTTTACAAATGAGATTTTAGTTGGGACAAATTCAAAAAGAGCAGGAAAAAAAAGCGTATTCGCTTCAAAAGGCGTCAATGATTATGACGTAGATTTTTTGTTTCCGATGACAGCACTATTAATGGATATCAATGGAAAACTATTAGCAATTTTAAAAGTCGACAATGAGATGTACTGTAATAATCCTTAATAAGTTTTCCAAAAGCTGTCATCACAACACAACAATGCCATTATAATATGTAAGGTCTTTTTCGTGAATCGAGGTCAGCAGCTGGCTTGAAAATTGTATAAGTCTGTGATTTTAGCAAGGCCCCTAGATGCAGCCCGCAGAGCAAGCTCGGCACCTCCACCAATCAAACTTCAAGGCGGGAAACTTTAGACAGACACTTTATCATAGCAGCGCGTACCAAGTGAAATTGAATTCATTTTCTTATCAACGATTACAGACGGTTATTCAGAAAAACTGTTTTTAAATATTTTTTTTTCAAATAAAATACGTTCGTGTAATCTTTGTGGATCCCAAAGAACGTAGTGTTTGAATTGGGTGACTCGGAAGTAAATTCTCTCGTTTCAGATCGTGCTAAAACATAAAATCTAGGTTGATTTTATTTTCCAATTTTCTGGAAAACCAGCTCGAGAACACGTTTAGTTAAATTTATGTACGAAATTCTTACTGATTTCTGCTTATTTTATGTTCCAACGAACGCGTCGCACGTTTCCAGCCGCTCGCCTCGCACCCAGCGTGCTACGCGCTTCAACGTCCCAGCGAACGCGTCGCACGTTCCCAGCCGTCCGGCTCGCAGCCAACGTGCTACGCGCTTCAACGTCCCACCGAACGCGTCGCACGTTCCCAGCCGTCCGCCTCGCAGCCAGCGTGCTACGCGCTTCAACGTCCCACCAAACGCGTCGCCCGTTCCCAGCCGTCCACCTCGCACCCAGCATGCTACGCGCTTCAACGTCCCACCGAACGCGTCGCACGTTCCCAGCCGTCCGCCTCGCAGCCAGCGTGCTACGCGCTTCAACGTCCCACCGAACACGTCGCACGTTCCCAGCCGTCCGCCTCGCACAGCGTGCTACGGGCTTCAACGTCCCACCGAACACATCGCACGTTCCCAGCCGTCCGCCTCGCACCCAGCGTGCTACGGGCTTCAACGTCCCACCGAACACATCGCACGTTCCCAGCCGTCCGCCTCGCACCCAGCGTGCTACGGGCATTGTACTTCATATAATCAACAAATTCAAGATCATAAAAAGTATCGTTTCATCGACAGTTTGAGAAGCTGATTACAGATAAACTGCACAATGATTGTTGATAACGACCAGCTGATATCGGCGGTGGCTTCAAGCTCATAGCAAAGTAAACATGGCTTTGCTGTGAAAATGGACGATGCTTGTCGCGTATGGACAGCGTATCTCACTCGATTAGCCGATGCCTATTAGAGAGTCATCAATCGGCTAATGAGGCGGCGAATGTCAAAGCGTCTGTCATGTCGGTCGTTTAGTGGTCTCTTGAAGGCTATCAGAAAGTCTGGTCTGCTGCACTTTCTAATCATATCGAACAAAGCACCTTTGAACACGTAAAGTCTTTTAGTAAAAGGATAACCTTGTCTGCTCAGCGCTAGTATTCAATACGATTACCAACACGATGCCTTATAAATTTGCAGTCACAGATTTACCTTTATTTCTAACTGCATTAGTTGATAACTGTCATAATAAAATTACTAGTAAAAAGCTAGAAGCAATGCGAGCGTTAAATAAAACGTTTAGCCACTGTTCTAGTGTTTGGTGTTGTTTTTTTGAAATGGCGCCTTGTGGATTTGGTTTCTTGAGTTGGTGAATTGTAAATGGAGGCCATTTTTTGAGTGTTACCTTATACTGGATTGGCTGTAGTTTTCCGGTTTCGTAAAATCTGGGTTTGTTGCTGAATATGATTGTGATTGAACAAGACAACACTTGATAATGTAATGATGTAAAAATTGGCGTTCTATTGCGTTAAGTTCATCTCAAAGAAGTCTGATGTACTGCATTGTTACAATAATAACACTAATTATTTGTTACAATAATGGTAATTTGATTAATATTTGAATCTACTTTTGTATGCACATGAATCTCAACCCGTTATAATATGAAGGTTGTTTTTTTTCATAAATATCTTCTGTTTAGTCCATAGCATATATTTGATGATAAGAAGGAAAAAGTGAATTTAGTTGTAGTGAATAAGACGTTGGGGAATCAATCGTCAGGCTTGGCAAGCCGGATTAAAAGCAGCTCGAGATGCCCTTAGTGAAGAAGAAAACTTGACCCTGTTCACAATGTACTAAACAAGAAAAAAATATAAAATATATTTAAACAATCCAAAGCCTGTCGTTTGTTGTATTTGACCTTCCTCCGTGAGTGCAGGTTGCAGTGTTTGTAATTTGTAATTTGTTCTGTGTAGTTTGGTAGTTGTAGCTTGCCATTTGATAATTTGCAGTTTGGATTTGTAATTTTATTATTACTATTATTTTGAAAATTTACTTTTCGTTTGACAATAATTGTAATTGCCGTATAAAATTCATATGTATATATTATTTATAAGAGAGGGTTTGTAAAGTGTCGGTCCTCCCACTGAAAACTTAAATCAAATTATAATGACTGCAAGTTTCTAGTCTGATAGACAAGATGAAGGGGAAGAGCAGAGAGGCTAGCAATTCTCTTCGTTTCCTTCTCTGACTGCTGACTGCTGACTGCTGACTGCTGACTGCTGACTGCTGACTGCTGACTGCTGACTGCTGACTGCTGACTGCTGACTGCTGACTGCTGACTGCTGACTGCTGACTGCTGACTGCTGACTGCTGACTGCTGACTGCTGACTGCTGACTGCTGTAGGAACGTTAATAGCAACCCGAGAGAAGAGAAATCAACAACATTCAATCCCAGACCATTAAGCAAAGATTTTCTTCGATTTCCTCCATTTCCGCGCTCGAACGATTTCACTAATTTCGCTGAAATATTCCTAGGATGAATGCAATTTCCACTGAAGAAAATTTCTATGAGTCAATCCATCTGCTGAGTGCCTGTTGACTCAATCAAGGTGCTTCGCCTAGAAAACAGACTTGCCAGTGCCACTACACAAAACTCGGAATCAACGAAAAGCTGACAAAAATGAAGGAATTAGATAAGCCGGTTGGAAATAGTTGGTCAAGATAGGGACAGAGTCACATAGTTTTTCCGGGTGTTAGTTTTTTCAAAAGCAAAGTCAATATTTTTGTGTTTTTGAGGTTTTATGAGTAGCTTTAGGTTATTTGGGGTTATTTTTTAGATTTGTTGCTAATTGGTAGTTGAGTTTAGACCGTTGCGACACCTTGGCGAAACGTCGGAAAAAGTTAGAATTTGGAACCTTAGCATTCAATAATCCATTTAAATCGTTTTTCTGACAACTCATGTCTAAAATAAGGAAAAGACGAGTAAAAACGTGGACGAGAATTCCTTACAGATTCTAAGCGCAAACTGGAGGGAAGCCATCAGTTGCGTTTTGTTGTGAGTTGTTGTGTCAGTCTTGCCAATCGAAGCACTGTTGTGCACGAAACAAGAAGCCAGACCTTCAAATCTGTGTTTTTTCCTCAACCCAACATGCAAGGGTCATTAGACCTAAGATTCATTAGTGCTAAGGTTAGAAAAATACACCAGACTAGAAAGTAATATGATTTGGGTCATTTGCAGATACAGTTCTATGTTTTTAATCCTCGACCAAATAATAAATCCAACGTTTCTTATGTTTCCAACCCGACTCAACACAAATCTCTCTCCAAGACAATGTCAAATCCAGTATTATATTCCAGCAAATCTCGCTGTCTCATTCTGTACAAGGCACGGGCAAGCCATCTCGCAAGCCAACTTAGCTCAACTCGGCACGCAACCTTGCGAATCTCAAAACACAATGTAACTCAATACTTAGTGACAGTTCTTTGGACCAGTTATAGACAAAAGCCCCGTCAAGCAACCGACCTTCACATAAATCTCATCGCCATGGTGACTACCAATCGTTCTCTCATCGAAACAAAAATGGATGTTGTAGAAGAACCGTAGTTGCTAAAACCACCCCACAATTTGGTGACTATTGGCATTCGGAAGACAAAGCCCTCGGCTAAACAAAGCATCAACCCGCGCCAGCTTGTTTCCATGTCACAGCAAACAGCTGCGAGTGTCACCCCAACACCCAATGACAGTTCGCCCACAAACACGAACCACCCCAAGAACAAAACCAACCCCAAAACACTCACAATTTGCGATCGCAGCCGATTCCAGCCCATACCCGTCACACCGCACGATCGTTGCCAACACTTAACAGTCCGTCAACTTTCACGGACGGTCACCGCGATGCGTGCGGGTCAAATGTCAGCCGGACGATGCACGACGCCCCGTCGAAGTGTGCCACGATGCCCGTCTCGGTGCAGCTGCACTCGACAACCGACGCCGACGCCGCGTCGATACCGACGCTCGGCGCTGTTCGGCAGTGTTCGGCGACGACGCCTGTGCGTTCGGACGCGGCGGGAAACGCGGCGGGGTGGCGACGACGCCCGACAGAGGGTGTTGGGGTGGCCGTTTGGATGATTCTGTGCTTATTTTGTGGACAAAGCGCGCTGTGTTTCAAGCCCGTAGCACGCTGTGTTTCAAGCCTGTAGCACGCTGTGTTTCAAGCCTGTAGCACGCTGTGTTTCAAGCCCGTAGAACGCTGTGTTTTAAATCCGTAGCACGCTGTGTTTCAAGCCCGTAGCACGCTGTGTTTTAAATCCTTAGCACGCTGTGTATCAAGCCCGTAGCACGCTGTGTATCAAGCCCGTAGCACGCTGTGTTTCAAGCCCGTAGCACGCTGTGTTTCAGGCCCGTAGCACGCTGTTTCAAGCACGCTGTGAACGAGTCGCACGTTCCCAACCGTCCGCCTCGCACCCAGCGTGCTACGCGCTTCAACGTCCCACCGAACGCGTCGCACGTTCCCAGCCGTCCGCCTCGCACCCAGCGTGCTACGCGCTTCAACGTCCCACCGAACGCGTCGCACGTTCCCAGCCGTCCGCCTCGCACCCAGCGTGAGACGCACTTCAACGTCCCACCGAACGCGTCGCACGTTCCCAGCCGTCCGCTTCGCACCCAGCGTGCTACGCGCTTCAACGTCCCACCGAACGCCTCGCACGTTCCCAGCCGTCCGCCTCGCACCCAGCGTGCTACGCGCTTCAACGTCCCACCGAACGCGTCGCACGTTCCCAGCCGTCCGCCTCGCACCCAGCGTGCTACGCGCTTCAACGTCCCACCGAACGCGTCGCACGTTCCCAGCCGTCCACCTCGCACCCAGCGTGCTACGCGCTTCAACGTCCCACCGAACGCGTCGCACGTTCCCAGCCGTCCGCCTCGCAGCCAGCGTGCCACGGGCCTTAAGGTGGGGGGAGCCCCACGAGCCTCGAGTGTAAAAATCTTCCTACCATTTTATTTTTTACAATCAAGTCACCAGTGATAGAAAGAAACAAAATAGCTTAGGTCCTAGATAATTTATCTGGCTTTGAGAAGAAGTAAGATATATTTTTCTGTTGTGAGTTGGCTTTCTGAAAATGTGTTTGAAGTAATGAAATGTGTGTTGGTCAATTCAGTTATCACATAATTTCTTGAAAAGTTACCGGCCGGGAGCACTGTATTTTTTCTATGACATCAAAATTGACATTTCCTAGGACCTAAGCTTTTTATTTCATAAAATAATGGTTAGATAAAGAGAAAATAAATATAAACTATAATATATAACCAGCACGTGGGCATCTGGATGCGGCCAAGTCCATTCATATTTGTACGCGAATGGGTCGAAACCAACCAAACTAAAACCCAGAGCGGAGCCGGACACGACATCCTTCGACAACATTTTCGACTCGTCTGAGGAAAAAAACTGAGAATTTACCGTAACAGCCTAACCCCCCACCCTAGCACCTAG
Organism: Nemurella pictetii; assembly: GCA_921293315.2. NCBI lineage: Eukaryota > Metazoa > Arthropoda > Insecta > Plecoptera > Nemouridae > Nemurella > Nemurella pictetii. Next base: position 7,350,391 of record OV121124.1, read on the forward strand.
CACCATTCTTACACAGTTGAAGTGATAGGGTAGATGGTAGGGATTGCGGGCTACCTGGGCGTTGATGCCGTTGAGGCGGATCTGCGCTGCTCGTAGGTCGAACCTCTTGACGCTGACGTCCTCCTGAAGCTCGTTGGCCTTGTTGTAAAGGTTCGACTCGAGGCTTCTGCAGAACAAGATCCAGTTTTAGAGACAGATGCAAAAACCGGAATGCGAATGTTGTAGAAAAAATGTACAAAAATTTATAAATTTTAAATCTGCTTCTTGTACCGAAGTCATTTTTAACTGATACAAATCACAAAATTAATCTTCATGATAGAACAGATTTTAATATTTTTGTTGGTAACACCAATCTTACGTCCAGTTTTTCAGGGACCCGTAAACTTCTTAACAATTCGTTAATTTGCTATCACCATGAACACTGCCAATGAGATGCCTAGGTATTGTATGAACAGACCATTAAATAAAACACCAATTCCATTCAAGCAAAATTCCATAAAAATTGACGTCATGATACCCACTCGCTAAAGCCAGGTAGAGCAATCCGGGTAGTGATTTCCCTGTCTGCCTTTGTTATTTAGCAGAGATGATTAATATTTTTTCAAAACTTGTCCAGTGAGTATCTGACGTTGTAAGCACTTAGTTAGAAAAGTCACTGGTCTTTTCGATGAGGGCGTTCATTCGTTCCAATAAAAAAACCCTAACAAAAATGAATGGTGAAATCTCATTACCCCGTGATAGAAGTTAAAAAATCGTCCCCCTGATCTATAATATAAGCCACTGAAACACTGGACCTTAGTTCAAACAACTAAACACCAGCAGAGAAACGACACCAAACAACAAGTCGACACGAGAAAGTCTTTGCCACCGTTTCAAGACAATATCGTCACCGTTTAACCGTTTAACCGTTTAACCACCGCCACCGTTTAACTTCACCAGTCCATCACGACCAACGAACGTAGCTCGTCGTAGAACACACTCCGAGCAGCGCGCTCCGGCAAGCAATCTCGGAGCTCTGCTGTAATTAGGCCTGTCGTTGATCACCTTCCCCTCACCCCCCCCCCCAACCCCTACGGCGAGGGGCGGAAATTGGTCGGATCGGCAAGAAAATCTCTCCGCTCGGGTTTTTCCTCCCTGGACGGCGTCTGCGCGTTGCGGCGTCGCTGATTTGCAATCTCGGGCGAACAATGCTGTCTTGAGCACGGCGTTGCGGCGGTGTTTCAACAACTTCTTCGTCTTATCTTGGTTTCTAGTGAAGCATGTGTATCTACACGGGTCCTTGTACGAAAGTTGTCAGACCTAAATACCTTATTATTCATTGTAAAGCCTGGTAGCTACAATCCATGTGGGTGGCTCAATAAACCACAGTAAAAATATCCCCTGACAGGGACAATACCAAGAATATGCTTAAGATTCCTCTACCCTGCTACCCTGCTACCCTGCTACCCTGCTACCCTGGTACCCTGGTACCCTGGTACCCTGGTACCCTGATACCCTGTACCCTGCTCGGCGCAGAAGTCAAAAGATCCCAAAAGGGTAAATCAATATGGGTCGATATGATTAACAAGGATATATCAATGATATGATATGAGGGACAAAGAAAAGTGGAAAGAGTTGATCGAACGAAGGGAAGAAGATGACGGGGAGGAAGATGGCGGAGGAGAAGAGGACGGGGAAGATGGAGAGAGAGAGTTAATAATTTTTTTTTTTTGTGGATGGTGGGTTCTTGGCAAGAATCCACTGAGGTATCCGTGTGCCCATGTGAAAATTTTCAACCTGTTCATTTTAATGGATAAAGGAAATAAATTATTTAAAAAATGATTAATTTTTTTTTTCATGATATTATATACAACTAGGGTTTCGCAAACGCTCAATCTAGTCACGTTGTAGATGAGCGTACTTATTGAGGGCCTGAGGATAAGATTTAAGACCTACAAGAATATGAAGGTAAACGCACCTAAACCTTTTAATTGAATCTCGAGGGATAAATTGTTAAGAATCATAAAAAATTGTCGGAAAAATGCGAATAAAAAATGAACAAGATAAGATATAGATCCAAAAACTCAGCACAGCTGCATATCGATTTGCTTTGTATGTTTCTCAAGTTTGGTGTGATTATATAAATAACTTTTGGCCGTAAAAAATAACAAAAATTTTGAAAATTCTGAAATATTTTGTAAATTTTGAATAGTTAAGAAACTGTTACCCCGACTTTGCCGAAAAAATCAAGGGATCTAAAGCCCCTTTTACACGGGGGAAGTTTTCAACCAAGTCTGGTGCACAAGTCTTCTATGGAAGACTTGTGCACAAAAGTTCCACACAAGACTTGGGCGACCATTTACATGGGACAAGTTTTCTTGGTTGGACTTTTGTTTAAAGTCATGGTTCAGCCTCCCAACAATTGTTATCAATATGAGTGATTCTGATTGGTCAGTTTGACACAAGACTAGTGTCAAAATAGAACATGCTCTAATTGAAAAACTTCCGCGAAAGTCTTGTCTCGACGACTTGTCCCGACTCATGCCAAGTACGTTTTGAGACAAGTTTCTGTTTACACGGCCCAAGTTTTCTTCTGCAGGAGACTTCTGCACCAGACTTGGTTGAAAACTTCTCCCGTGTAAAACAGGTCAAGTTGAGAACAAAATACGGTTTCCTGAAATTTTCATCAAAATCGGAGCAGCCGTTTGGCCTGTAGAGCGCGAACAAACACACATACACGCAAAAAACAAACAAACAAACAAACAAACACACACACAATTGTTTTTCTTCTCCACTAAGTGAAATTGAAGATTTCGCTTCGCTCGCTACGCTCATCAATAAATAATCAAATATTTCATGAAACTCTAGATGAAATTGGACGACAAAGAACCTGGTGGCAGAGTTAGAAGTTAAATTAAACAAGCATGCAGTTATCGTTCCTTAAGAATAATCTTTTACGTTTCATCTGTCAGTGTTGACACCTTGAGTTTGAGCATCAGTGGCAAACAAAGCCATCTAAATATTTGCAAATACGACGTAAGTAACTAGATGGCTGTGGTGCTTTAAATCCTAACCAAGCCGTGTAGGTAGCGCTGACGATTCGTGTTATTTCGGCAGAGTTTCAAGCATTCTATAGCCTGGTGATATATTTCTACTACTCGCTGTCTTCACGTTTTAAGCCATAAACACAATTATAGTATTTTATTGCAGGGTAGTGCAAATCAACCCATCCAACACATGACGCAGAGCGATGTTGCTTAGCAATTGGATCACTTGTGGACCAATCCTCGCAATGCTGAATGGGAAAATAAGTACAGATTCCAACATAGAAGAACTTATAAGGGACTTTGTCTAATTCTTCTTGTCATCCAGTCAAGCGGTGAATCTTTTGCAATAAACATCCAGCACGACAGTCCAGGCATCACAGAATCCGACATAAAGGACCGAGTCATCCCCAGAGATCATGATTTTGTCAGCTGAAACCTTCATTGTCAGCGTGTTACCAACACGCCCAACCGTTCCGTGTAAGCAGCAGTATTGGGGGAGGTGGTAACCTCCCGAAGAGGTCTTTTACCCCGATCCTTGTACACCCCTCGACCTCTAGGTTACCACTGTATACTTTACATAACAGAAAGTAAAGTTGGGTTACTGAGGGGACCGAAATAATACACAAGACGTACAATGTTCTTAATTTGCATATAGAATCTTGACAGGTCAGCGGTTATTTCTCGTATTGGTTTGGACGCCGAGTCGTTGGGGTTTCGTGCATTTCCTCTAAAGGAAGTCAATGAGGGACGTAGAATATGCCGTTAACATACTAATATGCATCGAAAAACATCTCAATTCACGATTGTTCGGTCATGATTACAAGGGATGCAACCCTTCCGAAAACTTGACTTCGCATGTCCCGAGAAGACCTCAGCTACCAACCGATTTCACAAATTTTGAAAGCAGACATTTCTTACATTATTTTTTTGAAGAAGGTGGGGGATGTGATAGACCTCAAATGGTTAAAAAAAATGTTTTTTTTTGTGGTTATAAGTCGTAGTAAAAGTAAACGCCGCTAGAATCTGTAGGAAGTGGATGGCTCGAGACCCCGCTGCACCCACCGTTGCTGTATGCGCAGCAGCGTGTCCAACGCGTCCTGCAGCTGCCGGATCTGCGCATCCAGCTCCCCCGCCTCCTTCTTGAGCGCGTCATGGCGCGTGCGCACGGACAGCGAGGCCATCCGGTCCACCACCAGCTCGTTCTTCAGCGTCGACGCCGGCAGCGCGTCCTTGAAAAACATGTAGTGGTGTTAACGAGCCGTTAGCAAGCTCCTAGCAACACGTAGTGATGTTAACGAGTCGTTAGCAAGCTCCTAGAAACACGTAGTAATGTTAACGAGCCGTTAGCAAGCTCCTAGCAACACGTAGTGGTGTTAACGAACCGTTTACATGCCACTAGCAACATATCGTGGAATTAGCGAGCCGTTAGCCGGCACCTAGCAACAAATTGGAGTTTCTAGCAGGCTACGTTAGCAATAAAAATTACGTTTTAGCTTTTAGGCTTGTGCTATACTTGTGCTATGCTTGTGCTGTGCTTGTGCTCTGCTTTTGTTTGTACTATGCTTGTGATATGCTTGTTTTTAAGCTTGTGCTTGCGCTATGCTTCTGCTAAGCTTGTGCTTTGCTTGTGCTTGTGCTTTGCTTGTGCTTGTGCTGTGCTTGTGCTATGCTTGTGCTTGTGCTTTGCTTGTGCCTGTGACAACGCTAGCTGCACCTACCTGTGGATGAGGGTCGGGGGGGTCGGCGGGGTCGGGCGGCGCCGGCGCGGGGGTCACGAAGTTGTGCCGGAGCGCGGGCCGGTGCGGGTACGTGTGCGGGATGCTGACGGACCGCACGAAGTGCGCGAGGTCCGACGCGCTCAGCACGGCGCGGCACTGCGAAGTGAGACTCTCGTATCGCTGGGACTGCTCGATCGCCTGCAAACGTTCACAACGCTCAGCTCACAACCCTTTTACACGGTCACATGTTTCGTCAAACCCTTGTACAGCAGTCTTGTATACAACCGCCTATGACCGTGTTAAGCCCCTTTTACACGGTCACATGTTTTGTCAAACCCTTGTACAGCAGTCTTGTATACAACCGCCTATGACCGTGTTAAGCCCCTTTTACACGGTCACATGTTTTGTCAAACCCTTGTACAGCAGTCTTGTATACAACCGCCTATGACCGTGTTAAGCCCCTTTTACACGGGCACATGTTTTGTCAAACCCTTGTACAGCAGTCTTGTATACAACCGCCTATGACCGTGTTAAGCCCCTTTTACACGGTCACATGTTTTGTCAAACCCTTGTACAGCAGTCTTGTATACAACCGCCTATGACCGTGTTAAGCCCCTTTTACACGGTCACATGTTTTGTCAAACCCTTGTACAGCAGTCTTGTATACAACCGCCTATGACCGTGTTAAGCCCCTTTTACACGGGCACATGTTTTGTCAAACCCTTGTACAGCAGTCTTGTATACAACCGCCTATGACCGTGTTAAGCCCCTTTTACACGGTCATATGTTTTGTCAAACCCTTGTACAGCAGTCTTGTATACAACCGCCTATGACCGTGTTAAGCCCCTTGTACACGGTCACATGTTTTGTCAAACACTTGAATAGCACTCTTGTATGCAATCACCTATGACCGTGTTAAGTCCCTTTTACACGGTCACATGTTTCGTCAAACCCTTGTACAGCAGTCTTCTATACAACCGCCTATGACCGTGTTAAGCCCCTTTTACAAGGTCACATGTTTCGTCAAACCCTTGTACAGCAGTCTTGTATACAACCGCCTTTGACTGTGTTAAGCCCCTTTTACACGGTCACATGTTTTGTCAAACCCTTGTACAGCAGTCTTGTATACAACCGCCTATGACCGTGTTAAGCCACTATTACACGGTCACATGTTTTGTCGAACACTTGTACAGCAGTCTTGTATCCAATCACCTATGAACGTGTTAAGCTCCTTTTACACGGTCACATGTTGCGTCAAACCCTTGTACAGCAGTCTTGTATACAACCGCCTATGACCGTGTTAAGCCCCTTTTACACGGGCACATGTTTTGTCAAACCCTTGTACAGCAGTCTTGTATACAACCGTCTATGACCGTGTTAAGCCCCTTTTACATGGTCACATGTTTTGTCAAACACTTGAACAGCAGTCTTGTATACAACCGCCAATGACCGTGTTAAGCCCCTTTTACACGGTCACATGTTTTGTCAAAACCCTTGTACAGCAGTCTTGTATACAACCGCCTATGACCGTGTTAAGCCCCTTTTACACGGTCACATGTTGCGTCCAACCCTTGTACAGCAGTCTTGTATACAACCGCCTATGACCTTGTTAAGCTCCTTTCACACGGTCACATGTTTGGTCAAACCCTTGTACAGCAGTCTTGTATACAACCGCCTTTGACCGTGTTAAGCCCCTTTTACACGGTCACATGTTGCGTCAAACCCTTGTACAGCAGTCTTGTATACAACCGCCTATGACCGTGTTAAGCCCCTTTTACACGGTCACATGTTTTGTCAAACCCTTGCACAGCAGTCTTGTATACAACCACCTATGACCGTGTTAAGCCCCTTTCGCACGGTAACATTTTTCATTATACAACCTTGTATGGCAGTCACACTACACTACAGCCTTGTATGGCAGTCACACTACAGCCTTGTATGGCAGTCACACTACAGCCTTGTATGGCAGTCACACTACAGCCTTGTATGGCAGTCACACTACAGCCTTGTATGACAGTCACACTACAGCCTTGTATGGCAGTCACACTACAGCCTTGTATGGCAGTCACACTACAGCCTTGTATGGCAGTCACACTACAGCCTTGTATGGCAGTCACACTACAGCCTTGTATGACAGTCACACTACAGCCTTGTATGGCAGTCACACTACAGCCATTATTGCAGTCACACTACAGCCTTGTATGGCAGTCACACTACAGCCTTGTATGGCAGTCACACTACCGCCTTGTATGGCAGTCACACTACAGCCTTGTATAGCAGTCACACTACAGCCTTGTATAGCAGTCACACTACAGCCTTGTATGGCAGTCACACTACCGCCTTGTATGGCAGTCACACTACAGCCTTGTATGGCAGTCACACTACAGCCTTGTATGGCAGTCACACTACCGCCTTGTATGACAGTCACACTACAGCCTTGTATGGCAGTCACACTACAGCCTTGTATGGCAGTCACACTACAGCCTTGTATGGCAGTCACACTACAGCCTTGTATGGCAGTCACACTACAGCCTTGTATGGCAGTCACACTACAGCCTTGTATGACAGTCACACTACCGCCTTGTATGGCAGTCACACTACAGCCTTGTATGGCAGTCACACTACAGCCTTGTATGGCAGTCACACTACAGCCTTGTATGGCAGTCACACTACAGCCTTGTATGGCAGTCACACTACAGCCTTGTATGGCAGTCACACTACAGCCTTGTATGACAGTCACACTACAGCCTTGTATGGCAGTCACACTACAGCCTTGTATGACAGTCACACTACAGCCTTGTATGGCAGTCACACTACAGCCTTGTATGGCAGTCACACTACCGCCTTGTATGGCAGTCACACTACAGCCTTGTATAGCAGTCACACTACAGCCTTGTATAGCAGTCACACTACCGCCTTGTATGGCAGTCACACTACAGCCTTGCATGGCAGTCACACTACCGCCTTGTATGAAGCACCTTTTGCACAGTCACATGTTTTAACTCTGGTTTTAAGTAAACTCATAACTTGATACCTTCAAAAATAGTTAGAGTCTATCCAGGATGAGATCATACTCAAAAAATGGCCGCCATTTATATCCAAGAGGCGCTGTTTCAAAATTTCAAAATCAAACACTAGAAAAGTGGCTAAAAGTTTTATCTAACTCTCGCATAGCTTCTAGCATTTTACCTGTATCTGTATTATTTCAGTTTTACTATAATAAAGTTAGAGATAAAGGAAAATCGTGAATGAGAGAGTGTCGTCTGGTTGATTGTTACCCTGGATGAGACGATCTCGGACCCTTGGAGCACAGCCTCGGACATCGTGGAGCAGAGGTCGCAGTAGATCTCCTCGAGCTCCTGTAACACGGAGACAGCCGGGCGTTAGAACAAATATCTTACTCGGGGAGTACGGCAGAATCTGTGCCGAATAGCACTGTACCGAGCATTGAAATCTTGAAATATACAAAGGGGAAATGGTTTGAAAAGAGAATTATTTGTTCTGTAAATATAAAAAAATATCCACTAATAAATGCAGGGAAGGTAGTAGAGCTGGCGACAGAATTGTCAGAGCTGCTTCCAAGACACCTAAATTTGTTAGTGATAGATTTTAGAGTGGCAAATATAAGCAAATAAGAAATATCATTCCGTTTGAATATGTACGGGGGTTTTTCGCTAATGCATTCTCTATCTTTGTATCATACCACCATCTTACATTACTAATACAAGTACATTTCAATCTCCCCGCTAGCTGCAAGATATAGAATGAATGTTTTATGATGGTTAGTTTTATGTGTATCCATAAGCTGTTGACATATCAACCAAAAAACTCAGAATGCGTAAGGTTCAACTCCTTTTTAGCAATGAAATTATGTCAATGGAAACGCTGTGTTAATAAGCAAGGGTCATTGAATAAAAATTTCTCCTAATTCAATGGCAAGCGGATATTTACCAGATTTGCTATTGAAATGCAAGGATATCTTGCGAACCGCTATTTTGCGAAGATCACTCTATTCTTTTTGTCATCACAGGATCCCAAATCATTGGTAGCTTTCGTAGATCAAGCACAAACTCTAAATCTGAAGATCGAACGGAGAGTCAGCCATGTTCAATTATGCGCCGCCTCAAAGTCAAAGCACTGCCTTGCAATTAATCGCCAATTTACGAATCATTGACTTCTAGTTGGCGGTGTGTGTAGTATTGGATCATTCCACTGCCAACTTTTTTTTCAAATAAATAAGCTTTTATTTTAAATAATTATTACATCCAAGAATTAAAATGCAATTCACGCGAGTAAACGCGATTAAAATAAACTCCCGCGATGCCCTGACAACCAAGATTAGCAATCGTACCCATGTACGTCAAACATTGCATAAGTTTGTGCTAGATTCAAAACAATTCAATCAAAACGAACCATCCAACTCTGACCTTTAATTCCCCTGGTCGCTCTCCAATCTCCCAGCCTCCAGCCACCAACCCAACAATGCACCTTCGAGCCATTACGCGCTGTTTACATCGCATTGCATCGCATCGCATCGCATCGCAACATCGTGCATTCAGTCGCCATTCTCGAGGGGTGGCTGCTCGTGAGTCAGACAGAGACAACACGATGCATCCACCGATACCCGACGGGAGCGAGCGAGACGGCACGACATATTCAGCGTAGCTCTTGATTTGAAAAAAAAAAACTGGAGCACTCGAGCAGCGCTCAAAACCAATCAGCTGATTGCGGATTTCATGTGCAACTAAAACTTCAGGAAGTCAAGTCTGACAGGGTCTAGTGGATCATGTTGCAGTTGCAGCAGGGACGAGTGAATTTGTTTTTCGAGTGTTTCGTTTGTGAATCAACAGTGAACTAATTTAGATTATTAAATCGTGTCGTGTAGTTTACCATTCGCCGTAGCTTGATGACAAAGTCAACAGCACGTGGCTTTTCGCGAAGCATTGCAGGTAGCTAGCTGCTCGCGTAGTTCAATATCTGACTGTGACGCGAGTTGCTTAAATGCGTACTCACTGGTGTTCTGTGTTCTAACAAAGATGGCCACGTCTAATCACATATTCGGAACTAGCTGGACGAAGCACCAAGATCTTCAAAGTTGAAGGGCACACGCCGCCCCCGTGCCAGCCGCGAGGTTAAGTACAATGGAATTCGTCCGAGACTCAATATCCGCGCGGAATCCAACGCAGATCCACAGCAACGATAGCCGAGAGGAATTTAATTTCGATCGAGTGTGAAGACTAGACCATTGTCAGATCACGTGCCAGGTATCAGATTTGTTAGGAATTCGTGGCGCGTTGTCATCATATGTAGCCAGGCGTGCACTGTTTTCCAGCGTAGGGGCTTCAGATACGTCCGATAATTCGAGTGTAGCTTGACGAACGTATCCGTGTGACTCGAGATATTTTTCCCTGTTCTTCGCTTTGTCCACGCGGTTCATGATGCAAAAACACGAAACCAGTATCTGCTTTTCACACTGTCACTTCGAGAAAGGGATAGGACACGCTCTGCACTCAGATGCAAGACAATATCTGTGTATCACAGCTGCTTTTCTGCATAGATACTTAGCTCTAACAACGTGGCGTTGCCTGTGCTAGGTTTAATTGCATGCAATTAAATCAGTTAACGTCGGAACGCAACTGGGATCGGTCGCATTGTAAATGTAGCAGATAGCAGGAGAAATAACATACGAAACGAGGGTCAGGGTAAAAGGTAACGATACGTTTAGCTCTCGTTTGCTGAAGCCAGGATGGAACAGAGCTTGGAGAGTTCAGTGAGCTTCCGTGCTCTCACCAGGACAGAGCAGTCAATCTTTAGTGAGGACCAATAGTTCCAGTCCGAATTTAGACCGTCAAACCTATCGCCAGTCTTAAATTTGTAATTCCTGATAATATTTAAATATAATATAGTAAAAATATTAGTTGGACTAAGCAGGATGGGTGTGAAACGCAGCGATTTTGTAATAACTTTCAAGTGTACAGATACCTTTAACGTGTGTGCTTGTGTCTGACTACGTTTCACCATGCTTATAACAAACAAAAGGCGTAAAAGCTCATAATTCCAAATGAAATACTCGCTGTGATAATTTAAATCGCGTTACGTGTGACATGACACGAGTCTTGAGTGACATTAGTGACATGTATGACGTGTGAAGTGAGTCGGACAACAAACAGCCAGCCAGAGGCAGAACAATGTGGATGGGATTACACCCTCGGCGTCGGCGTCGGCGTCGGCGTCGGCGTCGCTTGGCGGGAAAGAACAAAGGTATGTGATGCCGAAAAACCTTGCTCCGTTTTGCTTCCTAATTCACGTGCATTCACGTGTCAGGACTTGTACGAAGCACGAATGGAAATGGTGGGGGGAATTTAAGCAATGCAAGCGGTAGGACAGCGCGAAAACAATTGGCAGGAATTCGCACTGAAAAAAAGTTCATCGTACCGCGGGCTTTCGCGGTTGAAGGAGACACAAAAACCAATATTATTTCGGGCAGGGCGACAGAATTACGAGTCGATCACAAGTTGCTTTATGGTCATACTAGTGGCTGCATAGAGCTCATGTTAATTTGCAGTAAACTATTAAACTGTCTCATTGAATGCTAAACTCCCAAACTCAAACTTTTACCAACGTTTCGCAAAGCTGTGCTGCCGCTTTATCAACGGACTAAACTCCAGTTTGGACCCTTAGCATTCAAGCATTCACTGCCCAGTTACAGTTTTTCTGTTAACTAACATACTAAAATTAGGAAAAGACTTGGGTCTATAAGCTAAATCTAAAAAGCCTTCAGAAAGTTACGACGTTTAATTGTAGATGTATCTGACAGTTGTAGCATACAACTGCCTCAGCTCAGCATTGGCATTGGCATTAAAGCATAATCATCAGCATAAGTATAAGCATCCGCATCACCACCATCATCACTGGCTCGAGTAAAATCACTAAGACAACATTATCATAAGCCCACTCGGCTTAGCCCCGTTGAAACACTATACTCATAACGCACACCAGAGAGTCACTAGCACCACATTGACTGTGTAAGCTCTGACCCCCGGCATGCAGTGGTGCGTTCAGCTAGCAGGCACGCGTCTACAGGTGCCCCCATGCCCCCCCCCCCACGCAATGCGTGCTGCGTGCCACCAGGTGCGTGAGAATGCGTACGCTGCTCCGCTACAGAGTTATTGATTTCTAATGGACCTCACTGCCTAACTGTGTATCACGCGTATATAAACCCACCCGCCGCCTTGAAACCATGACGTTGGCTTAGCGTTGGGTCCTGTGGGCACTTTTTTGCCGTCAAAGCCCTTGGCTAATTAAGCTCACGTAGTGTTTCTACGATGCTATGGTTGTTGGCATTACTATGTGCCTTGCCTAACGCCAGCAAACACTGGTGTCACTGCTGTTGCTAGTGTTGCCACGCTGCTACGATTGTTGGCATTACTATGTGCCTTGTCCAATGCCAGCAAACACCGGTGTCACTGCTGTTTCTAGTGTTGCTACGATGCTACGATTGTTGGCATTACTATGTGCCTTGTCCAATGCCAGCAAACACCGGTGTCACTGCTGTTGCTAGTGTTGCCACGCTGCTACGATTGTTGGCATTACTATGTGCCTTGCCTAATGCCAGCAAACACCGGTGTCACTGCTGTTGCTAGTGTTGCCACGCTGCTACGATTTTTGGCATTACTATGTGCCTTGCCTAATGCCAGCAAACACCGGTGTCACTGCTGTTGCTAGTGTTGTCACGCTGCTACGATTGTTGGCATTACTATGTGCCTTGCCTAATGCCAGCAAACACCGGTGTCACTGCTGTTGCTATAGTGTTGCCACGCTGCTACGATTGTTGGCATTACCATGTGCCTTGCCTAGTGCCACTTTTATGTAATTTTAATTTTTCCATTTTTTATGCATTTCTTGGAACCTTTTGGCTGATTCGGCCTCGGGTCAACATTTCTCTGAGATTTAATGACTGCTTGACCTTTGCGGGCGAATGAAAACCGACTTAATCGTCGATCGCAATAAAGCTTTAACATTTCACTCAATTCTCTGCCGGCTGATTGCACGGAACACGGAACACGGAACACGGAACATGGAACATGGAACACGGAAAAACGAAAAAGGAAAAAGGAAAGAGTGTAGCAGCTGCCAACTGGCGGTGAGACACAGTTTAGCAGCTACCAACGTTAGACACAGTGTAGCAGCTGCCAACTGGCGGTGAGACACAGTGTAGTAGCTACCAACTGGCGGTGAGACACAGTGTAGCAGCTACCAACGTTAGACACAGTGTAGCAGCTGCCAACTGGCGGTGAGACACAGTGTAGTAGCTACCAACTGGTGGTGAGACACAGTGTAGCAGGTACCAACTGGCAGTGAGACACAGTGTAGCAGCTGCCAACTGGCGGTGAGACACAGTGTAGCAGCTGCCAACTGGCAGTGAGGCACAGTGTAGCAGCTGCCAACTGGCGGTGAGACACAGTGCAGCAGCTGCCAACTGGCGTTGGGACCCAGTGTAGCAGCTACCAACTGGCGGTGAGACACAGTGTAGCAGCTGCCAACTGGCGGTGAGACACAGTGTAGCAGCTGCCAACTGGTATTGAGACTCAGTGTAGCAGCTGCCAACTGGTAGTGAGACACAGTGTAGCAGCTGCCAACTGGCGGTGAGACACAGTGTAGCAGCTGCCAACTTGCGGTGAGACACAGTGTAGCAGCTGCCAACTGGCGGTGAGACACACTGTATATCAGTAGCTAACTGGCGGTGAGACGCAGTGTAGCAGCTGCCAACCGGCGGTGAGACACGGTGTAGAACTTCCGGCCGGAAAGCAGGAAATTGGGGTTGAATTCTGGAGGAAATTGACTGGCTGACATATCGGCCGACCGACTGAGTGATTGGTTTCCGTTGGTGGGCTGTTTCACAAAGAGTGGGGGGGGGGGGGGGTCGGGGGGTTAAATCGAGCCCTAGCAACGCCGTATCACCGGTATTTCGGTGCCTTGTCTGCAATGTTCATGTATACATAGATGTTAATGTATGTATACCTACTATGTTTAATAGATACATGATACATGATACATATAGATGTTTTTATACCTACTATGTTACCTACATATACATGACAATGTTTGTATACTGCGTAGGTACTATATACATATATACATAGGGAATACAGGTATACATACATACTACATGCTGCTATACATAATAGCACAAGTGCTATTTTGACAGATTGAGACATGACAAATTGATAGACGAAGCAATTGATGGCTGAAAGACATAACTTTGCTGGTTTTTAGAATCGGTAAAGTGTCGTACGCATGATAAGGACATGTGTGTCATCGTCTGGTACTTTGTAAAAGTGAAAACTATTTCTTGGTTCGGCTGCAGTTCGAGGCATTGCACGTCAGGTGAACTGACATTTTGCGAAAATCGTAAAGCTATCTCACCGCTTTTAATTCAACGAGCGATCGATCCGTATTTCACAGGTGCGAAAGAAAAGTAGGTAAACTTGCAATTTGACCAGGTATACCAACCAAAGAAAGTTGAATCAAAATCGGTGAGACGGTTATTTGATGGTAGAAGTGGCTTCACGGTTTCTGCTCTGTTTGACTGTTATTTCATGGGCAGCCTCGGTAATAGTTTTACATTTCGGCTGTCTTTTTGTCTGCATTTGTTTGCAGATCGAGTTTTGGTAACATTTCTGGAGAGCGCTTGCAAAAGTTTCATTTAGAAATGTTTTTTTTCTGAGAGCAACACGTTTCTATTGTCTTAGAAAGCAATTGCTCGAGTTCAGCAATCCGAGATTTTAGAAAGAGAGCACAGACAACAACAAAAAGGAATATTTCGAGATATCAGACAAAAGCATCGCCAGAAAGTATCTGGACCACGCTCAAAATGGCTGTTACCCTCTTTTTGTTGTGTAAAATAGCATGCACTAGTCGTGAATGGCATACTGAAGTTCGAAACTTTACCATTATTAAGGCTGGTTGACAATCAACTTAGCAATAGACATAACTTAAAATTAGCAGTAACTTAAAAGTTTGACATGGTCAAACATTATGTCATGTCTAAGTTAAGTCCTTGTGTTTGTTGTAGACAGTTTAATGGAGATCCATATGTCAAACTTTTAAGTTACTGCTTATTTTAAGGTATGTCTATTGCTAAGTATTGAGAACCAGCCATTATACTGCAAATTTCAGTAGATGATATTTAATAATGTAATATGCAGGAATGCCGATTGTCAAAGTTCATAGAAATGTTTGCATCAACATGAAACACGGATCAATTCCTCGCCGCTGATGCTGTAGGGACATGGAGCGGAAGTGGAATAGAAACAGGTTTTAGTAAAACACGGGTGTTTTTATCAAAAAACACGTTTAAATAATATAAAATAACCGCTAGCAGAAACACAGGTGTAATAAATTAATGTAAAACGACGCGTTGCGTATGGCGCCCTGCTGGGGGTGGTGGCAGGCAGAGTACAATTCAGCTGTGCTCGACACAAGCTTGGTAGTGGGGGTTGGGGGGTGGGGGTGCAGCAACAAGTCGGCCCGCCGTCGTTCGCCCCTGGAGATGGAAATAGCAGCATCGAGGGTGCGAAAGTTTGCGAGGAATTTCTAGAAAACATGTGCGAAATATTTGGTAGGAATTTGTTGGGCGCGTGATAACGAGACTCTATTTTGGGTTCATGCGCTAAATTTGTTGAATACTGTTGTTCGCTTGGTCAAATTTGTATTTTTTGAGATTTTTATCATCGGAAATTATTGGCTTTGTTATCTTTGGACCAAAAAATAAGCGAAAAAACTTAATGATGATTTGAGCCTATGCAAGTGCTGTAAATATTTATTCTGAGATGGTATTATTATTAGATATTTATTCCGGTACGGATACAAATTTCGGAATTGATATTTCTTCTCTGATAATAAGCAATAATCTCGTTTTCTAATATTAGATTTCGTTGTGAGGGGTCTGTCAGCAAAATCAAAATTAACATTTTTCCGATCGAAAAGCCTCGGGCTTGAAACGCGAGCAATGGACGTTTGCAAATATTGACATCCTTTTTCCGTCGTTCTGGATCGGCGCAATGAAAGCCTGTAAATATCAAGCAATTAACTGTTTTAACGGTACACATAGCTTAATGAAATTTAACTGTGTTTAGCAGCCGGGCCCATAAAAGCAGCTTCGCTCAACGAACTGCCTACGCACATTACACGAGCACACGCGTACACGGAGCTTGTCGCTGCAACAGTTTCATTACATGAGCACAAAATACGGTTAAAAGAAATCTCCCGACGCTTTGCGCTTTAATTAGCTGCAGGAGAGACTGTTGGATGGAGTCGCTGTTAGCTTTGTTAGCTTTGTTAGATTTGTTTGACGTGATCACGCTGCCTGGACCGCCGCTGTTATCCCTGTCCCAGGACAGGCTTAACAAGGTCCAGTTAAATATTTATCTTTCAGACAGGAAGAAAACAGCAGCAAACAATAGGTATGGATGATTTCTTATCTGAAGGTTAGCAGCTTGGCTGGACATGGTACAACCAGACACAGGAGAATAGCGTTGTGCTAATTACTATAATCTTTGGTAAAGCGTCGGAACTTTACAGCCAAAGCACTCAAGTGTTCCGAAAGCAGACTACTAATTTTGACTATCGCTAGTGATTCTTAAACCCGTCACCCCCACATCATTTATTCTTTGGCCCAGCGTGGCTGTAAGCACTTGATGCCAGTGAATCCAAGCCCGGTATCTTGGTAATAAATAAATCATTTGTTGGCTTCACCAAGCTCTGGTGAAGCTACGGTTGTGATTATCAAGTGCAGTTATCACCTGCAAAGATGCTCTTTTATAAGTCTACTGTCAGTTGACACTGGAGATAGAACAGTGGCAACTGATGTTGCCTCTGATTGATGCTCTGATGTTGCTGGCATGGAGTGTCCTGCATCCTACAGCCTGGTGAGATGTTTGCTAGCAGAGTGTCCTGCATCCTACAGCCTGGTGATATATTTGCTGGCAGTGTCCTGCATCCATCAGCCTGGTGAGATGTTTGCTGGCAGAGTGTCCTGCATCCTACAGCCTGGTGAGAAATTTGCTGGAAGTGTCCTGCATCCAACAGCCTAGTGAGATATTTGCTGGCAGAGTTTCCTGCATCCTACAGCCTGGTGAGATGTTTGCTGGCAGAGTTTCCTGCATTCTACAGCCTGCTCAGATATTTGCTGGCAGAGTTTCCTGCATCCTACAGCCTGATCAGATATTTGCTGGCAGAGTTTCCTGCATCCTACAGCCTGGTGAGATGTTTGCTGGCAGAGTTTCCTGCATTCTACAGCCTGCTCAGATATTTGCTGGCAGAGTTTCCTGCATCCTACAGCCTGGTCAGATGTTTGCTGGCAGAATTTCCTGCATCCTACAGCCGAACGTACTCTGCCCTCCACACACCCCTAAAGCCGCTCAACGCCCCAACAACAACCACTGCGACCGGCCTACGCGTACGCTCTGAACGCCAGCAAGTCGCCGCCCTCCGACGATGCCGCCCTGGCCGCCGCCGGCCACCCAACTTGTTTCCGGTGGAACGCGTCTGTCAGCTTCTGACAAAGCTGGAACGCGGCGATGCCGAAGCTGAGCAGGAACGAGCCGAACCCGAGTTGGAGAGCGTTGAACGCCTTGATGCCCAGGATGCCGATGACCAGCGGGATGAACGTGATCGCCTTCAGCATGATGATGATCACAATCGGCACGATCAGCTTCTTCAGCTTGGACTTCTTGATCTTCTTGATACCGTGCTTGATGCTGTGCTTGATCTTGCTGCGGCCCTCCTCTGCAAAAGAAGATCGCAGGGCTTAGGACGTAGTTATACATGATTAGCAAAGAAACAATGTAGGTGTTCAGATTAAATTAAATTTATGACTCAATTGTCTTAATTATCAGTATGTCAATTCCTATTGAGTCATAATATACATATATTGAGTCACATGAAATTGAAATAATGCTGGTATTGACTCAAGAAAACTTTATATGTTCTGGTGAATTTGAAACGTTCCCAAGCTGCCAGAGCTGTTTTCTGAGAGCCGTGTGTTCCGATTGGCGAATCGGCAGCTGCTACGTTATCTGTTCGTTAAGGTAACTATAATGAAGCTAACCTAGCCTAGCAGCGAGCTGAGGGTGAAGCTAACCTAGCAGCGAGCTGAGGGTGAAGCTAGCCTAGCAGCGAGCTGAGGGTGAAGCTAACCTAGCAGCGAGCTGAGGGTGAAGCTAACCTAGCAGCGAGCTGAGCGTGAAGCTAACCTAGCAGCGAGCAGAGGATAAAGCTAACCTAGCAGCGAGCTGAGGGTGAAGCTAACCTAGCAGCGAGCTGAGCGTGAAGCTAACATAGCAGCGAGCAGAGGATAAAGCTAACCTAGCAGCGAGCTGAGGATAAAGCTAACCTAGCAGCGAGCTGAGGGTGAAGGCAGCGATCTGAGGGTGAAGCTAACCTAGCAGCGAGCTGAGCGTGAAGCGAACCTAGCAGCGAGCAGAGGATAAAGCTAACCTAGCAGCGAGCTGAGGGTGAAGCTAACCTAGCAGCGAGCTGAGCGTGAACCCGGTGCCGGTGAATGACAGGCTGATGTTGAAGCTAACCTAGTCCGGAATGAAGCCAGAAGGGTTACTTGTCACGGACTGCTGGGACCATGAAATTCACCCAACCTCCAAACTTTTCTAGAAGTTTTTATGAAAGGAATGCCGTCCCCGCGGCACAGGTGTATTGATTGCAGGTGAATGACCGGCCGACGGGTTTTCGGGTCAAAGGTGCAGAGAAAACTGCGAGGACGGCGGTCGTGGCTCTACTTCGGCGGAAGTGAGTTTTCCTTTCATGAAAACCGTGGATCATAAGGAGGGGGGGGGGAGGGGATCTGACAAGACGGGCCACCCGGGAATTGAAAGTTATTCGTCTTGTGTTCGTCCCAACAAGCTTACGATCAGTTTCACGATCTACACCGAGCTACCTTCAAAATAAGTATCCCTGATATTTCCACAAGATATCTTGTGAGACTCGCAATTATCTTTAGATGCAGTATTTCTTAGAGGTATCGTCTTCTCCAAGCGTCCTTCACCCCGGTGCCGAGTTTCAGCCCCGTCGGACTCGCGGTCGCCGAGATGGAAAACGTGACATCTAACCAAATCCAGCCACGACCGCCTCCTTGCCTGGGTTTCCTTTATTGTGATGACCTTTGAAAGGGGGTCGCACAAATTTCATTAAGGGCCGGTATTACAACTTTTGTCAACTCTGGGTTAAGCATCTAACCCTTAGAAACAAATGAATTCCACTGCATCCCATTGGCCGTTGCCATAACAAATAACTTAACTCCCACTTTAACCTGGAGTTGCCAAAATTGTAAAATCGGGTCTAAGAAAACTAATTTTTTTTTCTGAAACAAGTTGTGTGTTTAGTTTTCACCCTCGCCAAGCGATTGCAGAGATAAATCTCAAAATGTAACTCATCCCCTGAAACCTAGCCACCCCTATCAGAACTTTACTACTCCACATCCATCGAAACTTTTAAGCTACTTTGGCGGTACGCTCAAATTGACTCTACTAACTTTCAGAAATATCCATTACACACTTATTTTCTCAGATTCCATCCCCAACTCGCGATTGCCGAGATAACATCCCCCATCGACCTAAACCATGTCACGACCGCCTCCATCTCGAAACATAAACCTAGACACGCCCGGGGACGTGTGCTAGGTCAGCTAGTGGTGACCGAACGGTTTGGCAACGTTGGAAACACAGGTTCTCGTGAGACCACCGAAGTTAGGCAACATTGCGCTGAGTCCGGTGTTTGATAGGTGACCATCATGCACACGATCAGTTCTGTTCGGGAGAGAGGTTGGAGGGTTTGAAGTTTGTACGACAACTTCACTCGCATTCTTTATCAACGTCTCGACAGCACGGATTAGCGGAGGAATCCTGTTGTTCGAGTTGTACCGCCCTTCGGAAGGAACGTAAAGCCGGTGGTCCCCTCGGTGCTTTTCAACAGGAGTAGGCTCCGTGCCGGCACCGTGTTTCCCCTCCTCCCTTATAGGCTAGGTTAGGTTCATCATCACCCTTTCATTCACCGACGTCGTTAGACCAGTGCTATAGGGCCAGTTGTCAAAACAGTGCGTCGTTAAACACCAATAACTAGCTAACCAAATTTATTGAACACACACAAATTCTCACCCCCTACGCGGCTGTCTCCTCGCACCCTAGTCGAGCTAGAAACAGGACAACAACCCAGTCAAGCCACGAAAACTTTGAACTTATCGCAAAAGGACGCTGAAATTCACTCCATGCACCTAACTTTTCATCCCCTACACCCCTATTATATCAGATTTCACAAGAGACGCATACTTTTTGAGATAAAAAATCTCACATTGATCCAAATCAAGCCACGGCTGCCTCATTCCGTGATGTCACCAACTTCTCACCCATGCAAGCTGGGACGCTGAAATGCACTCTACCCACCCAACTTTTCATCCCCTACACGCCTGTCTTGTCGGATTCGACCTCGGGTCGCCGATATAACTCACCAGCGACCTCCTCGGCGTCCTCCGCGACCTCCTCGGCGTCGTGGTACTTGACGGAGAGGTCGAGCCGGCCGAGGTCGACGCTGCGTCCGGACAGGCTGAGCGTGGCTGCGTCGCCGACGCGCAGGCGCAGT
Organism: Nemurella pictetii; assembly: GCA_921293315.2. Lineage (NCBI taxonomy): Eukaryota > Metazoa > Arthropoda > Insecta > Plecoptera > Nemouridae > Nemurella > Nemurella pictetii. The sequence continues at coordinate 7,370,786 of OV121124.1, forward strand.
TCGCGGCTGCGCACGAAGTCGACGGCGCTGTCGAGCAGCGAGCGTTGGCCAGCGTCGGCAGCGTCGGCCGGCGGCGTTGCCTCGTCGGTCGCGACGAGAGCGACGTTGCCGTACTGCCGGCCGGGTCAAGAGAGTTACACGCTGTTCGGTTTAAGAATTATCCGGTCCGCTACGCGCGAGTAGTCAACATTATCATCAACACGATGCGAAATAAAATTGCAGTCACTGATTTACCTTTATTTCTAACTGTATTAGTAGATGATTGTAATAATAATGTCGCTAGTAAAATGCTAGAAGCTATGCTAGTGGTAAGTAAAACGTTTAGCCACTGTTCTAGTGTGAAATAGTTGAAACTTTCTAGTTGAAATAGCGCCTTGTGGATTTAGTTTCATGAGTTGGTGAAAGGTTAATGGCGGCCATTTTTTGAGTATTAGCTTTTCCTGGAAAGACTCAAGGATAGGTAACCGAACCCACTGGAGCCTCTGCGCAAAGCTCGCAACGCTCCAAACTCAGACTCTGATTGGAGAACGCCACTGCGCAAAGCTCGCAACGCTACAAACTCAGACTCTGATTGGAGAACGCCACTGCGCAAAGCTCGCAACGCTACAAACTCAGACTCTGATTGGAGAACGCCACTGCGCAAAGCTCGCAACGCTCCGAACTCAGGCTCTGATTGGAGAACGCCGCAGCGCAAAGCTCGCAACGCTCCAAACTCAGACTCTGATTGGAGAACGCCACTGCGCAAAGCTCGCAACGCTACAAACTCAGACTCTGATTGGAGAACGCCACTGCGCAAAGCTCGCAACGCTCCGAACTCAGGCTCTGATTGGAGAACGCCGCAGCGCAAAGCTCGCAACGCTCCAAACTCAGACTCTGATTGGAGAACGCCACAGCGCAAAGCTCGCAACGCTCCAAACTCAGACTCTGATTGGAGAACGCCACAGCGCAAAGCTCGCAACGCTACAAACTCAGACTCTGATTGGAGAACGCCACAGCGCAAAGCTCGCAACGCTACAAACTCAGGCTCTGATTGGAGAAAGCCACAGCGCAAAGCTCGCAACGCTGCGAACTCAGGCTCTGTTTGGAGAACGCCACAGCGCAAAGCTTGCAACGCTCCAAACTCAGGCTCTGATTGGAGAACGCCACAGCGCAAAGCTCGCAACGCTCCAAACTCAGGCTATGATTGGAGAACGCCGCAACGCAAAGCGTGCAACGCTCCAAACTCAGGCTCTGATTAGAGAACGCCACAGTGCAAAGCTCGCAACGCTCCAAACACAGGCTCTGATTGGAGAACGCCACAGCGCAACGCTGCTTGCAACAGCTTGCAACGCTCCAAACACAGGCTGTGATTAGCGAACGCCACGGCGCCAAGCTCCGAACTCAGGCTCTGATTAGAGAACGCCACAGCGCAAAGCTCCAAGCCGTCTCAAGACGTCAGTCTGTCGTGCATCGAACTCACCTCGATCCGTTGCTGATGCACCGCCTTGTAGACTTTGTTCTTCCAGCACGAGAGCGCGTCCTTCGATTCGGAGCACTTCTCCGCCGAAACCACTGCTGCTGCGATCGCCACCGCCGCCACCGCACACAGTAACCACGCGGACTTGCCGGCCATCTTGTTTCTGTTGCTGGGATGTTGGGTAGCACTGTTGCTCGGTGTTGCTGTTGTTGCTTGCTTGCTTGCTGCTCGGTGTTTGCTGCACGCGCACTAAATCACTTGTGACCGTTGATGGGAATCAAGGTGGGATTTTATACCGAGCGTCGCGCGCCGGATGTTGCCTGGCGACGCGTGTGCTGAATTCTAGGCGGCGGGGGGCCGGCGGCGGGCCGTCGGGTCGGGGGTCAAGAAGTGGGCGATGGGCTGACTTGTTCGGAAGACAAACCAAGGATTCGCGGGGTTGTTGGATTTCTTTGGCCATCGATCACGTGCACCGAACGGTTTGGCATGTTGGAAACAGTGGTTCTCGTGAGATCACCGAAGTTAAGCAGCATCGCGCTGAGTTAGATGTTTGGTGGGTGACCATCATGCACATGATCAGTTCTGTGGCGTCGGGTCGGGGTTCAAGAAGTGGGCGAAGGATTCGCGGGGTTTTTGGATTTCTTTTCATTTAAGATGTAAAAGTATTTAAGAGTCTGAAAACGATTGACTGTTTCATAGTTATATTGTAGGATGTCAGAGACCTTTTTCAAACTGCGAAGAATTACGTCAGTCACCCGCTAAATTTTTTTTTTGGATCGAGTCTTCTATCTTCCTTGGTTCAACAGCCGAGCATTATTTTTATTGCTTAAATGTATTTTTTTAAATTATTTTCATTTGGCGGACCTATTTCAACCAAAGAAGATGGCAAATTTAATACTAAATTGGCGTTTATTGGTGGCTATTTGACATTATTTTTATTTAAAATAAATTTTTCTATTATGGCTAGGTTGTCATGGTTTCTATACAAATACAGCCTTCCTATTGGCTGCAAAAACAAATCTAGATGAAAAGTGATGTCAACAACGCACCTTAAGAATTTTTTAAGCTCCAATTCAAAATGTCCAATCAGACGACACTTTGTAAGTGTCATAAGTTCATTAAAAATAACACCCGCAAACAATGGCTTAATTATGTTTTAAATAGTGGACCGTTGCTTCAACAGAGTTCATTATTGTGCATTAGTGTGCATTGTAACCATTGTGTTGTTGAGTCCTATTGGCTGGTAGTCGTCATTACCCCCAGGGTTTATGAAAATCCTGGTCGGAATTTGCTAAATTTCCTACATTTCCACAAGACTTCAAGCTCTGAATCGAGAGTGACGTCTGTCTTCAAGAATCATTCGCATGGCCATTCTCCTTCTCTGTTAGGAACGAAACATTCAATCGAAACCGTTCATCCAGCTGGGATTACGAATACGGATCCGAAGATTTCTGACATTGAGACGGATAAAATAATGCGTGGATTTCAACTGACGGGCTTCTAAGAGATAGAAACATTTTTATGGTTTTTCTTCGGCAAAACATCATCTTATCTTTTTTTTAGAAACGAATTGATATTATCGTGTCTAATAAAAAATATCTATCAGTATTTTTATTTAGGTTCGAATTACACTCATCTTATCTTCACACGTGGCACGCATGCGTGAAACGTCGGTTTTAGCGATATCGCTCAAGTTAAGCAACACGGCAACGACGAATCGACGTCAGTCGGGTGACCGCTGAACACATCTAATCTCTTCTGAAAGGACTTGGTATGAAGGTAGATAAACAGCTCACTCCTGGGCTAGGTTAGCTTAATCAACAGCCTGTCAATCACCGGCACCGGGTTCGCCTCCAAGCTCGCTGCTAGGCTAGGCTAGCTTTACCCTCAGCTCGCTGCTAGGCTAGCTTCACCATCAGCTTGCTGCTAGGCTAATTTAGCTTCACCCTCAGCTCGCTGCTAGGCTAGCTTCACCCTCAGCTCGCTGCTAGGCTAGCTTCACCCTCAGCTCGCTGCAAGGCTAGCTTCACCCTCAGCTTGCTGCTAGGCTAGGTTAGCTTCACCCTCAGCTCGCTGCAAAACTATGTTAGCTTCACCCTCAGCTCGCTGCAAGGCTATGTTAGCTTCACCCTCAGCTCGCTGCAAGGCTTTGTTAGCTTCACCCTCAGCTCGCTGCAAGGCTATGTTAGCTTCACCCTCAGCTCGCTGCTAGGCTAGGTTAGCTTCACCCTCAGCTCGCTGCAAGGCTATGTTAGCTTCACCCTCAGCTCGCTGCAAGGCTAGGCTAGTTTCACCCTCAGCTCGCTGCAAGGCTAGGTTAGCTTCACCCTCAGCTCGCTGCTAGGTTAGCTTCACCCTCAGCTCGCTGCTAGGTTAGCTTCACCCTCAGCTCGCTGCTAGGCTAGGTTAGCTTCACCCTCAGCTCGCTGCTAGGCTAGGTTAGCTTCACCCTCAGCTCACTGCTAGGCTAGGTTAGCTTCACCCTCAGCTCGCTGCTAGGCTAGGTTAGCTTCACTCGCTGCTAGGCTAGGTTAGCTTCACCCTCAGCTCGCTGCTAGGCTACGTAAACTTCATCATCAACCTGTCATTCACAGGGACGTTGCCAATGACAGACAAGGTCAAACGGAAAGAGGCGATCCAAAGACCAAATATGACATCAAAGAAAAGTAAATCGGCGTGTGTGTTTGTGCACGCATTTCGCCACTGCAAAATGCTACGCACTGCGCTACGCACCGCGCGGACGGCACGCATTCTCACGCATATATTGGTCAGTGGGCGAGCGAATGGTAACGCGAAGCGCGTGGAATAATCAAGAGTTCCGGCGCGCGACGCGATGCGACGCGACGCGACGCGACGCGACGCAACGCAACGCAACGCAACGCAACGCAACGCAACGCAACGCAACGCAACGCAACGCAACGCAACGCAACGCATCGCATCGCATCGCATCGCAACGCATCGCTACGTATTGCATCGCATCGCATCGCATCGCATCGCATCGCATCGCATCGCATCGCAACGCATCGCATCGCAACGCATCGCAACGCATCGCATCGCAACGCATCGCATCGCAACGCATCGCATCGCATCGCATCGCATCGCATCGCATCGCATCGCATCGCATCGCATCGCATCGCATCGCATCGCATCGCATCGCATCGCATCGCATCGCATCGCATCGCATCGCATCGCATCGCATCGCATCGCATCGCATCGCATCGCATCGCATCGCATCGCATCGCATCGCATCGCATCGCATCGCATCGCATCGCATCGCAACGCATCGCATCGCATCGCATCGCATCGCATCGCATCGCATCGCATCGCATCGCATCGCATCGCATCGCATCGCATCGCATCGCATCGCATCGCATCGCATCGCATCGCATCGCATCGCATCGCATCGCATCGCATCGCATCGCATCGCATCGCATCGTATCGCATCGCATCGCATCGCATCGCATCGAGCGCTGACTAGCATAGCATCAATGCGGCGGCGGCGGCGGCGGCGGCGGCGGCGGCGGCTGCTGGCCGAAATTCGCAACGGTTTCACCGTGTTTGGCGGTGGGCTACGGGTGCATGCCAAGGCGTGTGACAGGAGGCTCGACCGACGGTGCGATTGTACTGATTGCTGGGATCTTTTGGACCGAACACGAGCTAGTTCCTTGCGTTGGTTCCTTTCGTTGGTTCCTTGCGTCGGTTCCTTTCGTTGGTTCCTTGCGTTGGTTCCTTGCGTTGGTTCCTTGCGTTGGTTCCTTGCGTTGGTTTTTAGCTGACTTGGATGGAGCTCGGTTACTTATTTTCATCGCCCAACATTTGAAAAAATTGCCTGGAAATCTATTTTTTGTGATGCATGGCCTTTGTGATAATTTTTTACAAGTAAAATATTTAAATTTTTGATGAATAGAAAAAAATTGAAACGTGTAAGCTTCGGTCCTGGTTGTGGAATCACGAGAAGGCCAGATTTTCTCTGTTATGGTAACAACTCATCGATGAAAGGAGGTTTAGTTTCTTTAAAATGCTAATGCTTCGCCTTTCTCAATTTGTGCATTTTTATTTCGCACTTAGTTTGATTGACAGCTACTAGAAATTCTTCACTGATTTCGTTTCAGTGAATGTAAGCAAGAAATTGACGAATTGTTTACTGTAGAATTTTGCATTTTCTGCACACGAATCTCCTTTGAAATGAACAGAATCTCTGCCGAGTACCACTAAGTGGCATCTTATACGTCCCGACGGAAGCATCCCTTCAACGTGGCGCTGCGTTTCCCTCGCATAGAATATTTGACAGCTATTCATTAGGAATCTACTTTTCAAAACGCTGGGAGAGCATTGAAATCAGTTGGTTACAAGTCCGATTATTAATACACGGATTCAATTCCATCAAAATTCTATCAAAATGAGTGAAATTGGCACTCGAGTTTAGACCGTTGATAAAGCAGGCAGCACAGCTTCGCGAAACGTCGGGAAAAGTTTGAGTTTGGGAGCTAGCATTAAATATTTAAACAGCTTTTTGTAAACTAAGGTGATAATGGTGTGTTTTACAATGTACAAGTTATCGTCCAGCTAGGAACCGAGGTAGCCAACATAGAGGTGAGTTTTTATCAGGAGATTGTACATTGTATATTTTAAATAATTGTAAAACAGGGCATTGGTTTAGTAGAAGGGTCTTAAGATGGGAATGATGAAGACCAGAGCCACAGCTGTCTTAATTTTGCGGAATTACTTCCACCTTTCGCGCAGCCAAACATGAAACAGGAAAAAATCACGTATATACCCAATAACTTGAAATAATTCGTCTAAGCGAATCAAAGCGTAACACAAAACTGTCTCTCGCTCATTCGGAAAGATAGACAATCTTTCAACAAGCTCTGAAGTAACGAAATATCAATTCCAAAATTTGTACAAATAATCAAATTTCGTCACTAATAATCATTGTCATACTGTTTATACAACGAATATTTGCATTTAGTTTTAAATTCTCACTTTCAAAGAGCTGTATTTCGCTTCCTTCGATCATCTACTGATATGTATTGTCGGGCCAGCAGGCTGCCTCAATTTCTATGCTGCAAATTATCATTTTTTCAATTACTATTTTTAATGCAAACAGTAAATTTTTTTAACATCGTTTGAAGATAAAGTTGCCTTATAGTTCTAAATCCTGCAGAAACGCTTAAAAAGTGTCATAAAAGCCCCATTTTCAAGAAAAGGACTACACATACAACAATGAAATTTGTACACCCCCATTGAATCGCGAGGGTCAACATATCTAAAAAGTTTGGTCAAATTATATTCTGATTCTGGGCCTCTAGAGTGCAAAACGTGTTTTGGAAAAACTGAAACATTTCGTATAAACTTAAAAACATAAAATTTACTCGTCCGAATTGCTTGAAAAAACGTGGCAGATCTAAGTTTTAAGAAAACGAAGGTTCACAGAAATTTTTATCATAATCCGGTTTGGCGTTCCGCCGTTGGGATGCCAACAAACACATTAAAAAAGCATTCCGGCATTATTAAGAAGCAAAGTGTAATTAAAGATATCGCGTCACCCGCTTCGCTAGTTCCGCTCATCAAAATTGGTGTCTAAAAGGTGATCCGCATTGCTTTTGTCAGGTCCCAGTCGTGTCAATATAATGCTGAATTGATATCGTGAAGCATGAAGCATGGCTGGCGTAACGCTAAACCCAAACACAGCCAGCGTACGTGACAGGCGTGCCTAGCGGTCAAGGCAGCCTAGGGTCATTTGGTGGGTGGGTGGGTGCTTGCATGCATGGGGGGGGGCGGTAGATTCCAGGTCGCCGTGTCCTGATTTCCGTGAGGCACGTCTGTCAACTGCAGGCGATCAGACCGCCTTAACTTCTTGATGCTATTTTCGGGATTTCTTTCATTGACGTTCACGTTATACATGCGATTCATAGGACCTATACCACTAAAATGACGTCAGATACCCACTGGACGTGCTACCAGTTTGTAAAAAATAATAATTAGCTCTGCTAAATAATAAAGGAAGACAGGGAAATCACAACCCGAATTGCTCTACCTGGCTTTAGCGAGTGGGTATCATGACGAAATTTCGATAGAATTTTTATTGAAAATGAATGCTATGCAAAGCGCAGGACATAAATATTTAGAATGTCACTACATCCATCCATGTCCTCAGCTATCAATGCTTCTTGCTTATTGCGAGGCGAATACACCGATTCCATTCAATCAAAATTCTATCAAAATGACGTCATGATACCCACTCGCTAAAGCCAGATTAACACAACTCGGGCTGTGATTTCCCTGTCTTCCTTTGTTATTTATCAGAGCTAATTAATATTTCTATCCAAACTGGTAGTACGTCCAGTGTGTATCTGACGTCATTCTTCTCTGAGTGGATTAGGTTTATTGACAGCAATGCGTGTGATGAACAGCGTGGTTCTGACCGCGCTGTCCACGCCGGCCGGCGTAATGATTGCAGTGTGTCACCTACGTGCACCAACGTAGCGAGCACGTGACCTGCGCACTAAACCTCCGCGCAGGGACCTCAATTAGCCACCAAGTTATTGGAGCATCAAAATGCATCGCACAACACGGAATGAATATGACGTTTCTTATAATAAATACCCGCTGTAAATGCAACGACGAATTGAGGTTTGGTTTGACGGTGTGGCTCAGAGCCAAGGAAATATGGTTGTAAAGATGGCGATTTTGCTTTTGGTCCTGAAAACCGTCCTGAAGATGTCCACGCCATCGTGGACGAAACGTCGACCGAGGTCCTTCCCTCTCGAGTCGGAACCCTGTTTGCATGTATTAGCTCTAGAATTACCACAGTTATCCAAGTAACTTTGTGAAAATACTAGAAATTTCGGCAGAGTCAATTAACATGGTCTCTTATGGGACTATGAGAAAAAATGTAAGCTTCGACTCCCGCCGAATATCCCTGCGCCCGCACTAACACATTTTTCGTAGTCCCATAAGCCACAGGACCAAAAGTTACTCCCATCAGAGCAAAACCGCCATCTTTTCAACCAATAGAGGTTTGGTTGGAATCAACACTAATCGACCGATTTCACTCAATATTTGTTTTTCAAACTGTTAGTACGTCTAGTGGGTATCTGACGTCATTTTTATCTGAGTGCAATAGGTCTATTATATCCATATCATTGCCAACGTTGGCGCCATCTGTTGAGAGCTTACTGAAGCAGTGAAAAACACGAACGCGCCTCGCCGAGAGCAAAACAAGCAGCGGAGCGGTCCGCTCAGCGCTCCGTCAAGCGCGGAGCGGTCCGTCGAGCGCTCTACAAACATATTTAACGTCGTGTTTTTTTTCCTCATTTCCATCCGGCGGCCTCGATTCGAGGCCAATCAATAAACAAGCAGCCCCACGCTTCAATATCACCACGACTACAAAATACGTCGAGCTTGCTAATTTCATGTGACAGGTCTCGCTCTTGCTTGTCAGAAGCGACAAGCGTTTGCTTTTAGTAAACACACTGAGCTTCTAGACATATTTCATAAAAGTACAGTCGGAGATTTCCAATATCGCTTTTGGAATTTATTCATATCTTCACTTGTTAAACGGAAGTCTAACCTATACCTGTAATATAACGGGGAGGCTGAAACTGTCCGACCTGGAAACTCATCTACCAAAAAGCCTTGGGATCGTTATGCAAAATATTATTGTGATCGAGACAAAAGAGCAAGCGGACGTCTTAAACCACCATTGTAATCTGACACAGTGTAGCAGCTGCCAACTGGCGGTGAGACACAGTGTAGCAGTTGCCAACTGGCGGTGAGACACAGTGTAGCAGCTGCCAACTGGCAGTGAGACACAGTGTATCAGCTGCCAACTGGCGGTGAGACACAGTGTATAGCAGCTACCAACTGGCGGTGAGACACAGTGAAGCAGCTGTCAACTGGCGATGAGACACAATGTAGCAGCTGCCAACTGGCAGTGAGACACAGTGTAGCAGCTGCCAACTGGTGGTGAGACACAGTGTAGCAGCTGCCAACTGGCGGTGAGACACAGTGTAGCAGCTGCCAACTGGCGGTGAGACACAGTGTAGCTGCTGCCAACTGGCGGTGAGACACAGTGTAGCAGTTGCCAACTGGCGGTGAGACACAGTGTAGCACACAGTGTAGCAGCTACCAACTGGCGGTGAGACACAGTGTAGCAGCTTATAACTGGCAGTGAGACACAGTGTAGCAGCTGCCAACTGGCAGTGAGACACAGTGTAGCAGCTGCCAACTGGCAGTGAGACACAGTGTAGCAGCTACCCACTGGCGGTGAGACACAGTGTAGCAGCTACCAACTGGCGGTGAGACACAGTGTAGCAGCTGCCAACTGGCGGTGAGACACAGAGTAGCAGCTACCAACTGGCGGTGAGACACAGTGTAGCAGCTGCCAACTGGCGGTGAGACACTGTGTAGCGGCTGCCAACTGGCGGTGAGACACTGTGTAGCTCTAGGTTTAATTCAATTAGTGACACAAATGCGTCGGTTCGATGCTTCTGATTGGCCGGCGGCGCCGAGGCGGACAACGACCGGCTAATCCACGCGTCGGATTAATCGAGTGCTTTGCAGTTTTCAATCTGTGATTTGATCGTGATCCGATCACGGCGCGCTCGTTGAACACGTTGCTGGCAGAGTGCGCGTCAAGCAATCACACTAATTACCTGATGCGATTCACCTGCAGCCGTTCGTCATTCATTGGCCACGCTTGAAATTAACGCGATTTTTTTAGCTATTCATCGATTTGGTTGCTAGTCAAACGTGCAGCGCTCGATATGGTTTTAAAATTGTGTACAGATTGATTACCGTTGTTTAACGACGCACTGTTTTGACAACTGGCCCTTTGGCACTTGTCTTATGGCGTCGGTGAATGAAAGGGTGATGATGAACCTAACCTATGGCTAGAAGGGAGGAGGGGAAACCTGGTGCCGGCACGTAGCCTACTCCTGTCGAAAAGCACCGAGGGGACCACCGGCTTTACGTCCCCTCCGAAAGATGGTACAACTCGAACAACAGGATCCCTCCACTAATCCGTGCTGTCGAGAGGTTGATAAGCAAGGCGAGTGAAGTTTTTGTACGAATTTTAAACTCACCAACCTCTTTATGATAAAGTGCATGATGGTTTCCCATCCAAAACCTAACTCAGCGCGCGATGTTGCTAACTTCGGTGATCTCGCGAGAACCGGTGTTTTCAACATCGCCAAACCGTTTGGTTAATGCGCAAAGTGTGCTTAATGAAAGCTCGCTCGTTCCACACGGTGTGAATGCAGGTAATTTGTTAATTTATTCAGCTCATGACGAGGTTAAACCTAGAGTTAGGTTTAACTTTCGAGCGAAGTCTATGTGTAAACCTGACACCTATTTGAATGTCAACTTGGCAGCTAACGAGGTTGCTGGGAGCAAGTTGACGAAGTGATTCGGAAAATCAACTTGCTACAATTCGTGGAAACTTCTCGCAGCTAGCGATAGATATGTTGAGAGATGGAACCAGCATGAAACTCTCAACTTCACTGGAGTTGTCGAGTTGTCACGTGCTGCACACTTTGTTTGTACTTGGCTTGCATATCCTTCGAGATGTTGGGGAATTTAGAATCAAGTTCTGGATGGTTATATTAGAAAAGCTTGCTGGAGCTAGAGAAAAACATATATTATTACCGTATTATGCCTAGTTTAGTGCTAGCCGAAAAAGCTTCGGCTCGAGAAAGTTGCGTGCGAATTGCAGCCGCTAGCCAATCACAAGCCGAGAATTGGTCACGTGACAATATGCGGCTCGGCTTGTGATTGGCTGGCGGCTGCAACTCGCCCGCAACATTCTCGAGCCGAAGCTTCTTCGACTAGCACTAAACCAGGCATTAGGGCTCGTTTCTTTTGCTAATCTTAGCAAGTTAGTTTTCAAGAAAACTATTTACCTGGGGAAAACTCAAACTTTCCCGACGTTTTACACAGCTGTGCTGCCTGCCTTATCAACGTTCTAAACTCGAAGCAACTCTTGATAAAGCAAGCAGCAGAACTGCTGGACTTTGCATTGAATAACCCATTTTTTTTTTCTGAAAATCATAAATTCAATGCCTATCATATTCATACATTTTCCTCTGCCTATTTCCTTCTAACTCTCAGCGGCCAAAGAGTCTTGGTTCTGATTTTAATTTCTGTGTCGCATCAAATTCCCATGTTCTCAAGCAAGACCCTAAAGCCACTGTATGGTTCATTCTAAAGCCACTGTAGGTTCATTTTTGAAAATATAATCTGTGTTGCCAACTCTCTAGCCAACATATTTAATGAACCTGGGATAATTTTGCATAGTTAATGAGTATTCTCTGAATGGAACTTTGAAATTATGTTAAGTCACCGGCAAACACCTGTTGTGTTTATGACACACGACAGGCCTTAATAACTTTTCACATCTCGGCGTCTGGGATTAAAATGCCGGGAAATTGTAATTAAAAGTCAACCAATACGAGTTTGACGGCCGTTGCAGTAAGTTTAAGACAGAATAATTAATTTTAAGAGTCGAGATTTGATTGTCTAGACTTGGAAAAGACCACATTCAATATTCAATTCCAGGGACGATAGAAATTTGGATGGAAATGTTTTTCTCTGACATTCTTTCTGTAGGTGAACGTCATGGTACCAGCAGCTTATGTGGGAAACTATGGGGATGTAACAGCATCAGCTTGTGCAGACGGCAGTCACAGGGTATCAAGAGCATGGCTACAGTCTAGAAGTGCAGAAGACCATCTCTCTGCTGGTGAACTTCATGGTACCACCAGCTAATGTGATGAAACAATTGGGAAGTAACAGCATCAGCTTGCAGCACCTAATGTCTCAGCATCAGATGTTGGCAGACGGAAGTCACATGGTATATCTAGAGCATGGCTACAGAAGTGCAGAAGACGAGTTTAAGGGTAGCTTAAGGGGGTTATTGGGGTACCTGCAGCAGCTGCGGCAGCGCCTCCTGGTGGTAGTGCTGCAGCATGGCGTTGGTCATCGCCAGCTGTTGCACGTAGGCGTTGTGCGTGTCCAAGTACGCAGCACGAAGGTCGGCGGCGCCGGGAGATGCGGCGAACGACAGGTACGCGCTCTTGTACTCCTGCCGCGACTGCAACAGCGAGACCGCACCTGCCTTAGGCTTTACTTGGACCAAAGGGGGACGATTTTGTGATAGCCTTTACCACGGTGAAATGATATGAGATCTGGTGAGATGATTGCGGGCAGAGTGTCCTGCATCCTACAGCCTGGTGAGATGTTTGCTGGCAGGGTGTCCTGCATCCTACAGCCTGGTGAGATGATTGCGGGCAGAGTGTCCTGCATCCTACAGCCTGGTGAGATGTTTGCTGGCAGAGTGTCCTGCATCCTACAGCCTGGTGAGATGTTTGCTGGCAGAGTGTCCTGCATCCTACAGCCTGGTGAGATGTTTGCTGGCAGAGTGTCCTGCATCCTACAGCCTGGTGAGATGTTTGCTGGCAGAGTGTCCTGCATCCTACAGCCTGGTGAGATGATTGCTGGCAGAGTTTCCTGCATCCTACAGCCTGGTGAGATGTTTGCTGGCAGAGTGTCCTGCATCCTACAGCCTGGTGAGATGATTGCTGGCAGAGTTTCCTGCATCCTACAGCCTGGTGAGATGTTTGCTGGCAGAGTGTCCTGCATCCTACAGCCTGGTGAGATGTTTGCTGGCAGAGTGTCCTGCATCCTACAGCCGGTTGAGATGTTTGCTGGCAGAGTGTCCTGCATCCTACAGCCTGGTGAGATGATTGCTGGCAGAGTGTCCTGCATCCTACAGCCTGGTGAGATGATTACGGGCAGAGTGTCCCGCATCCTACAGCCTGTTGAGATGATTGCTGGCAGAGTGTCCTGCATCCTACAGCCTGTTGCGATAATTGCGGGCAGGTATGCGCTAGCTTTGGGCGAAAATAGTGCGTAAACGCCGTCCCCACAGCAAGCAGCCCGACTAGCAGCTACCATTACTCAATCTACCCGCACCAACAAGGCACACTTCAGACAGCGACGGCTTAATACCTTCGACAGCGCGTCCTCCTGCTTGTTGAGCAACGCCTCGAAGCTCTCCCGGTGCGCGAAGACCTTGCGCGACTGGATCTTCCGGTGGAACGAGCGCTCGAGCAGCGGCCGGCTCACTTGCCGCGTCAGGATGACGCCGACGTCGCCGTGCGTCTGTCCGTCGATCTCCACCTGCTGCAGCAGCGTCTCCCACGTGTGGAACACCGAGCTCGGGCAGTTCGGTCTGCGGAGGACGAGCACGCGCCGCTTTAGGTCACAGCAGTGTTGCTTGTGCTGTAGCTTCCGGCAACGCTAGTTTGGGATACCTTCGTGCAAGGCTAGGTTGGGAAGACAGGGAAATCACGAGCCAACTGGCTTTTCTTAGCGGGTGTCTGACCGCGTCACGTTGCTTGAATGGAATCGGTGTACTGACTCTGCTTATTTAACCAAGGAAGACAGGGAAATCACAAACCAACTGGCTTTTCTTAGCGGGTGTCTGACCGCGTCACGTTGCTTGAATGGAATCGGTGTATTGACTCTGCTTATTCAACCAAGGAAGACAGGGAAACCTACTGGCTTTTCTCAGCGGGTTATGAACCATACGCTTGGGATTGTGAGGGTCTGCGCAGCGAACTCACCGCTCCTTGCGCAGCTCGCTGTTGCGCTTCCGGAAGTTGGAAACGAGCAGCTGTATCTCCTCGGCGTGCTGCCCGTAGATCTGAGACAGCTGCTGGGTGAAGTCGCTCACTGCAACAGAAGAGAGGCAACGTACAGGATCCGGTCAGCTAGAACCCTTCTAACAGGATATATACTCAATACAAGAGTTTTGATCCCTATGTTGCCTATCTGGGCATCCCTTTATCGCACAGCTATCAGGCTGCTAAACGTGATGTTGCGTATCCCAACCAAGCCTTCCCTAGGTAGCCAACCTAGACATCCCTTTATCACACAGCTATCAGGCAGCTAAACGTGATGTTGCGTATCCCAAAAAAGCCTTCCCTAGGTAGCCAACCTAGACATCCCTTTATCACACAGCTATCAGGCTGCTAAACGTGATGTTGCGTATCCCAACCTAGCCTTCCCTAGGTAGCCAACCTAGACATCCCTTTATCACACAGCTATCAGGCCGCTGAACGTGATTTTGCGTCTCCCAACCCAGCCTTCCCTAGGTAGCCAACCTAGCCATCCCTTTATCACACAGCTATCAGGCTGCTAAACGTAGCCAACCTAGACATCCCTTTATCACACAGCTATCAGGCTGCTAAATGTGATGTTGCTTATCCCAACGTAGTCTTCCCTAGGTAGCCAACCTAGACATCCCTTTATCACACAGCTATCAGGCTGCTAAACGTGATGTTGCGTATCCCAACCCAGCCGTCCCTAGGTAGCCAACCTAGACATCCCTTTATCACACAGCTATCAGGCTGCTAAACGTGATGTTGCGTATCCCAACCTAGCCTTCCCTAGGTAGCCAACCTAGACATCCCTTTATCACACAGCTATCAGGCAGCTAAACGTGATGTTGCGTATCCCAACCTAGCCTTCCCTACACGCTAAATTTGAAAGAGTGAATCTTTCACTCTTTCAACGAGCACTGTTGGGTTTGACACTCTAGAGAGTGGTTTTTAGGGAATTTGACTCTATGTACAGTGGATTTGACCACTCTTTTAAAAGAGCTAATCATATTAGCACTTTCAGAAGAGTTTATCAAATACCAGCACTTTCAAAAGAGTGGCCGAGTCTACTGACTGACACCGCCTCGGGTCCCACGCCGCCAAGCCGGCGGCATCCTTTGACAAAAGAACTCGAAAATGCTCGAGGCAACCCAAGCAACGCAAAACTTAAAAACAACGAAACCCTTCTAGTTAGACGCTAGTCATGTTGCAGCCTGCAGCTGTGTGATACGCATTCGGTATATTAGCGTACAGCTGTCTTCGAACCAGTGTCTCTGATTGTGTCCAAGTGAGTGGTCGTTTACTGTTTTGCAAGTGATTTGGAAATGGAAGATTCAATCAAGAATCTGAATATCGCCGGTTTGAAGGATTTCCTCTTGGACAACGGAATTACCGAGGAATTGGCGGATGTAATGAAAGGTAAGCGAATTATTTTACCCCAACTATATTGTTTCTGTCACAGTTTATCCGCATTGCATTCAGTAAGAAGGGGTCCATTTATTTTCAGATGGACAGTAATCTAATCTAAACTTGCATTTTTTTTATAAGTAAAACGCACAGATAGAGAAATAATATGTGTGAATCTGATCTCTGATGTGAGTGAATTTGAAATATCATGTAATCTTATCCATTTTTATACTTTCAGCCAGGAACTGACGTGTTGCTGCTCATTCAGTCGAGGACAGACCAAAATACCCAACCCTACATCATCTGCGTCGGGACACAAGAGGAGGATGGACAATCTTCTTTGGTCGGCGACAAACTGCTCATCGCGGTAGGGAAGTGTTCTGTCCAGGCGATCGACAAACTTTTCAAATCTTTCTTCGTTTTCAATGTTTTTAACTTTTTAGAAACACGGGTTTACGACCTTAAATTAAAATCGTGTGATCTCACCGGGACGGCAGGGTTAGATGCTGCTCTTAGAAATATGAAAATGGATTAAAAAATAACTTTGGATGTACCCTTTTTTCGGTCTTAATATAAAAGTGACACATGACAATCAATTCGTGGTGACAATCTATTCTTGCCCCTATATTTTCCTCATAAAAGATTTTATGAGCTTGATACAATCATAGGCCATCATTCAAATCAGCAATATAGGTGTAATGTTATGTTATACAACCGGGAGCCTAACATAATAAATTATTTTTAATTCCAGTGGATGATGGTTACTAACATATTATAGCAAGCTCTATAATTTCTTTTCCTTTTTCCGCTCATTTGAGAGTGGTTAAAATTCACTCCCGTGGAAGAGTGAAACAGCCGATTTCACTCTTTTTTAAGATTCAGGAAATTTACCTTTTTGAGAGTGACAACCGCTCCCAAACGAGTGATATTCGCTCCAAGAACGAGCGAATATATTTAACTCGACCAACGAGTGAAGTGGATTCACTCTTCTGAAAGAGCGATTTGCACTCTTTGAGAGTGCGTCGTTTTCCTAATTTTGAAAGAGTGAATTTTAACTCTTTTCGAGTGGTTTTTCACTGTTTCAAATTTAGAGTGTAGGTAGCCAACCTAGACATCCCTTTATCACACAGCTATCAGGCTGCTAAACGTGATGTTGCGCATCCCAACCTAGCCTTCCCTAGGTAGCCAACCTAGACATCCCTTTATCACACTGCTATCAGGCTGCTGAACGTGATGTTGCGTATCCCAACCTAGCCTTCCCTAGGTAGCCAACCTAGACATCCCTTTATCACACAGCTATCAGGCTGCTAAACGTGATGTTGCGTATCCCGAATCGAATCTTGTTTTGCAGCACGTGCAACCTCTCTACGCCTGCAAATCCTAGTCTCTTCGCGCCCAATCAAAAGTTTTAATTGATCGCGCCGAGCGAAGCGTGCTTTTCGATTGCCGAGTGTTTTTCACGCCGCTTCCAGAATATCTCTCGACAAGTGGAGTTGAGGAAGCTGTAATGGCTTATCGATCGTGGTCGATAAGCGGTTTTCCGTCGAGTACATCGTGCGTCTTAGATGGGATGTGATCGGGGTAGACGGCGCGATGCGGATGACTGGCGTGATAGACAGATCACAGATTGAGTGGCCCACTACGTACGTGAAACGCCAGGTTTAAGCAGCTGAGGAGGCGTTCGTGGCTGGTTTTGGTTTGAGGTCAGGTTTTATATTTAGGCAACCATGCGAGTCCGACGGGGCTGAAACTCGGCACGAGGGCAGAGGGCACTTGAATAAGACGCTTTTGATAATCATTTTTCGATAGGATACTAATGATCGAGTTTACGACCAATTTTTACTTGCTTTGTAGCGATGACCAGAAGTCCATTGTTAGGAATGACCACTAGTCATTTCAAGAAAAATTGACGACAACGAAATCTACCTTAAATGCAACGAATATTTGCATTAAGGCTCTTATCACACTAATTCAAGCCTACCCAAAGTCATAATCGGGGTTAGTCGAGTTGTTGGCGTGTGATTGCAGCATTGTGTCACTAGATTCACCACCTTCTATGTTCATTCATAGTCCTGTTTCTATCTCCATGGAGCCACGCTATAATCGGGGTTAGTCGAGTTGTTGGCGTGTGATTGCAGCATAGTGTCACTAGATTCACCACCTTATATGTTCATTCATAGTCCTGTTTCTATCTCCATGGAGCCACGTTATAATCGGGGTTAGTCGAGTAGTTGGTGTGTGATTGCAGCATAGCGTCACTAGATTCGCCGGCTTCTATGTTCATTCATAGTCCTGTTTCTATCTCCATGGAGCCACGTTATAATCGGGGTTAGTCGAGTTGTTGGTGTGTGATTGCAGCATAGCGTCACTAGATTCACCGGCTTCTATGTTCATTCATAGTCCTGTTTCTATCTCCATGGAGCCACGTTATAATCGGGGTTAATCGAGTTGTTGGTGTGTGATTGCAGCATAGCGTCAGTAGATTCACCACCTTCTATGTTCATTCATAGTCCTGTTTCTATCTCCATGGAGCCACGTTATAATCGTGGTTAGTAGAGTTGTTGGCGTGTGATTGCAGCATTGTGTCACTAGATTCACCACCTTCTATGTTCATTCATAGTCCTGTTTCTATCTCCATGGAGCCACGTTATAATCGGGGTTAGTCGAGTAGTTGGTGTGTGATTGCAGCATAGCGTCACTAGATTCGCCGGCTTCTATGTTCATTCATAGTCCTGTTTCTATCTCCATGGAGCCACGTTATAATCGGGGTTAATCGAGTTGTTGGTGTGTGATTGCAGCATAGCGTCACTAGATTCACCGCCTTCTATGTTCATTCATAGTCCTGTTTCTATCTCCATGGAGCCACGTTATAATCGGGGTTAATCGAGTTGTTGGTGTGTGATTGCAGCATAGCGTCAGTAGATTCACCACCTTCTATGTTCATTCATAGTCCTGTTTCTATCTCCATGGAGCCACGTTATAATCGTGGTTAGTAGAGTTGTTTGCGTGTGATTGCAGCATAGCGTCACTAGATTCACCACCTTCTATGTTCATTCATAGTCCTGTTTCTTTCTCCATGGAGCCACGTTATAATCGGGGTTAGTCGAGTAGTTGGTGTGTGATTGCAGCATAGCGTCACTAGATTCGCCGGCTTCTATGTTCATTCATAGTCCTGTTTCTATCTCCATGGAGCCACGTTATAATCGGGGTTAATCGAGTTGTTGGTGTGTGATTGCAGCATAGCGTCACTAGATTCACCGCCTTCTATGTTCATTCATAGTCCTGTTTCTATCTCCATGGAGCCACGTTATAATCGGGGTTAGTCGAGTTGTTGGTGTCTGATTGCAGCATAGCGTCACTAGATTCACCACCTTCTATGTTCATTCATAGTCCTGTTTCTATCTCCATGGAGCCCATGACAACTTAAATAAACTTCATATTCACTAAAAATTGACGAACCAACTCTTTAAACATGACATGCGCTGTCAAGTGCTGCGATGACAGTCGAAGACAACAGCGCCCACGAAACAGAATCAGAACTTCAAGTTGCACTCTCTCGGTCTCTAGGTTTCATGTTTTTTTTCTTTCATCCACTCACTTTTCTTCTGATTTTACTTAGTTTTGACAGCTGTCACATCACAATCCGTTCATCGATCACTCTTTATCACGCCTTGAAGGTTGTTATTGGTGCAATACTCGGTAAGCTGCGCTTGTACGGCAATGATAGCGACAGGTAACGACCTGTGATGGGATTCTCATCCTTGCAGCTCCCAGCTTGCAGCTTGCAGCTTGCAGCTTGCAGCTTGTAGCTTACTGAGACAACTTCGATATAGTGCAAGCCGTCTGCTCGCTGGCTCTCGGATTATTAAAGCTTCTAAAGCTTGAAACTCGACGAAACGGCGAGCTCTGAACCGCAAAGCGAGCAAATAGTTGAGATAGTTGATGAGAGCGAACGCGCTATACAGACATTGTAGTTTCAGATAATATTGTATCAGATTTCGGTCTCGGAATACCTGCAAGTGCTTGAGTTTGCATCGTCTTAAGGGCTTAGGCTGCGTTTGCTGTTCACATAGCAGGCTCTGATTAAACGGTTAAGATAAAGAGCAGGTCTCCGATGGAATTCGTTATTGCTAACTAAAATATAGAAATGTAACCATGCATTGGTTAGTTGGTTGCTTGGTTGCTTGATTGCTTGGTTGCTTTATTGCTAGCTTGTTTGGTTGGTTGGTTGGTTGGTTGGTTGGTTGGTTGGTTGGTTGGTTGGTTGGTTGGTTGGTTGGTTGGTTGGTTGGTTGGTTGGTTGGTTGCTTGGTTGCTTGGTTGCTTTATTGCTAGCTTGCTTGCTTGCTTGCTTGCTTGCTTGCTTGCTTGCTTGCTGCTTGCTTGCTTGCTTGCTTGCTTGCTTGCTTGCTACCTTGCTTGCTTGCTTGCTTGCTTGCTTGCTTGCTTGCTTGCTTGCTTGCTTGCTTGCTTGCTTGCTTGCTTGCTTGCTTGCTTCCTTGTTTGCTGCTTGCTTGCTTGCTTCCTTGTTTACTGCTTGCTTGCTTGCTTGCTTGCTTGCTTGCTTGCTTGCTTGTTGGTGCTTGTTTACTGCTTGCTGCTTGCTTTGAAACTCCCAGAACGGCAGGCTCGCTCGGGCCAAGTAACTAGTTTCTATCCGGTGCCATCAATCGTGATCAGCGCCAAGGAATTACACCCCTCCCCCCCACCCCACCCCACACCCGAACCTAGGACATGCCTTGATGAACACCGGAAAGCTTTTCTCATAGTTCTTGCCGTAGCACGTGCTGCGAGCCAGCCTGAGACAGGAAGAGATGCTGACAGCTTCCAAGAGTTTCAGTTTCCATTGTTGCACAGTTTCCATCCCGGCCGTGTCCGCTCAGCGCTAGCAGTCAATATTATCACCAACATACTAGGACATGCATTTGCAGACGAATTGTTATCTTTACTTCTTACTGTATTAGTCGATAACTGCAATAATAAAGTTGCTAGTAAAATTCTAGAAGCTATGCGAGTGTTAAATAAAACGTTTAGCCACTGTTCTAGTGTTTGATGTTGTGATTTTGAAACAGCGCCTTGTGGATTTAGTTTCATGAGTTGGTGAAATGTTAATGGCGGCCATGGTTTTTTAAGAATGACCTTATCCTGGGTGGGGTGAAAACATGGCGGCCACGCCGCAGTTCCCCACTCTCTCTCTGACAGTGGATCTCTAGAAAGCCAGCGAGGGAGAGAGGAGATAGAGAGACGGAGACAGAGGGAGCAAGAGTTACGACTCGGTGCAAGCCTGTCGCTTAGCAAGCGATTTATTAGCGCTAACTCTTCGGTTAACTCGTCGTCACTCCGTGCAAATCAACTCGGTTGCCAAAACGGTTAAAAAACGCTATAAAAGCGCTATTTTCAAGAAAAGTGCTAAACATAAAACAATGAAATTCTCATACAAACCCAAAAGTGTAAAGATTAACATATCGTGAAAGTTTAGTCAAATTATAATCTACTGTTTGGCTTCTAGAGTTAGAAATATGATGTTAAAAAACTATTTTTTTTTCTTAAAAGCTTATGTGCATGATAAGTTGCAAGTGAAATTAGCTGAAAAAAGTGCAGGACATCTCATTTGAAAGAAAACAAAGATATTCAGAAATTTTCATCAAAATCCGTTCGCTTGGCCTGTAGAGCGCGAATATAGACAGAAAAAGAGGATTTTTCAGCTGTTAGTGTAATTGACGATTCGCTTCACTCGCTTCGCTTCTAGCGTCCATCAATAATATCACTTCCAGAAATAACGTTCGAATATTGGCGCTACTGAAAATCCGCTTCCCTTCGCCAGCAAATCCGTTTTCCCACGGTCGCATGCACGTGACGCTCGACGGCGTCCCTGACCCGTGAAGCCGATGTCGCCGCTTCGCGAAGCCGGTGACGGATCGCCGGGCAAACTTGCGTCTGGCTGGTCGAGATTGCCGGCAGACGGCTTGGCATCGCTGACAATGAAGGTTCCAGCTGACAAAATCATGATCTCTGGGGATTTCTGGGGATGACTCGGTCCTTTATGACGGAGTCTGGGCTGCCTGGACCGTCGTGCTGGATGTTTCTTGCAAAAGATGACTGGACTGGATGACAAGAAGGATTGGGCAAAGTCCATTATAAGTTCTTATAGGTTAGAATCTGTACTTATTTTCCCATTCAGCATTGCGAGGATTGGTCCACAAGTGATCCAATAGTTAAGCAACATCGCGCTGAGTTTGCTGCTTGATGGGTGACCATCATGTACATGATAAGTTCTGTTCGGGAGAGAGGTTGGAGGGTTTGAAGTTAGTACGACAACTTCACTCGCCTTGCTTATCAACCTCTCGGCAGCACGGATTAGTGGAAAAATCCTGTTGTTCGAGTTGCACCGTCCTTCGGAAGGGACGTAAAGCCGGTGGTCCCCTCGGTGCTTTTCGACAGGAGTAGGCTACGTGCCGGCACCGGGTTTCCCCTCCTCCCTTCTAGACTCACTCACTAAGCTCATTACCATTTCATCACTATAACCGACGCCATTAGGCCAGTGCCAAAGGGCCAGTTGTCAAAACAGTTCGTTGTTAAACACCAATAATCGAATCATCATTGATCCAAATCATCAATTAATGAATGGATGAGTACCAATTAATTCAACCATGAGTATCAGCTTAGACCGTTGATAAAG
Organism: Nemurella pictetii; assembly: GCA_921293315.2. Classification (NCBI taxonomy): domain Eukaryota; kingdom Metazoa; phylum Arthropoda; class Insecta; order Plecoptera; family Nemouridae; genus Nemurella; species Nemurella pictetii. Next base: position 7,392,993 of record OV121124.1, read on the forward strand.
CAGGCAACACAGCATTGCGAAACTAGTGCGAAAGCTAACGCCTTAAGATTAGGAAAAATATATAAGTAAAGTAAATAAGATTAGTAAATATATGTTTTTCTGTGGTTTTTAACCAATTGCGAAAAAAACAATGTTTAGGGGTCAAGTAAGGGCCGGTATTACAACTTTTGTCAACTCTGGGTTAAGCATCTAACCCCTAGAAACAAATGAATTCCACTGCATCCCACTGGCCGTTGCCATAACAAATAACTTAACTCCCACTTTAACCTGGAGTTGGTAAAATTGTAAAATCGGGTCCAAGTATTTTATTTCTATGCTTCTTCTAGGCTTCGATGTTCTAAACAAGGCATGTTGCGTTCATGCGATAAATTTGTCGGACTTAACAAACATGGCATTGGTTTACAAGATTAATATCTACCAGAACAACGCATCAAATATTGAACTAAGAAAGAAAATTTGAGATTCTCTGCTGTCGCGAAACAAGCGACCATCCTGCCACCTTAACAACCCAACCATGACAAACCAACTGACAGTTATAACTTCAACTCATTCGTAATCCCATCGACAGACCGGCCACATAAATCCCATCGCGTCGCCGCCACTGCCCCTAGAAGACAGCTGTCAAAAAACCACCCTCCCAAAATCTACACGGCGCAGTCAAATCCCGGAAACAACCCCCTCCCCACCCATCTGACGTGGCAGGGCCGACATCAATCCTTATCAACCCTCCCCTCCCCCCTGCCCACCAAGCGTCGTCCGGGTCACGGTGCCCCGGTGACCTTTGACCTGCATTCGCCGCGCCGCCTGCCGGGGAATCCCACGCACCGCTGCCACCTTTTGTAGCCGGGGACATTGACGTCGCCCTGTCTAGACTGTCCGTGGCGATAGGTTCAGTTCTAAGCAGCCTAGCATTACTATTTGCCTTACCTAGTGCCAGAAAACACCGGTGTCACGTTGTCATGTTGCTTGAATGGAATCGGTGTATTGACTCTGCTTATTCAACCAAGGAAGACAGGGAAATCACAAGCCAACTGGCTTTTCTTAGCGGGTGTCTGACCGCGTCATGTTGCTTGAATGGAATCGGTGTATTGACTCTGCTTATTTTACCAAGGAAGACAGGGAAATCACAAGCCAACTGGCTTTTCTTAGCGGGTGTCTGACCGCGTCACGTTGCTTGAATGGAATCGGTGTATTGACTCTGCTTATTTAACCAAGGAAGACAGGGAAATCACAAGCCGACTGGCTTTTCTTAGCGGGTGTCTGACCGCGTCACGTTGCTTGAATGGAATCGGTGTATTGACTCTGCTTATTCAACCAAGGAAGACAGGGAAATCACAAGCCAACTGGATTTTCTTAGCGGGTGTCCGACCGCGTCACGTTGCTTGAATGGAATCGGTGTATTGACTCTGCTTATTCAACCAAGGAAGACAGGGAAATCACAAGCCAACTGGCTTTTCTTAGCGGGTGTCTGACCGCGTCACGTTGCTTGAATGGAATCGGTGTATTGACTCTGCTTATTTAACCAAGGAAGACAGGGAAATCACAAGCCAACTGGCTTTTCTTAGCGGGTGTCTGACCGCGTCACGTTGCTTGAATGGAATCGGTGTATTGACTCTGCTTATTCAACCAAGGAAGACAGGGAAATCACAAGCCAACTGGCTTTTCTTAGCGGATGTCTGACCGCGTCACGTTGCTTGAATGGAATCGGTGTATTGACTCAGCTTATTTAACGAAAGAAGACAGGGAAATCACAAGCCAACTGGCTTTTCTTAGCGGATGTCTGACCGCGTCACGTTGCTTGAACGGAATCGGTGTTTTGACTCAGATAATCTCGCAACAAAGACAGAGAAATCACAAGTCTTGGCTGCAGCTTTACTGTGTCACTGTCGCTCGAATAGAATTGTGAGCATCGATACTTCGACAACAAATCGACACATAAGCAGGCAGCCACTTAACTCGTTAGTCTGTCGTACGGAGCTGCCTAATTGGGTGCTTGCTGGGATTAACCCAGCGGCAGCAGCAGCAGCAGCAGCAGCAGCAGCAGCAGCAGCAGCAGCAGCAGAGCGGCAGGGTTCAAACGCTAAGTGGAAGTTATTGCCCGGAGCGTGGCAATGGCTTTCTGGGGGGTTAACGTTCATTTTGCCTGGTACGCAGTGCCATCTTGCAGAGTAATTCGCACTTAATTTGCCCGGCCGTGACTTCGTTAAAACCTAAAGCAGGGCTCTACGATTGTCAAGACCAGAAAGCGGGGGTAGCGGCATGGATACTAATGTCGGAAATCGGTTTCTTCCAACCGAATACATACTCGATCGAAGCTACAATTGTTGGAATAACTATGTGCCAGCAAACACCGGTGTCACTGCTGTTGCTAGTGTTGCTACGCTGCTACGATTGTTGGCTTATTACTATGTGCCTTGCCTAATGCCAGCAAACACCGGTGTCACTGCTGTTGCTAGTGTTGCCACGCTGCTACGATTGTTGGCAGTACTATGTGCCTTGCCTAATGGCAGCAAACACCGGTGTCACTGCTGTTTCTAGTGTTGCTACGCTGCTACGATGCAACGATTTCATTGACAGTTGTCAATAAATTTAGTTTCTTGACTTGACGCCACTTAACTTTAATATTTTTACTCCCTTTATTGGCTTGGTTCACCCCGTAGTGCATCTATAGTTCCTTGCACTTGATTGGAGTAATTAAAACCACAATATTATTATTATTATTTTATTTACTGCCAACATTTGTACTCACCAAGCAATCCAAACATAAATACTTAGTTTACTGGGATAGTAATCTCAGTACAATCTTCTTCTGCTGCTTCAGTAATCTCATATTGCTTCGAGTGAACTACCCAGTAATCTAAGCATATGCTATCTTTACTGGAGAATAAAGCTATGTAGCATTACGAATATTACATGACTTGACATGATTACACCGTCAGCCCGTCGTTGCCAGCTCAGCCCTGGCCGGTGCTGGTCCACTTGTTGCCGGGTAGGTCGGTCGATATGCCCGGCATCGAGCAAGCCGGGCTCGGGGCAGGCTGCCTGGCGGCGACTGCATGCTGGCTACTTGTTGGCCTGCTAGCAACAGTTCACCTGACGCCACATGCAGCTCTAGGCTTCATGCTGTCTGCTCGACGGCCCTGGGTTCGAAGCTCGATGCACAATGCTCATGGAATACATTTATTTTTTTAAAGTCTGTTTGTACGTTAAGTGGCGGTTTTATTTATTTTTTATTTATTTTTTGTTTATTTGCATTTAATTGTACATGATGACGCTCATGACACGCTACGTGACACGCTCTCAAAAATAGTTGTATGTTTCTAAATTTGGATTCATATTAGCTATGAGGATGGAAATGTGTTGTTATGTAATAAAATCTGCTTTAAGACTATAAAATCTAGGTAAAAGAGACTAGATTTTTGTATTCTATCTCTGCGTGCAGTATTCACAATTGCAATTGCAGCTGTCCCTGTATAAAACTCTTCTATGATATAAAAACAGTGTTCAACAAGAAATTCCGTGGTAGTAGCTTTGAAAACAGATCTGGTGATTTCTTCCTGTTTGATGCTCTTTGCAAGGCTGTTGTTTAAGATCGGCCCCATGTATCTTGCGTCCTGTCTTCGTATCTCATTGAAATCACGTTTATCATTGGACACAAATACTGAAAATATTCGTCACAACCTATTTAGATGATAGCTAAATAATTGCTTCAACCAATTGAAGAAGTGGGGCAGATCTTTTTGCTGAGATTTAGAAAGACTCGTATAAATTTTCAGGAAAAGCAAGCAAAAAATAATCTTAACTGCCTTATTCTGCAGAAGGTCGAATAGACCAATTGGACTAAGAGACAAATCACGTCAGATACCCACTGGACAAACCGCCAGTTTGGAAAAAATATTAATTAGATCTGCTAAATAACAAAGGAAGACAGGGAAATCACAACCCGAATTACTATACCTGGCTTTGGCGAGTGGGTATCATGACGTCACTTAGATAGAATTTTAATTAAATCGAATCGGTGTATTTGCCACCGATCGTGATCGGCACCAGAAATAAAAGCGTCACCCACACAAGCCCATGTCGATTTATTCCCGATCAAACTTCAAAAACCGCGCACAGGAAAACATGAAACCATCCAAAAAACAGCACAAAGGAGCCCAAAGTCAGCGAAACAGCCGACGCGACAAGATCGGCGGTGGGCGTCACCGACTTCCGCCCCCCGATCATCTCCTGCATCTTATGCACCAGCCACGCGCAGCCGGCCACCACGCAGGCCACAGACAGACAAATCTGCGTCGCAAAGTCCCCTACATCGCGCCCCAACAAAATCACGCAGATCAACCCGCCTAGCATCACCAAATAACAAAAACCAGAGCAAAAGCGTTTGGTCAAGTCGACGGGCAGGTAAGCAGCCATGAGAACGACAATCAAATATGATAAAGCAGCCATTCCGATCCCGAAGAACAACGCCTCTGGTGGCCTCTTCGCGAATCTCATGCCGAACAAGAAAGCCTCGACGACTAGTGTCGGTAGTAACGAGATTGCCAAGAGCCAGATTTTTCTCCGGATTAAATACATCCAGAGTAGAAGTGCGAAGAAGATGGAGACCATGACGTGCACAATCACTAGGTGGTCGTCGGCGCTGAGAAGGTACTTGTGGGCGTTTGGCTGGTAGTAGAAGACCAGCACGGAGGCGATGATGTAGACGATTTGTATCACCAGGACGCCGTTGACGATCGCCAGGAACTTGGTGCGGGCCCAAGGGTCTTCCGCTTCCGGCTCGTCGGCGCCGGCTCGAAGGCGTCGGTGTGACGTCGACGACGCCGGCTATCGCGCGGAGGGACGGGGGGGATGAGTGACAACCGGATGTCGGAAGCGTTCAGTGTTAATACTTTCCTAAGGCTCGTGTCTTCTTTGTGTCTTAGCACGTTAGCTTTCACGGAAACTATTTAAATAAGTTATTGAAGAAAAGATTTGAGTTTGGGGCTTAACATTCAATTCACAGATAGTTTTTCTGCAAATAAAAGCCTTCAGTGTTTATTATTTGAAACTAAATTTCCATTCGAAAATTTTTATCCCTACCCTGGTACGGATACGGGGGCAAATTTTGCAATGACTAATTCGTTCCTGATTATGAACGAGAGCGTGCTTCCTAGGAGAGCTTTCCGAAACCTAGAGGTACTAAGGACACCCTAAAGGCTGGTTCACAATCTACTTAGCAATAGACATAACTTAAAATTAGCAGTAACTTAAAAGTTTGAAATGGTCAAACATTATGTTGAAGTCATGTCTAAGTTAAGTCCTTATGTTTGTTGTAGACAGTCTAATGGAGATCCATACGTCAAACTTTTAAGTTGCTGCTTATTTTAAGTTATGTCTATTGCTAAGTTGATTGTGAACCAGCCTTCATTCCGGTCAAACAGCTGACATTCGTTTCGGAAGGACAGCCAGCGAAGTCGCCAAAATATTGTTGCTTGTTGATTGTTGATTATTGAGAATGTAATTAATGAAATGAAAGAGAAATTTTCGATTGGCTGTAAGTATTTTAGAGGTTCGTGTTTGATCAAAAATAGTTATACTTCCGTTTGAAGCCACCATAATATGAATTTCTCCACCATCAATAAATGATAATTGTTTCTGGCAAGAAACTCTGGTTGTTACTCGGCATCCAATAGAAAGTCACGTAGCGCTCTGGAAGGCAAAGGGGTAGTTCCTGACCGGATCCAGCAACATATCCTACCACTGCAATGAATCCAGGGGGTGTGATAACCCCTTCCTGGGGTCGAAACATCAGGACACAGTACATTCGGTGATTGAGTTGGCTGCGCTGCACGGACACAGCTCGTCGATGGTTGGTTGAACTTGGTCGCTGAGGATGTCTTATCGGCGGCAGCGTGTTGTGTCTCGGTACTCCAGTAGTGCCAACTGTAACGCAGGCTGGCCAAGTTTGACGCAATTCCCCTAAGGGTGAAACTGCGTGCGATGGTTGCGATGGTTACTACCCGACCGATGCAACAATTGAATGGAGGATGTAAAACTGATTTTAGCGGTTTCGCCTGTAGATTTATGGCACACAATTGTTGTAGATTTTATAAGGCAAACTGCAAGGACTTGTTAAAATATCCATAACATAAGAAAACTTGTTCCGTTTAGTGGATTGCTTCGCGGTTGCTAATCTAATCGTGTTGTGGATGAGCGTCTTCGAAAGATGCTGTCGAAAATAGACCAATTCCACTTAGAGAAAAAAGACGTCAGATCCACTACCCATTACTCTTTTTCAATTTAATTGAAGCCAAGAAAAGGCTTATCTACCAGTTTGGGAAATAAAATACTTATAAGATCTGCTAAACAACAAAGGAAGATAGGGAAATCACAACCCGAATTGCTCTACCTGGCTTTATAGAGTGGGTATCATGACGTCATTTTGATAAAATTTTGATTGAATGGAATCAGTTTATTACTAAACTTTCAAGCAGCAAATGTGTGTTTTGAGCGACATTTTAAGTGGTTTTTCTATTTTGATAGAAAACTCTGCCGAAATAGCATTATTTAGCTGGCGACAGAATAGTCAGCGCTGCCTAGACGGCTTGGTTAACAACTAAAGCACCACAGCCATCTAGGTATGCAAATAACAAAACCATAAACTAAAGGTATAGGGTAAAAGAACGATTCTGGATGGGGTTTTTTATTTTATTTTATGGGAATGTTTTCAGCAATGTTGCGCCCTATTTTATATTTTTTTTGAGATGAGCAAAGATCAAAGGTGAATTAAAAAAATTTAAAACACAGATTCAGGAAAAATTGTACTTTTAATGATTAAATCAATAAACTGGAAAATTATCCACAACCGGGCAGGCCTGCCCGGTTTTGGATGTGTCAATATTAAAAAACTGAAAAATTTGGTGTTGTTGCCCCAGACATAAGAAACCCATTTTTGAAGACCGGAACAATATAAAATCGAAATTGAAAAAGATATGAACATGCTAAGTGCAAAAATGTTGTGCCATTTCTGGATGGTTTTGAATTTGAATAACAATGAAATGATACAATATTAAAAAATAGTACAGAATGCCCATTACCGCCATTTGGAGTGCTTCCTTGGAGGATTTACGGGGCATTACTATTACGAAAACAAACCAAAATCAGCACATGTCATCCTACACACCTCAACATTAACCTCAATCGCACAAAAAAATGTTGCAAAATGAACATTTTTCCATCCTTCTGCGTTTAATATAACAACTTCCCAAAAATATGTGATTGCATTTCTAATGTTGTGGTGATTTTCATAAATCTGTTGCCAAAAGAAATATAACATTGCGTTCATAATTACCTGAGATATTAACTGTTTTATCATAAGCTGCAATCTGCTAAATCTTCGCAGCCATAGAAAGACATCATCTGACCAGTTGATTTACATTTCTGCGATTTTTTCTTCGCAGGAGATAGCGGCACTTGGTAGCAATATTTAGAACAAACGCTTATTGACTAAGCAAACGATTAGCGCAAAATTCAAAACTGTAGCGGGTCGTCTCAGTTCGCTACGCGACGAGAAGAAAACCCATCCAGATACGGGCACGAAATCCAGAACCGTTCTTTTACCCTACTTAATATATGGGCAGTTATGGTCAAAAAACAACATCTTTTCCGGATGATAACTGCGCTTGCTAAGTTAACCTTCTTACTTTCTCCCCAGGTTCGCCACCCTCGCCTTGTCGCCCGATTTCACCGAAAGTTTCCTGCATTCGACAGCCTGGTGAGATTTAATTTTATTTTCAATCAAATGTGTTCGAATGTCATATCTCCGACAAATGATGAGCAAATGACAAAACACAATTTGTCCGTTTTTTAACTGTGAAGGTACCTTACCTCGTATTTTGTTACATAAAAACGTAACACGAGACTGATCTTCGAAATCACAATCATTTCAGGGTAAAAACTTTGTACTTCGGCACGGGAACAAAACCCTGTGAATGAAATATGACACATTCTTTCCTGTAATCCTCTTACCGCGCGCGGCTTTGCCTCAAAGGCGCCGCCCGCAAAACCACGCTATTTTAACACCCAGATGTAACACAGGCGAGAAAATTGTTGCTAAAATCCAGCAGTCCGTGCTTTTGAATGTCTCTATGGGGTGGAGACACGGCCGCCTAGGGTTATCGTTGTCAAACATTAATTTTCAAAGCATACTCCAGTAATATGTGTCACACGATCTGAGTTACCT